>CM073127.1:260000-712500 GCA_037039145.1 Fundulus diaphanus | reverse complement strand
TACAGCCATTGAGCCGTTGCTGGAGCAACTCTAACGAGGGCCGAACACAGTCTGAACAATTTGAGGAAGCAGTGCCAGGGGACATTCTGCACAGAAACAAGGCAGTGGTGTTCAGAATATCTGTGGAAAGCTATCCAGAAACACAGCGTGTGGAAACTGGGCATGAAGAAGCAAAGGCTTCACAAAGAGTTACTACTTATCCCATCAAATAACTGTTAAAAATGGGGTTGTTTGATCTAAACACCAACAAGACTAATGGTGTCAGATTTCACATAAAAGCAAAATTTCAACTTAAACTCCACTGATGCCATCATGCTCGGCCCTCTTTAGATCAACCCACAGGTTTTCTAAAGGACTTTGACCTGAGGCCTGAGATGGCCATGAAGAAAGGTTGATCTCGTATTTCATTCATTACAGTTTTTATTTTGCCATTTATTGGATAATTTTGTGCTAAAACTCAACTTTCAGCTTTTGGGCAGGACGGCTTATATTTAAAACACCCTGGTGTCCAACAGGGTTCATGATGACCTCTAATGAAGTTCCTATTGCCCTAGGATGAGGCCAAAAGTGTCTCAGGTCCTCCACCCATACGTAGTAAGCATGAGGTTCTCCACCAGATGTCTGGTGCACATCAGCTCACCAGATTTCACCTTAAACCTGCTGCTCTTTAGGTCTAGAAAAATTCATCTGCATCTTCTCTCACACTAGCTACCGTCATGACCTCTTCAACTCCATCCATATAGCTCCTCTTTGGTCTTCATCCAGGCCTCCTGCCTGGCCGTTCCAGCATCCTACTGATCTTCTCTCTATCCCTTCTCTGTACACGTCCAAACCATCTCCGTCTGGTTTTTACCTCCAAAACATCTAACATGAGCCGTCTCTCTGATGAACTCCATCCTCTTCTCTCCCCAAGAGAACGTCAACATCTTCATCTCTGCTGCCTCCAGCTCTGCCTCCAGTCTCTAAACCAGAGAAGATCGCTGGTCTCACCATCATCTTCTACACCTTTTCTTTCAATGTCTCAGATACTCTTATCACACTTTCCTCCATCCGTTCCAACCTGCTTGGACACGTTTCTTCACCTCTTTTCTTCTCTGAACCGTTGACCCTATGCACTGAAAATCCTCCACCTTTGTTTATCGCTGCTCGGCGTAACCTCACAGCTCCACTTGGGTCCCTCACATTTACACATCAATTTCTCAAATATATTATATTAAATTATTAAATATTTACTTTACTGAGAAATTCATAGTTTTAATATTTCAAATTATAAGCGGTACAGTTTTGCATCTTTTTATTTACCAGAAATATTACATGTTTGTAAAAGTTTGGATTTAAAAATGTTCTTAAAGAAAAGAAAAAAGAAAAACCTTGGTCATGAATATATTTTACCTGGAGCGACTGCTTGATATTTTGTTCTCAGGCGTTTACTGATGCACCCCCCCCCCCCCTGCAGCACAATAGGTCAAAAATGTAACCCATCGTTTTCTGTTTTAATGCATTAAAGCCGTCATTCTGAAGGTTACCCAGAATCCCTTTTAAAATGTACAATACGAGTTCATTTATAACAATGGTTTCTAACAGCTAGAATGATCCAGCACTGCTACACTATATAATATTTAATTATTTAATTTATTTAATATAAACAGAATTTATTTAATATAAACTGAAACAGGAAAAGCAGTTCCTGTGTCCCTCCTGCAACACCATCACACCCCCCTAGGGGGGCACACCCCACTACTTGGGAAGCACTGCTCTAGTCTAAGGAAAGGTTTAGAAAATGATACTTATTTTTTTAATAGCTGTGACGTAACACCAAGTCCACCTCTGATTGGCTGACTGGACCCTCCTGATGCCTCCTTCCCCAGAAAATGTTTGACCAGGGAAACAATAAGAGCTTTGAAAGAACCATTTATTTAAACTAAGAGACCGACGCTCTAGAAAAATCGTAGACTTTTAACCAATTTAATTATCACCGGCAGTAAGAAAACTTTCCCTTCTATGTAGCACTAACTGCATGGTAGACATTTTGTAGCATCTTTTTTTTTCCATTTGCGGTCTTTCCTTAGAAATTAACGAGTAGATCCGGGTTTTATTAAAACTAAATGTCATTCTTATTTTCATCACTACTACCTTTTTTCACATTAATTTTCAATATGTAATACTGATAAAAACCTTTTTTTTCCCCAAACATAGGCTTTATTCCCCAAACTAAATAAGTGTTATGTCGGATTTCTCTAAAAAATTTTAGTGAGAATATGCTTCTGCAATCAAAGATCCATTTAATGTAAGGAACATCTTTACCAGTGGTGCTGATCAGGAAAGATCAGGAAAGGTTGTACATACTTTGGATCTTTGATTAGAAGCCTTTTTATGAAGTCTTTGGCCAGAGCGCTGGTGTTGCTGAAGTACTCCTCATCAAACGTGTAGTCCACGGCCGACACGTTGGCCAGAGTCTCCTGCTTGTTGTCACCCAAGAAGGGAGACGCGCCACTCAGACTGCATGGAGGAAAATAAATTAAGTTAGCCTCAAACGTTTATCTGCTCGACATCTTTACAACTTACAGCCTTATCTACTTTAACAGCAACATGCTTCTTTTTTTTTATCTAAATCTGAATGGATCACAATCAAAGAGAAGCAGATCACAGGGATTTCCTCCAAACATTTATTCATCTAATCACCGTTCATCTGCTGATAAGATTTGCTCCTTCAAGCAGAGATTAAGGCCCTACATCCCTTTGATGAGGGAATGGTATTACTGAGCTGAGTAGCAGCTAATAGCGACTCATAAATCCTGCTTCGCTGTGAGACTCAACGATTTAGTGAGCGCTAGTTGCAGGAAAGCCAGCTGGAGAGCTCTGGGTTTGGGTGGAGCGCAGGAATTTTAATGCACCTTCGCACCATTCTGCTGATTTCAAACAGAAAATGTAACCAGATGAGGCGAGTCAGCGATGTGCGCACCACCACGAGAGAGAGAGGCATATTTGAGCAGACGATGCGAGGCCGCTTAGAACAACAAAGAAACCGCCTCAAGGTTTCCTCATTTTGATCAAGTCTGTGTTCTGGATCTCAGGCCGTTGAACCAAACGCTCTCTTGCTCGTCAGCACCAGCCGCTAATTAACACGTCACCTGGGAGGAAACCTCCGGCGGTGCGGGGGTCAAGCTCAAGTTGGGTGGAAATGTTATGAAATCATGGTTCAAGATGTTCCTGCTTATAAAAAAAAACCCTAATCTGGCAGTTTTCTAAAGCCATGAAGCAAAAGTCTAATCTTTTGACGCTTTAAAGCAATGCTTCCTGAAAATTCTCCACCAGCTGGAATTAAAGATGCATTTTTGCACACACTGCAGAAACAGAACTAAAAGTAAGTAAAATTTTCTTGAAATAAGTGGATTTGTCCTTGATTTGAGCAGGTAAATAAGATTATCTGCCAATGGAAAGAGACATTTTACCCCTAAAAAAAGATTAGATATAATGCACTTGAAATAAGTTGGAGATGAGTTCTTCCTATTTTAAGTGCAAAAATCTTATTCCATTGGCAGATTATCTTATTTACCTGCTCAAATAAAGTACAAATACACTCTTTTCAAGAAGATTTTAACTTATTTTTAGCTTAGTCTGTTTTTGCAGTGCATGAATCGGTTTAAACATCGTGAAGCACAGAAATCAGAGCCTGAGCAGAGAAGGAGGATTCACCACATCCACTGAATTTATTTCTGCTAGCATTACCTAAAGCCTATTCACCCTCTAAAATCCTGCCAATCTGAACAGCCCACCTCACTGTTTTACTGCCATCCAAACAGACACTGAGCGATCTATTTTCTGCACCGGCTCACAGAGCTGTGACAGTTGTGTGGGACGACAGCATGAACACAGATCCTTCATGCAAGCAGTAAAGTACATGAGTATGCAATTATTTGTGTGCGTTTCTGATTGTATTATACAAGGATATATCGTATTGCAGCGATAAACAAAAGCTTGCAGCTACTTGATATAACATTTAGCTGCCCTCCAACAGGCTGTATTTTATACAGTATACGTGCATTTAATATTCCCGTGTGGGCACGCACGCCTTGTGTTTTGACTCCATTTTTTTTGCATCCGTCACTCTGAATGGTAGCGTGGCCATAAAGTAAGAAAGATGGCATCCCGATGGGCTCGCAGCAGTTGATCCGTTGGATGCTGGGGGCAGGACCTTTTTTCCTGCTGCTGAATTAAACTGTGCTGACAGCTCTCTGCAGGCAGAACTGAAAATAGTCACTGTTGCGATGAAAGCATGTTGTTCTGAAGTTTCTCAGCATACATTTCTGATAAAGTGGCTAAAAATGTAGCTCGCTTAGAACGTGGAAACGGCCCTTTTACCCATCCGTCCATCCCCCCGTGTGCACGGCTGGGTCACAGAGGCACAGGTTCAAAAGGGACACCCAGACAGACAGGCTGCCCCTGTTGGCCCGACTCCAAATGAAGAGAGAAATGATCCCGGGACTCGATAAGATGCACCAGGGGAAATATGGCAGCAAACTTTCTCAGAGTCCACAAAACAGACAGTTGAACTTGTTCTGGCTGACAAACGTTACGAGCAGCGGACCGCATCTTTCCAAAAATAAAAATCTATTCATCACGGACGGCTGAATGCTCTCTGAGGTCAGATGTCATTTGGATGTTAGCACAGACTCAAACCGGTTTTATTTTATTCTGTTTATTCAAATTTTATTGTGCATTTAATCTGAATTCTCTCAGTAAAACAGTCACTAATTACCCAGCACTTTAATATAACAGTTTCTATTATTATATTTTAACTGAAACAAGGAATGGAAACAGCTGCTCTGAGGCATATTTTTATTTTTCCCCCAAATCAATCTAATCATATTTGACATTCTGCAAATTGTGGATTTTTATATTAAAATGCATAAACAATAGTTTAGATGCATTTCTTTTTCCAGTGCAGAAGGTTGAACTTTATACATATTTACAACTCAAAGTGAAAAACTTTGTTTACAAATTATTGTGTGGAATGCAATCAAAAAAGATTTTAATAAAAACTAAAGCAATAAAATAACTTTTATAGTATATATCCTAATTGATCAAACAGAACAATTAATAGAAAATAAATGTTAGTGGGAGCCCTAGATTTCAGTTACTTACAGAATGTAGGTTATAACCCCGATACTCCTGGAAAGATACAGAAATAATACATTTAACACCATTAATCTCGTTTTGCATCATTCTTAATATAGAAACATCATGCAAGACCTAAATGTACTTGCAGCAGATTTTTACCCTAAGCTCCAGCATCCCAAACACATCGGGCTCATTTACTCACCACATGTCTGACTCCAGGCCTAAAGGTTCATAGTTGACCACTTCTGGAGCTGAGAAGCAAAAAAAACGAGGTTTTTAATATTCAGATCAACCTGCAAGTCGCACACAGACCAGCTCAACGTTTACCTCCACAGATTCAGGCACTTTGCTCAGTTCTTTTCCTTTTCAGCTTTTTTTCAATAAATAATTTCTTTAGAGGTTTTATATCTGAAGTCATTTGCATTTTATAACTGAACCTGTAAGAGGTGTGAAAATGTGACTTTTTTCCACATTTCTCCACACATTCTCAGATGTGTGAAAGATTACAGATTTACTACGCTGCGCCTCAGACACAAAACACAACAGCTATGAACAACTTATTCAGTATGAAATTAGATTTGAAGCCTAACATTTAGAATAAACTCATCATTTTGTGATTTTTCCTGTATGCGTTTATACGTGGTTTTTTTCACCCATCGGAGTCGGCATACTTTGGTTATTTTGTAAACTGAAAATGTGTCTACAGTCATTATTTGTGTTGGTTAAATACGGTTAAAAATCTAAGACCTATTAATCATCTTTGGTTTGTGATTTTTATTTTTTAACGGAGCATCAGAAAATACTCCTGATGTCACGATTTGACCGAGCCTCGACTCATATGTGGTTTGATTTTGATGCAAATTGCAGCAATTATCTGTGGGAGGAGGATGCAAATGATCCTTAATACTTCTTGGGCGGAGTGTGACAGCCTCTTTATTCTGTTTTCTCTTAATAGGCCCTCCTGCAGTAATTACCTTCATGTTGATTTTACACCACCAGCATGCAGCTGTCCCTTCCTGCAACAGCTGAACTCCTTTTCACTTTTTTTCTGTGTATTTTGTGTACCTGCTTCTAAAATTGAGCAGCATTAGGCTCCTGGTGCTGGTAGAGGCCACTCACAGGCTGAAACAGTTGGCAGCCGCCCCATGCAAAGGGCAGATGGCACTGTGTGTGTCTAGGAGTTTGCATGTGCTGCCAACGAGGAACATTTCTCATAATCTCTAGTCTATTATCAGATCTTTCTCACTTTGTCCCTTTGGTGCAGTTGGCACCTGCTCCTACAGTGTGTAAAGCGCTGAGATGAAGCCAGGAAAACAGGGAGGTGCACTGAGTGTGCAGTGGTGCGTGCAGATACGAGCCTTGGCGCAAACTCACTGCGACGTGAAAATGTAGCTGAAGCAGAGAGAAAAGCATTCGGACAAGAGGGAAGCTTACCTACAAACTCGGGAGTCCCAAAAATATTTTTAAAATCATTTCCAAAATCTATCTTGTGCGCCAGTCCAAAGTCGATGAGCTTGATGCGTGGATGAGGCACTGAGCGGTTCAGCAGCATGATGTTCTCCGGCTGCAACGATACAGAAACACGACAACCGGGGGAGTCAGCGAGGGGAAGTAGACGGGGAACAGTTAGCGGCCTCGACTTCACCGCCAACCCAGGGACAGGAAAGAGGCCCATCAGAGACGGAAATGTTATGTGAAACACGAGTAGGATCCTCTCTAGGAACTGACATTGTAAATAAAACAACAACAGATCGCTCAGAAAATGTAGTTAAAAATAAATAACAATCAAACCATGCCATTTGAACTGCATTAGGAGAAAAATAATTATCAAAATGGTAGAGGGCAGAAGTGCCAACAGGAATTATGATAAAATGATCTCCAGTTTGTTTCCTTTGGGTAGGTGACTTCAAATGAAAAATTTCACCATAAATTAATAGAAGAAGTTGCTCTAGAGGTCTAGATGAATGGCTGGATGGATGTATGGATGGAAAAGGGAATAAACTCCAGACTTTTCAAAACTGTATAGAAACCATGACTGGAGCATAATGAATGTTACAAGAACTGCAGACTGAAAACCAAATGGGCCGACATGGAAATGAGAAAAGACGGCCATCTTCATTCTGGCCCAGTGAAACAGCATTTCACAGCGTAAAGAACTAAAGCAGTTTTATGAATTTTAGGCACAATTCAAGTTTATTTCCGTTTTAACTTTTATGCTAAACTGTCAAAATCAATTTCAGAAAATGCCTAAGAAATAAGTAAAAATAAATTAAAGAAGCACATGGAAAAATAAAAGACAGTAAACTCACATTAACTATAACCCTGCTGATGACAGACAACCAAACCAAAGACTTCCCAGCTGGAGGCGCCGCCCATCGGTTAATGGCTGCACCTTGCCTCAGGAGCAAACGCTGCAGTCAATAAAAGCTTTTGGATTGATCATGATGATCATGTCCAACTTGTCCTGACCTCTCAGGTGTGATTTGTGGAGGTTAAACTCAATTAAACTTTATTTATATGGCACCAATTCACCACATCACGTCATCTCAAGGCTCTTTCCAAAGTCAGACTCCATCAGATCCTCCAGGTTGGTCAGAAAGTTTCCTCTCTAAGGAAACCCAGCAGGTTGCATCAAGTCTCTCCAAGCAGCATTCACTCCTCCTGAAAGAGCGTAGAGCCACAGTGGACAGTCGTCTGCATTGTTGATGGCTTTGCAGCAATCCCTCATACTGAGCATGCACAATTTGTTCTTCCATCACAGCACAGGATCTCAAAAGAAGAAAACTGATCAATAATCTTTGCTGCAATTTATTATCAAACAGTCAAAAATTGCTTTCAAACAACAGAGGGCAACGCAATATGGAGGAAGGCTCGGTTTATGATGGAAACGTGCCTTTCCCGTTTGGGGCACAATTTGACCTTTTGCAGTTTCTCCCCTGGGAGTTCAGACGAGCCCAGCCAATAAACAACAGATGAGTCACGGTCACAATACCAGCAACAAAAGCAACAAAGAAGATAGAAGAAAAGCTGCCAGGAGTCGTCTCAAAAAAGCCCACCTACTGCTGAAGAATCACTAAATTATATGTGCGCATATGGGGGCGGTTGTCTAGTGGAGCGGGATGCTAGCATCCTAGCAAGGCTGAGGCACCGCCCTCAGAATGAAAGGGTGGACATGGTTAATATAATTTATGAAATAAAAAGCAATCTTATCTGTTCTCTCAGACAATGTGTCTGACTTTTGATTTTCAGCATTCCCGTTCCATGTTGGGTTTAATTGAGGTTAATTGTTTTGTTCAAGTCAAGCTGAAACAGCAAAGATGAGAATGTGTGTAACCCGCTTCCATGTGAATTCCTGCTGGTCTCTGATTGGTTAAACACTCTCCTCAGGGCGATCAGGGCCAATCAGGGCTTCTTGTGTCATTCATCATCCAATCCCATGAATTGGTTTCAAAGTCACAGCCCTACCAGTTAGTTGCAGAGGCACAAATGTCACATGATGCAAACAGAAGAGTCGGATAACATCAGGACAGGAGTGCAGCAAGAGCAAGTTTCGTCATTTAATTACAATTTCTCAAGACCTTCGCTGGAGGAAAGAAAGCAGATAAAGGATCTTGGACCAGATCGAGAAGACTTTATAATCCAGCAGAACCAGGAAAGTGACCGTGGACGGATTTATTTCCAAGCACAGTTTATAGTTATGCCCAAATCGCTGACTTCTCCCTTAACACGCACGCGTCAACACAAACAACAACGATGGCGGACATCAGAGTTGTGATTGTGTTTCAGACACTGTCAGTTTATTGTGGATTTCACACCATTAATTTTGCCACACAAACGCCTCTTTTATCTTTCCCGTCTTAGTTGTTTTCGCTGAGGACTTTCTCCTTCTTTGCTTCTGTGGCAGCGTTACAGCGCCACTCACAGGCCTGGCCCAGGTATTACAGCGGCTATTATGGCTCCTCCGGCTTCCTGCCGTTTCATTTTTAAGCTCGAACCTTTCTGAGTACTACAGTATTCGGCTCAGTGTGTCTGTGGTCTACGTGTAGCCAAACAGATTACTCTTGCTTGGAGCGCATCAGAAACTGACACCGTTTTGTTGTGGCTGTACCTTAAGGTCAAAGTGAGCGATTTGTTTGGAATGCAGGTAGAGTACTCCATCCAGGATCTGCTTGAGGAACTGAGTGGCCTCCTCTTCGCTCAAAGACTCCTTTTCTGCCAGAAAGTCGAAGAGCTCACCGCCAGCAACACTGTCAGAAAAAGAAACAGAAAACAAAAGAAGAGCAATGAGCAAAAAGGATGAAGCAGGGAACTCTCTCAGATCAGAGCGAGCTATAAACCCCAGATTAACAGAGATGCTGTGATCCAATCAACCTGATGCATCAGAGAACAACGGATTTAACACGATCACAGTAGGAGTGAACCGCATTCTGCTCCCAATCAACTTTAATGTCATCTTTAATTGATAACTATTAAACCAAAACAGCCTGAAGAGTATTTTAAACCAATAGGTGTGATCTGGAAACTTTGAGAAGAAAACTACCAAGAACATTTAAACCTGGTTTTCTAACATTTTTCACATCATGATTCCATGTTATTCTGACTCAGATTTCTAAATTTCTAAATGCTTTTCATCTAGTTTTTAAAAGTAGGACTATGATGATGATGATACAGTATGACTTTACAGCAGGTATTTCTATACTGGTCAGGCTTTAAAGAGGGAGGAAAGAACAACATTGGGTGGAATCCAGGCAGCAAGCAAAAAAAAGATAGATGGACAGATTTATGGTCAGAGAAGTAATGGATTAGATTAAGGATGGATGTTTTAAAAAGCGTAAAAAAGGGGCTCTTCATTCTTATCCTAGTCTGGAAAATTAAATTCCCGACTTCTCCAGACTTTGCCTTAATGATGGTAAACATCTCAAGTAGTTTTTATCATAATACGAACCATAAATATTTAGATCCTTTAAATGTTTGCCGTTTAATCGTTGATTTTTCTAAATGACTGAAATAATGGGCAAAAAAACAACATGATTTTAATTACAAAAGCAGAGATTAACAAAAGTTTCAAATTGAACTATTTAGGCCTTTTTAAATATGATTAAATTCCTGCAAAGCGATACAAGACCATATAGTATCGCCTCACAATCATCCTACTTCAGTACAGAGGATCAGCTAATAAACCTTAGGCAAGGTTCAGGGTATTTAGCACGATTATTGATATTCATGGTGATGATGGTGGCGATAGGAGATGTGAGAATAAGGAAATGGTGAAGGCAGGGCATTTATCAGGGTTTCTGCATCTTGATAAGACGGGGGGAGCGCGACAGAAAGCAGATAATTAAAATATGCTCATCAGACGTCCACACTTACCAACATGTCAGGAAACACACAACCACAAAAGTCTCTGTGGAATCCAAAATTAGCAGCAATTTAGCAGACAAAAATATTTAAGAATAATTTTAAAAATGTTACCTTTTTTATTTATTTTATTACGCACACACCTCCCTCTGTCACTACCAGAAGACCACACCCCACCAGCTGAGCCCCGACGCGGCGCCTGCAGCAGGAACACCCTCTCTGTGTTCAGCAGCTTCTTTCAGGGCTTGATGAAGTTCAACCAAGGTTGTAAAGACAGGGAGGAGGCATTCTGGCTAAAAATACCAAGACTTTTTCTAGCTGGTCAGATTTATGATGTCGGTTGTCTTTATTGAGGAGAAAAACTCTAGATGGAGAAAAAGCAGACTAATTTCTGAAACATAAATCCTGGTGTTGACGATATTAATTGTGATTGATCAACATTTCCTTCAGTCTCGCCTTAAGCCTTGCACACACGTAGGCTGGTATTTATAAAAACGAATATCTTCCCCACAAAGTTTTAAAAAAATATTACCGTACACACAGGATGGTTTTTAGCAAAGATTTCATCCACACAAAACCATGTGAATTTCCCACTGACCATTGTTTTAATCACGGCAGGTGCATAGGGGGCAGTGTACCGCAAAGCTAAAAGCTGTCAGCCAGACAGGGTCCTTCAAAATAAAAGCAACGTTGAACAGCATTGTGCCTGTGTAAAACATCTGACCCTCCAAGCACTTTTTCTCCTTTGCACGTCAACATATTTGAGCAGCTGGGCTTGTAAAAACAAACAAACCAAAAACGTCAGAACATTAAAATATGGCTGTGTTAATTTTTTTTTTTTTAATTTCCAACTATGAATTATAATTTCTAAAAATTGATTCATATTACCAACGATGGATTGAAAATAAATACATTTTCAGTGTGAACTTTAAAATTGAGCTCTGCGCACAAGTAATGCCGGCTCACACATTTATGACCACGACATTCGTTTTTATGGATGTAAAACACCGTTTACATATGGATGAAAAGCCTAACCACATAAACATTTATCCATTTTCCCAGATATGCGGCTAGGTGCTGACTAGGCCTTAGTTTTCTATAACCACCACCCACTCCACCTTTTCGCTAGCTCTAGCATCTCGGAAACTAAAGCCGGGCGTACGCTGTACCAGGTTTTGCCCTTATCGGGCCGATTCTTCAGGTGTGAGAATTTTTTGGATCGGGCCGAGTTTCAGCTGCATCGTGCGTCCTGCGTTGTGTAGCATCCAGGCGGTAACGAGGGGCGAGTCGCCTCTCATGACCACCTCCACATCAGGAATCGTACGGTCGGATGAAAATCAAACATGTTCATTCAGTCGGCCCTCGTGAGGAGATGGTGAGCGCCTCCTGCTGGTGAAGCAGAGCTACGAGCGTCTAGGCGCTGAGGCCGACGTGGTTTTTAGACGTACAGTGTGAGCGGTCAGGTCATCAGAGCGTCGGGCCGCACAGCAACAACAGAGATGGTGAGCTGTGAACTTTTAAACCCTGAGGTTTCGTCGTACAGTTTGAGCTGCACATGAGCACCACGACTGAAAATATCGTGCAGTGTACGCCCGGCTTAAGATCTATACCAGGTGTGTACATAATAAGACAATGAGAGTCCCTCCTCTTGGCAAATGTATAACCAGCTAAAACCGGCTAACCGTACGATGTTCTGATGTCAATGTGGACCAGAGTATTTGAAGAATGTTTCCAAAATCTTGTTGAATCTATATTACAAACAAATAAACTGTTCTAAAGGGTAACAATGTGGATTATCCCCCACCAGAAAGGTGTGTGGATAAAGTGCTCAGTGATCACATATGACGTACAAAATTTATTTTAATTCTCTATAAGTGAATCTGAGAGAATATCAACATGTGCTGCATGTCAACAGGAAATGTGGCTGTTAAACACAATCTGGACAAATAAAACAGATTAAAATCAAGTGTTTTCCTTATTGCCGTTGGCTGCTTACCTCCCATCTACACAACTGTCTTATAATTCAGTTCTTCCAAGAGCATTTCTCGTCACATACTTTTTACAAGTGTTTCATAAAACAAAAAAACAGGCCAACACAGACAAATGACTCACAGTTATTACGAACATTTAAGAAATGTGAACAGCTCAGAGAAAGCCCTGGGGGATTGGAAATCAGACCGACTTGTCAAGAAAACAGACTTCCGTGTCTCAATCAGCGTACCAGGAAGATTTGTGTGACCTCTACATGTCAGCAGGACCAGCGGACCAAAGTAAGTTCATGTTGGTGTTTTTAGACCAAAAATACTTTAACTCCGTTAATTCCTGTTAAAATGGAGTTCTGATAATCCAACCTGGAGGTTATACAAGTGTGGATTGCTAATTCCAAGTCACGCCTGAAAGGAAAGGGTGGATCTCAGATGAAAAGAGGATGGTTTAATACCAGCATTAGCTTAGTTGTTGACAAGAGACTTCAAACAAGAGGTCAAGGGTGGAGAGAGCAACACACATTTGGGATTGAATAAAGATTTGAAAACAATAACATGAAGTTCTTGTACCGGACGATTGCCCTAAAGAAAAAGTCATCAATCTGCTGCACCGGTGTTTTTCTGGGCTTCCCTTTTACGGCTGCCGGCGAGGTGAACAACGTTTTTCTAAGAAGCGTGTCAGCTGAATACTTGTGGAGCAAACACTGCTGATGCTACAGCCTTTGAAGTGGCGTGTGGGCGAGTTAAACTGGTCCGACTGCTGTTTTTGAACAATGTGGCCTCGTGCCACAGCACTTCAAACAGATCACAGCCAAAGTCGCACTGTTTAGACCTTTCCTTGTTCAGGTTTCCTTCTGCGTCGTTTGAAACAATAAAAGTAAATGAATGACAGCCAGTTTTACTCTGCATGTAAAAACTGATCTTAGTGGAGATAAACAGAGCCTCCATCTCCGGGGCTGACTAGACAGGCGGGTGAGTTTATGAAAGCATCAGTCATGAAGCCAGTGATCATAATCAGCCAATTTACCCTCAATTAGATCTGAATGGTAGGCAACACCATAGATACTACAAACAATAATCTAAAATGCCTTTTTCCTGTTTGTAAAATGCATTAAAAACAACAAAACAAGTAGAGAAGGCAGGTTTAATTGCTTGGATAACATGCCAATTGTTGATACGTTTGCAAACCAAATAAAACCAAGGAAACTGTTTTCTTATAAGCAAAAGCAAAAAACTTTTGATTATTTTGTATGTTTGGCATTTCTTAAAAAGTAAATCAGAATCAGCCAAAATCTGCATGTGAGAGTCCTTTTGGCTGCTCCATCCTTCAGGGGTCGCCACAGCAAGTCATTACAAGTCGCACACAGAGATGGAAGAGTTTTTAGGCCAGATGCCCTTCCTGATGCTACCGGGATTTAAAGAGGCTCACTTAGGCGTGCTACACCACCACAGACGGAGCCAGAATCTGAATAATTGGCATTGACCTGAATTCATCTTTATGTTGTCATTGCAACATGGATTCCAATAAAACTTTGGGCTTTTCCCTTTCTGCCGTCGTCCCAGCGAGTCCTACATCTCCTCTTTCACTCCATCCATAAACCTCCTCCTCTAGGCCTCCTGCCTGGCAGCTCCATCCTCAACATCCTTCATATTATAATAAATGAACAATAATATTATTCACTCAATGATTTAGTAAAATGTGTCCTTTGCATTAAAAGCTACCCCCCAGGGAGCCGTGGGCTGCTACTGTGTGGCACCGGGGGAGCATTCTGGGCTAAGGGTCTTGCTCAAGGACCCAGAGTGGCAGTCTGTGGGGTTCGAACCGGGGAACTTTCACCCTGCTCCAACCACTAGGCAACCACTCCTCTAACTAGTGAGTCTCTTCCCGGTTTGATAATCATCCCTGAAGGGGAAAAAAAGGATATGTGGACAGAATGAAACCAAACAGATTTTTTTTATGCATTTGTTGCATTTTTCAAGGCGATAAGAAAAAAACAAATTACAGCTCTTAAAATTCAGAGCAACCTGCTGTGAAAAACTCTTTGCAACATGCAATGTCCTGCTATGAAACCAGCATTGGTGTCAGAGTCACCTTTGCAATAGCGACGGCACTTTGTGTCTTTATCTGCTCCCACTTGGCTCAGCGTTCACCGTAGGCATGCTGTACAGATGTATATTTGTTAAATGCCAAATATTTTTTTACTGCACATTCATAACTTCTGTCACACCTCACTTTTTCCCTTTTCCATTTCATATACCTACATTCTCTGTTAAAGACTGGTACTAGAGAGACAATTACAAGCGTCTCGCTCACATGAGCCGTACCAGAAGCCTACTGGGAAATTGCCAATTAAATTTATTTGATTGGATTTTAAAGGAAACTAAACAAAATTTGAAATATAACCCACAACCATGTCACACAGTGTGTGTAGGTGATTTTTGCTGGTGTACCTGTACAGGTCAGCACACGTTCAAAACCTGACTATCAATCAAAGTAAAACTAGCAAAGCTGGTTAGAAAATAACCGTCAGTCCGGACTGAACCGGAAGATATTTTCAATAGTTATCAGGATTTCTTTCTTTGTTCTAATTAATTTTAGTTGGTCTCATGAATTTAATCACCTTTCCACACCTCCCTTCAAGTGCTCAATTCGTTTTCTATACGTCAGTCAATTTTACTGCACATAACTTCATTTATAGACATATTTGGTTTTATTTCCTTGCGTATGTGGACCGGATGGGTTGGAACAGACATCTGGTGAAAACTGGCAGTTTTAGAGCTACATTTACTGATATGTTCAGCACTTATTTTACCCGTAAGTCCTGTTTTTCTTTTTTACCAGAAAGATAAACCTGATGTTAAAAAAACTGTTTTTAAAGGGAGTCCTGGCCAAGATAGGAAGCAGTAGTATCATTAAGTTGCAATTTCATGCACAAATTTTTTTTTATAAAAATCATAACATGAAATAAATTTAAAAGAAACGCGTACACATAATTAAATTAAGCTCTAATATCCTCAGTATCAATTTCAAAGCCCTTAAAGATTTTAAGTTTAATTTCATCCTGCAATATATTTCAAAATAAACGAAAGCCTGCTTACTCATTTCAGTACGGGTAAGGGGAACTGAAAGCTACAGAAAGTCACATGAACAGAAAAAAGGAACCGGATCTTTCTGTGCAACACGGCTGCATGTCAACCAAGCCAGTCGTCCCAGTATTGCATTCTAAGTAAAAACAAAACCAGTGACTGCTCCTCAGAGACCAGAGTATAACTCACAGCGACGTGTCGGTGCTTTACAGTTAGTGAGGAAGCTGAAAGCAGCAGGATAACCAGTGTTAACCAGCGTGGGACGGTGAGCAGAAGCACTCGTATAAAAAGATCTCCAGGATCCAATACGGTCTAAAACGTTGCAGCTACAAGACGCCTTTTTACATTTAAAGTAAAACTAAACTTACACAAGTTTCTCCGCATGAGGGGCTAAAAGTGAGGGGAGTGATAAGTCAAGACACCGAGGCGTTTCTACTCGTTAATCCCTTATTTCACCAGACTGGTCAGTGAGGGTGTCGTCTGCAATCGCTTTCTGGATTTGGAAAACAGCATCAGTTTAGTTATGTCTCCATTTAAAGAAAGAGCTTTAATTGTAATATTATACGGCTTTCTGCAGTGAATATGAATAAATAACTGCATCATCAGCATAAAGAATAAAATGGTATCTGACACGTTAGCTACGTCTAAATGGACAAAAGTAATCGGAATAAAGGGTTGATCGGAATAAAAAAAGCGGCATGTAATCAAGACAAATCGGACTATTCTGATCGGAATGACACTGTAATCCGAATGAGAGAGGTAGTTAATGCGATTGATAATCCGATCTACGTGCATGTAAACGCTTGTCAGGATCAAGTTATTCCGAATGTGGCAAACTGACCCCAGTGCGCATGGCGTATGTGTGAGGTATTTCCGCGTTGGTGAGTGGTGGAAATGCGTCAGGAAGCAAAACTGTCGTGGCTCCCGATACAATCTTTCCGTTTTAAAAAATAAAAGCTCAAAATTGTTGCTTACGCAACGTTTCCACCATAATTAGAACATTGTGCAAGTCCAGCCTGGGTGCTTGGAAGACAAACTCGTATAATTCTGCTTTGTTTAGCAGAATCCTCTTCTGTGTGGTTTTTTTAGGCAGATTTAGGCTACGTTCACACTGCAGGCCTTGATGCTCAATTCCCATTTTTTGTGAAATCGGATTTTTTTGTGAAATCGGATTTTTTTGTGAAATCGGATTTTTTTGCGTTGTCGTTCACATTTCAAAACATGCGACTTGTATGTGATCTCCTGTGTGAATTGCATTCATGCAACCTAAGTGTCCCGCATGTGCAGCTGAGGACGCGATGACGTCACACGCAGCGAGCGTGCTCAGTGTTTGCAGAAGTAAACATGGATTATAATGCTGGCGCGCATTTTGCGGTCTTTAATTTATTTTCTAACCGGAGCTTTCTCTCCATTGACTGCTCTCCTCGTTGTTGTCCGCCATGGGTGTCGCTTTTCTTCCCGCTTCTGCACAGCAGGATGCAGATTAGTGACGTTTGTCGAGTATCGATGACGTACCGGTCGAATAAATGCGACCTGGCCGTACAGACGCAGGTCGCATTAGAAAATATCAGCTGCGTATCGGATTCAGGACCACATATCATAAGCGGCCTGGGTGGCATTTGAAAAAATCCGACCTGTGTTGTTCAGACTGTGTGAAAAGATCAGATCCAGGTTGCATATGGAAAAAAAAAAAAAAAAAAAAAATGGGGTCACTTCAGGCTGCAGTGTGAACGTAGCTTTAGTAACTGTGCATGTCAGCGTGGTTCTAATCTGAGTAAAGCCAGGTGCATATACACGCACATTATGATCAGATTAATTTATGGTCTGCCCATATAAACGGTACGATTATATAATGCGAATACATTTTAACCCGATCGTGAAACTTTGTGCGTAGCCATTCAGACCCAGACCGTTCATTTAGAAAAACAACAAAGAAGCAGACGAACGAGGAGAAGCTACTCACAGTTCCAGGATCAGGATGACCTCCGCCTTGCTCTCAAAGACCTCATGCAGGGTGATGATGTTTGGGTGCTGGATCTCCTTCAGGATGTTCACCTCTCGCTCTATGTCTTCCCTCGTCACCCCGCGGCGACTCGACTTGTTGCGTCGCTTCTTGATGAATTTGGCAGCGTACTCGACCCCCGTCCTCCTGTGCCGACATCTTCTGACCACGGCAAACTGGCCGCTGTCGATGACAAACGAGAGAGTTAAACCGGATTTAGGCATAAGATCTTTAATGTTCATACATTTTTCTTCATTTTAGCAGTAAAAAAGAAAAAAAATTGTTTAAGTAAGAATTCAACACCGTAAAATCAAAACCTGATGGCTGTTTTTAAGCAGGAGAGGGCAAATCATATACTGGGATGTACATGCTTAACCAGTAATGAGGCACACTAATTAATCCGTTGTGAGCAGACTCAGTAATTAGACACTCCCTGAGTGTTTTAAACACTCCATAAAGGCTTAATAAGGACGAATAGAAAACACCAGTGCTGTATGTAAGAGAGTTTCAGGGTCCTTCCCTCAGATATATGAGCCAAAGGGAGTGGGAGGAAAAATGAGGCACCGAAAGTGTTGATCAGAAACAGACTTAATTAATAAGTGGCCGATTAATCACGGTAAACGCCGTCTGGAATCAGAGATTGCTCTAAATGCTAAACCACAACATTAATGTGAAATCAGATAAACATCAGCTTAACTTCAGGCAAACCAGTGAAGACATTTTTCACTTCCGCCTACCAAATGTGTGTCAATACGCCAGGAAAAAAGCTTTGATGAGCCTGGATCTGCTCATCTTTTCCCACAATAATGTGTCCAGTAAACCAAGTTAAACAACATCTGCCGAAGAAAAGAAAATTTGTGCACATCTGTATAGCAGCAGGATGCAAAAAGTCAACTTCCTCCCCTTCAAGACTTCATATGAACAGCTAACGGGTGAATGTGAGCTCACTGGTAAATTTATCTCAGCAAAATATAAGAACCAAAGCTTTTAGCATATAAATGAATATTCTTGCATTCAAACAGAACGTTTGAACAAAACAGCGTTGCACCAGAAGCTCAGTTGGTGACTCAAGTCAGCCAATCTTCAGCTAACGAACAGCAAATAATCCAATTTTGGGCCCGTCTTTGAACGCCACGCAGCCAATCAGCTAATTACTGTTAGCGTCACCAAACATGCATGCCGTGTCTCTCAGAAGGCTGCTCACAGCAAGAAGGTCCTGGGTTCAAATCCAGGGTCTTTCTGCATTTGGGGTTCACATTTTCTCCCTGTGCATGTGTGGGTTCTCTCTGGGTACTCCTCCCACAGCCCAAAAACATGACTGAGGCTAATTGGGCTCTCTAAATTCCCCTTAGGAATCGCTGTGTGTGCAGCGTTGTATGTCCTGAGATGGACTGGCCACCTGTCCAAGGTGTACCCCGCCTCTCTCTAGTCTCCCCTGCAACTCTGCACAGACATATAGACAACGGATGGATGCATGCATGTCTTGCAGACAACAACAACCGTAGGAGTTTCTGGACTTTCCTGTTTCACTTCCTGAGGTTCACAAGTTAATCTGCACTGGTAAAAGGCTGCAGACATAAAAGGATCCCAGTCAGATGGATTAACAAAGAACACATGCAGACAAAGATAACCCGAGTCCACCTGACATGTCAGCGTTGCTAATCGCCCCGCATATGAACAACACAGGGGCTGCTATGGAAACTCTGTCATCACGTTGCAGCATTGTTGTCAGATCCTTCATCTCATCAGGAGAACGCTGACTGTGTCGTCGCTCGACCGCAACGCTGCCAGATAAACCACTTGGGGAAGCGAGGACACTTGGCTGAGGGCTGTTGACGCCTCCGCCGACTGTGCCTCCTCACAGACCGAGCAATCATGAAGCACTTAGTGTACCAAACACCCACGGAGGGAGGGAGGGAGGGAGGAAGAGAACAAGGGAGTGAGGGGTGAGAAAATGAGACGCACTGCCACATTCTGCTTCGTTTTTCTGACTTTCCGCATCAACAATCAAAAATTAAAGCAGCTTATCTGGCAAATCTTCCCTCTGCCACGATAAAGTGAGAACTATGCTGTCATCGGAGGCGCGGTTATTAGGAAGCAATTTAGCTTTGCCTTCCTCAGCACAGCGTGTGAGTATTTGATGAGTAGATATAATGTAGTGGCTGTAAAACTGTCAACTGCAGAGGACCTTAGAAGGAAAATGGAAACAAGAGAGCAGCACATTTCACTAGGAACGCATCGACAGAAAAAGGCTCACCTACAGCACCAGTTTTTCCAATTAATGACACCAAAAGCAAAGAGGAACTCCAGCCAATAAACCCCAGTTTGCAAAAACATTTAACCATTTATCTACGATATGAGTCAATTAGTTTTGTGACAAACTTTGCAACATTTCTTGTTTTCATTCTCAATATCATGTTTACCTAAAAATGCCGTGAGCAGAAATATACACAACACCATTGTAAGAGAGGAACGCGGTGACTTGCAAGCCTAACCCAGTGCTATTATATCTGTTAAATTATGTTAATTACTTAAAACACATGATATAATGCGGCGTTAAACAGTAAGGGTTTAACGTCACATATGCATTAATCTGGAGGATGCAGGCACCTAAAGATAATAACTTCTGTCATTTATTCATCAAACTGCTCACACTTCACATATTTTAATGGTCGTCTTTATTCTTCTTCTTGAATAGGTCCTCCTTGTGAAAGGTTTTGATCTCAGTGGGTCTTTTATCTGGTTAAATAAAGATGTAATGACAAAAAAGGAAATGGAAGTCATGCACAGGCAAAATAAGTAAGGTTTGTGGTATTTTATTGATCTAAAGTAGAAGCCAAGAAAAGTTATATAACTAAACTTGTTATATATTGCTTTGCAACGCCTAATAGTATATATTCCACACAACGTTTAATAAATGTATCCAGGTTATGTTTATCTGTGGTTTCTGCATTCAAATATATTTTTAGCACTGCATTACCTTTTACGTTTTTACTTTTTGATTTTGCACATCATAAAACAAAGTTGCATTTAAAACTTCATTTTGTGTCAAAAAAGCAATTTCAGTAAAAAAAAAGGATTTAGTTCAAACAAGCAATAACTGCACTAGGTTGATATATTCTTTTAATTTCAGTTCATTTCAATTAAAACTTGTAGCAACTCAAAACGACGTGTTTCTTTAAAGTCATGGTTGATGGTGATGGCAGTGGGGAGGAAGGATCTCCTGCAGTGGTCTGTATTACGGCGGCTCTGAAGAAGCCTCTGTTGTTGTATTACAGACTTTTCTTCATTTTCTAAACATTAACTTTATTGTTAAAGCTATAGCTGGTAATCCTGTTCAGAAACACTTGTTATACTGGGTAAAATGGTCTTTCCATTCTGAAAGTAGTCAACACATTATGTATTCAGAAAAAGAAGGACCTGCAGGCCTGTAAAAACGGACCAATCCCTCTTATTTGGTCCGAATAGCAGTGATTGGTCAGAGTTTTGGTCCTGTCCCCTCGCCCCTCTGTCCCTCGGGTTCTGGGGCTATCACCTTATCTATTGGTTGTCCCACATGCCAATCATTGTGACGCGCGCGTAACACCAGTGTTTGTGCTCCTTCCTTCATAGTTTCTGCACATGCACACTGCTAGTGTTTATGTATGTGGTTAGCTTAGCAGTTAGCTTCGGTATTAGCTGTTCATTGTAGCTCCGCTGCTCTCACCATATACTTTGAAAAAGGTCTATTCTAAAAAAAGGGACTTGGGCGTTTTCTTATATTTCTGGAAAAATTGCCGATACTTTTTGTATCATGTAGATAAAGTGTTTTAAAACTTTTTAGTCCATTTAAAGGCCTAATAAATGCATTAGATCTTTAATGTTCATGACTGAAGAAACAAAAGGTATATACAGTGGCTTGATGTGAGCTAGTTTACTAAGCTGCCAGTAAAATCATCTGAAATCTCTAACAACCAAGAAGCCGAGGGGAACGATGGGGCTTTAAGGAAGTGACTTGTCCCGTGACTGAGCCAGAGACACAGAGCAGATAATGTGAGGAGGAAGAGGGAGCTGAAAATGAAGGCTTTCTCATGCTAATAACACGTCCACCCCCATTCAGTCTGGCCTCGGCCCATTGTTGTTGAAGACTCTGTCACTCAGGCCTCTGTGCAGATACGTACAGACATCAGGGCCCGATCTGGTTCTTTCAGAGACGGAGTGTGAAGGCCTTTTGTTCGCGCTTTCTTTGTAATATTATACATCTACTTACAAACGCAGCTCTACTACTCTGATATCAAATTACTAGAAACCTGTTGAACTCATCCCCCAACTCCTAAAGCTAAAAAGAGCTGTCGGGACATAACAACAGAGCCGTCGCATAGACACAGACACTGCACCCGCACAGGGCCTCGTGATACTAGGGGGCCTCACACATGAAATTATTTATTTTTATTTCATTTTTTTTTAAATATATGCATTTGTTACACATGATTGTGTCTGTTTCTGTCAAAGACACAAAAAAATCTAAAAGAATCAGATAACTTTAGCGGGTTTTTATTGTTACTGTCATTGATATATCAATGGTTACTATGTCATTATGCCTCCTGCAGGAAGGAAGAGGGGGAAGACGACATGTCTGCTGCTACAGAACATGACCGATTTCACAAGCACACATCTGGTTCTGAGAAAAAGAAGTTGTTCGACAGGTCACTACGGGGAATAAACTTATCAGCACTTCCAGAGACGTGGCGGCTGAGCTGATGCTCACACCGCCTCTGAATACGGAACGTGGGCACTGAGGATCACGATGAAGTCCGAGGCGAGGAAAAAATAAGTAGCTGTAGTTGACAAATATTTTACGAGGCTAGAGGAACCAGATGTCCCGATTTGTGCGGGACTGTGCCACATTTTTCATTGAAGTCCCGGTGTCCAAGAAACTGTAACAATGCTATATTAAGGAAATGCTGCTACAAAGACTGGGGAACGGTTTCTAAATGGGTAAGGCCAGAGGAAGGAGATTCTCTGAGAGCTTTGTTAAGTTTATCAAAGTTATTTTTTAGTTTCACACAGAAGAGTGCGATGTAAAGCAACACTACAGAAGCGCATTTCATAAAAACATCCAGCTGAAAAAGCCTCCTGCCGAACTATAGACACATTTTTACTCAAAGCCAAAAATACCTGCCAGACACACGATGTTCAGAAACCCTTGACGGTCCAATATGGCTATATGGGGAAAAGAAAATGTATTTGGCTGCACCGTAAAGCTTTATTTACACTGGACAAACTTGGAAATCACACCTGACTTCATTTGATTTGCAGACATGCAGGTCAACAAAAAGACATCTGGAAGGTCAGCAGCTGAAAAAAGGTCCCTTCTTTGCTAAACAGCTAGCTTAGGCTTGAATGTTGGCACCTGGGATCATTGACAAACAGGAACTGCAACAAAAGCAAACAGCTGCCTGCGTTATCCTCCAAAAACTTTCCCTGGCGCAAATTTGTGAGACCTGGCGTGGAAAGTTTCCGAAGGATGAAGAGCACATAACTATGTTTATGTCCATTAATATAACACCATCTGTGTACTTCTGATGACATCCTGTGGGTATTTTTCCACAGCAAACTCGTTAGTACGGCACAGAAAAAGGCTCAGAATCGGCAGATTTTCAGCTGGTCTGCTGAATAGTGGGTCGTAAACTCAGAAATTCAACGTTCTGAGCAGGAAGGGCTCCAAACCGAGGCCCAACACTCCTCAGTCAGGGCGCTGCGACAGAGTGAAGACTTACATTTAGAAGCAGCAAGGTGTTTAAAAACAAAGTCAGGAGAAGCACAGAAATCCAAGAAGCTATTTAAATGGAAAACGAGATAAGATAGGGCTTTATTGATCTCACAGTGGAGAAATTTACTTGTCACCCATCGGCTTAATAAACAAAAAGAAAGGTGCCAAAAGGAGGAAAGGTGCATAGGGTATAAGGTATACATTTAAAAAAAAGGTAAAAAACAAAGCAACTGGACTTATTTTCTGTAGTTGAAGACGTTTCGCTTCTTCTCCAGGAAGCTTTCTCAATTCAAAAACTCTGGAGTAATGTGGAGTAACCAGCTTTATACTCCTGCCAGCAAAGGCCTGTAATGGCTTAGATAACATGCAGATTCAACAGAAACAGCTCCACCCCTTAGTAATGGGCGGTCGTTAAAGTCATTAAACCAGCAGATTGAACCGAAGCTGGTCCACTCCTCTGTAACGAGGAGTCGTTAGGGTTGTTATTGGCCTGGCTTAAAGGAACGATGTTTTGATCACCTGTAAGAGGGGGAGAGTTAAGGTGAAGATTGGCCGGAATTAATCCTATAGCTGGATTGTAAGTCTTTGAGAGTTGGAACCTAAGGCCTCCTCCTCTGTTTAAACCGGTTATGAAGCATTAATCGTTGAAGTGACAGATCAGAGAGATTTTTCTCACAGATTATGTCCACATCGCTATTTATTACTTCTGATAATTTTTTTTCGGTCTCCTACCTGCATCTGTCGTTTTTTGCGTTCACAAAATCCATGGGATCAAAACGATCTCCCTAGGCGGACTTTCCCAGTGACGTCACGCCGTGAGTCACAAACCTGGAAGCCGGCACCCGCTATACTGTCTGAGTACTAAATGATAACGTTGTTTTGCTTTCACGGCTTTTTTACAAGATGCCTCGTCGTTAACATTTTTCAGTTAATTAATGTGTTCCATACCGTTTTGGATGATTAAATGAGTCATTTCAGGTTGAACAAAGGTTTTCTTGGCCGCCCTGGTGGTCTGTGGGGGAAATACCGCACTTTCAACTGCAGGAGCCCTCGGCCCGTGCCCACAGGCTCAGAATCTCGTGCATCGCGAGAGTCGGTCTTGCTTTACGGCGAGAACTGCTACACGCCCCCAGTGAAAGGCATGCTCGGTGCTAGCGCAGTGGCGATATCTGTGCAGTTATCATGGTGATAAAACAGCGAAAGCCCATGTTGGAGCAGGCAAGAAAGAGGAAAAGGGCTCTGGACAGAAAGAGGAGTCGTACGCGGGTGAACATCGGGAAAGCTTTTTCTGAATGGCGAAAGCTAAAAGAAAGAGAAGGCTGCAAGGCTGACGCGGACCTCGCGTTTCTGCTGATGCGATTGTAAGTAACATTGGAATGGTTTCTCTCTCTCTGTGTGCATGTTCATACTTTCACTGTGTTAAGCCGGGCATACACTGTACGAGTTTTTCAGTCGTGGTACTTATATACATCTCAAACTGTGCGACGGAACCGCGGGGTTTAAAAGTTCACCGCTCATCTGTGTGCTGATCTGTGTTCTCAAACTGTACCGCGCGACGCTCGGACGCGGCTCGGGAGGCACCGGGGGTCGGGGGGAACGGAGGGGAGAGAGGAAAGACGAGACGCCCCGGCGGCCGCGCGGCATACGGAAACAGACGGCCAGCGCGTCGCGCAGACCGGAACGCTCGCCCTCCCCAACCCCCCCGCGAGCCGACGTCCGGGCGGAGGTCGCTTCGGGGACGCCCGCTCCCCTCACTCCACTGGCGGGGACGGAGAGGAGGGGAGGGCGCTCCCTCGTAGCTCTGCTTGAACAGCAGGATGGTGATTCGTTGCGCTCGCCTGTCTGCTAAGCTCAAAACAACCGCGCCTGGCTTGACGGAGAAACCAGGAGAACAGCTGAGCATCTTTACGACAGTGCACTTTTACTTTCACCCTCTGGGGGGCGCCTCGCTGGAAAATCAACCCCGGTTGCATAGTATACCTTTAATGCATTTATGGTAAGTTGGAAATGGATTTACATTAAGGAAGTCTTTAGGCCTCAATATTACTCAGTGTATATTTTTGATATATTATTATTTTTGACTTTTGTTATGGTAGTATGTAGGTAGGCTAAATATTATTATATGTACCAATACTGTTTATAAATTGTTGCCAAGTGATTCTTTATGATAACAAGCACCTCATCATTGGGCCTAACTAGGCCATGGCATAAATTCATTTTTAGTTGTGAATAGGTAGGAATTGCTGGTAGGAATCGTTGGTAGGAATCGCTCGGTTGAAGTCGAAATTTCGCTTTCAGATTTCTCGTTTTCGCTACCTCGTGTAGTGTTGTAATCCGCCATGTTTAAATGAACGTTCACGAAATGACGTCACGACTTCCGGGTTGGAGGGCGCTTGAAATTTGATCACAATCTTTTCCGATTTTCTCTTACATGTGAAAAAAAAAGAAAAAAAATTTGGTGGTATATTTATTTGTTCATATTTTGCTATATATATATATATATACGTAAGGTTAGGTCAAGCTGACGGACGCTTCATAACCGGTTTAAGGTTGGTTTTTCTCAACGTAGATGGCTTCCTTCACACCCTTTCAAACCATGACACAGGAGCCAATAACAACCCTAACGACTCCTCGTTACAGAGGAGTGGACCTGTTTCTGTTGAATCTGCATGTTATCTAAGCCATTACAAGGCCTTTGTTTGGCAGTAGTATAAAGCTTGGTACTCCACATTACTCCAGACTTTTTGAATTGAGAAAGCTTCCTGGAGAGGAAGCGAAACGTCTTCAACTACGGAAAACATGTCCAGTTGCCTTGTTTTTTACTTTTTTTGGATTGACCATGACCTGATGACTGAGAATCTTCACCAGCATATAAGGTATATACAGTGTGTCCACATATGCACAGTGTATCAAAAATAAAAAATAAACTAAAATAAAAAGTACAGGGGAAATAAAGCAGATATTTAGGGTGACTTCTGTACAAATGGAATGACGTTTTACATTAAGTGGTACCAGGTAAGAGCAACAGTGAGGTAGTGAGATATCTATACAGCTGAAAACGTATTTTCTTAGATATGTGGGGACATGTCTGCAGTTCACTCAGGCTACAAGGAGCATGTTGAATTTGGAAATAATGGGAGACCTTTGAAAATGTCAGCATCAAGGTAAGCCTCTCAATTCTCTCGAGAACAGAGACTGCAGTTTGACTAATGCTAGCATGCTAATTGCCAAGATGCTAAAGACAGTTTAAATGAAAAAACCCTGTAATCGTTTTATTTAAAATTTATAGTAAAAACACATTTTACTATAACACTAAACATGATGCGAGTTCTCTCTGTTCCTTTTCCACATAGTTAATGATAGCTCATCACAGCAGGAAGACAAATAATATTTTAAATTCTGTCGAATGCTTCTTGGAGATTGGAAAACTGTGCGAGTGACTTTTTAATGTTTTCTGTGACTTCTGTCAACGTCCATCTCAGAACGCAGCATCAGGCCATTTCCTGTACCCACTCAATTTCTGCAGGCTTGCCTGGCCAACGTGTGTCTGAAACAGGAGGACCCAGCAGGAACAAAAATCCTATACAACAAAAAAAGGTCTTGGCACAAAAAGAATCACAGCTGACATTTTGGAAGTATTGTGACATTTCAAAGTACTCTTAGACCTTAATTAAGCCAATTCACCCAACTAACACCTCTCCAAAAGCACTTAAAAACCCAATCCATGTCTCCATCCTCCACTGCAATGAATGCCATTCAGTGAGGATTACATAATATTCACGAATGTATTAGCCTCTCCGATGCAGCGTCTGTATTAAACGCCAGGATGAGTCTTGAAGACGTTGCTTCATGATGGGAGGAAACTTAACGTTGACCACATCTTCCCTCGTGTTTGGCAACATCTCGGGGAATGACTCACCCTCGCTAAAGCACAATGTTTACATGTTTAGCAACAGCAACTGTGTTACAAGAGTTTTACAAAAGGGTTGGGTCCAAAACCAACACAGAGCCATTATTCAGGGGACGCTTCGTTTCCATCCGACACTAAAAGCCATTTACCTCTACAGACATGCAGGGTTTTCTCGCCGGGCTCAGGGGGGGTTGCTGAAGTTGTTTAGGATAGTAAACATTTTTAAAGAAGGAATTTGATGAAAAAGACGAGGAAAAACTAAATGATACAAATAGAAGTAGCCAAAATAACTTAGTTATCAAATGTAATGTCACAAGAGGCAATTTAAAGCAGAAGCTCATTTTATGATTGTTTGCTTGATTAAATACGAAACAAATAGAGCTGAGCACACCATGTTGTTCTATAGGTGATAAAATATGCCTTAGTTGGATCTTCCAGAAAAAGTCTTCCCAGTAGATTTAAAATCAAATATGTAAAAGTGAATAAAGAGTTCCCAGACAGCCTGATAAAATGACATTAAGATTATGAACTTGTGCTTTTTCTCCCTCACAGATCCCCTCCTGCAAGCACACAGATTTGGGAGGAATCGAGCCCACCCTTCATTAGCAACAGCAGCTGCACGCATAAAAACCAGGGGAATGGCAAAAGTCCAAATGAGCCCTCTCTTCTGAAGGAGTGGACGCAAAATAAAACCCAACGCAGCCATGAAAGTCGTTTTGCATATAGGATGGTGGATCATATTCCCGCTTCGTGCCAGACCCCTCAGTCGTCCTTCCCAGCTGAGCCTACGGAGGAAATCCCTGTCGGCCTCCTGGGATGTGCTGGGAGAACACTGACTTGCACAATGGCTGCTGAATAAGCACGGTGGTGGATGGGCAGAAATAACGAGGCGGCTCTGGAGAAAACCCCCTTCCTGGGAATCACTGACAAACAGAAGCAGGGCAGCTCTACGTCGACCCAGCGTAAAACCTCAGATATTCTGCAGGATCAAATTACTCGGCTGCCTTTGTTGCGCTTGAAGCGCAGACGAGGCTTTCCACTTTGGGCCTACTCGCTTCTCAGAGGCAGCTGGACGGGGGAGGGAAGACAGGGAAGCCTTTGGAGAGAAGAGGAGAAGTTTGTTTGTGTGCATCGGGGGAGCCTGGGTGTGAGACAATGCCTTGGGAAGCCTCGTCTTACTTAATGCTGCTGGCTGCAGAGTGTCTCTGTGGAAAGATACTGTGGTTGCCAGGCAGCTTTTCAACTACAGGTCTGCATTTACGCTTTGAGCAGCAGATCTACATCAGAGGCAGCATCTAAAGGCGGGCAACTGATCCTACAGGTTTACCGCGTGAAAAAACTGGACGGTACACAGCAGGATGGGGATAAACTCATAGTGGCTGATAACGACCTGGAGCTCCTTTGAAATAACCCTGAACTCAGCTAGTTTACACGCAGCCAGAGGAAGAGCAGGTAGACGGCGTCGACTCTGCAGGACAAACTGAATTTCATTTTATGCTTATTAAGTTATTGCTTCACGGCCTCAGCTCTGCAGACAGCCTTAGTGTGGGAATAACTAGGAACCATTCCAGCTGCAAAGATGCAAACAAGCTGCTTTGTTCAGTTAACTGCTGATTAAATGACAACACATCTTGGGAAATTCCACATTTCTTCAGATATTTATTTTTTTTATTTTGCAAATAGCAATTATTTATTCAACCATGCTGTCAATACTCAAAGAACATGAAGATTGACCAATTTGTACCAATATATAAAAGGACATATGTGTCAATATGATGTTTTGCTCCCATTTGATGAATAAAATGTTAACTCTAGAATATTGCCTTTTGTCTCTATTAAGTCAAAATAAAGTAGATTAGTTAGAAACTAATTTGCAATTAATTAATTCGAGAACCATGGTGCCAACAAAGTTTTATTCACTTTGATAAGTTCTTAAAATTGGGTAAGGTTGAATTTATTTAATCATCTTTCACCTAACTAATTTCTACTAAAATACGTATTAAAAGAGACAAAAACAAAATGTTTGCATTGGTTAAAGTCTAAGTTTTATCAGTGTAGCTACCAAGTTGGCATTTCTGGATCGTGATTAAAAAAACAAATAGTTTTAAGCAAGTTAATTAATCTACAAGTGCTTTTAAAACCTTGAAAACACCAGATTAGATTTTTATTTCAGAGACTTCCAAAAACTAGCATTAAGAACTCCGGATAAGACCAAGCTGCTGTGAAATCTGATCCAATCAGATAAAAATGTAATTTAATTTTATGGCACATAAAGTACCGAGCTCCCAACCAGTGAGCATTTAATGCGCGCCATTCAGACCAACAAGGTCCTCTGCTGACCTTTTTGGAACATTTTAGTCTTTTACGTTCCCACCATAGCCAGTGATACGTTTGTCATGACAGTTTGCATCCGTTGTTTGTAAGCAAGTTTAAAATTTGAAAGGTTTACTTGCTTTATATTGTTACTGATCTTAAAAATAAATGATGCTGCTCAGTGAAGTTACTGAAATGCTGGATGAGGGATATTTCATCTTTTAATAATCCTTCTTGTACTTGGTTTATAAAACAAGCTCTTTTTGCCTATAACTTCATAGTAGTCCTTATTTGGCCACAAAGCTTTATTTTTTGTTTACTGCTGGATGAAAACATTAAATCAGATTGGATTGTGCTCCATCTTTAATGTTGTGCATCGTTAGAGCGTCACCATAAGCATCCTCGAGTCAGCCTCACAGGAGCGACACCCAACTCTACGAAATAATCAACTACTGGGGAAATATTTATGCCATTAAATGTTTAGCCTGATGTGAAAACACCAGGGATCTTCAGAAACTTCAGACAGAACAGAGAGCAAACAGGACAACTTCAGACGTCTCTCTTGGCTGCAGTGAGTCGAGGCTCGTGTCCTCTGAGCAAACAGACCCAGTTGTACGGTTGAACCGTCAGAAATGCGCAGCTTCGCCTGGATGACCTTCGGGTCTCGCTTAGAGGCTGCTGCTCAGACTGCGAGTCTGGCCTCGCCGAGAAGAGGCAGCAGCAGAACGAACAGAGCTGAGTGGTAACGAGCAGCAGAAAGGCTTTGTAAACATCAATCAATGAAGGGAGAGTCAGCAGGGAATACGTCTGATGGTAACAAGCGCACTACACAGTGCAGAGGAAGAATCGGCCTTTACTTATCGCTTAGCATTTCAGCGAGATGGCAATGAAAAAATAAAACTTGTAAGACAGAATGAAATAGAGCTGTAAGTTTTTAAAGATGAAAATATGCATCTCCGTTTAAATGACAATACTCACAGGTAGACCACCTGTAATCGACCCGTAATATTAATATTCAGACTAGTTCTGATTGATTATTCCAGCAACTTATCTTCTAGTCTAGTTGTTGAGCAACAGTCTGTAGGCGCAGGAGAAAAATGTCAATGTGTTTGAACTCAGTTAGTTCAGAAAGGCCAGTTTTCTGAGAAGACGTTCCATCACGGGACAAAATATCCAGAACTTTTTCTAAAATCAGTTTGTCTGAGCTTGCAGAACAAAAACGGAAAGACGGAACAGCCGAAGACGTTGGGTCGCCAGAGCTTCCATGATGGGCAGCAGAGTTTACAATCTTAGCTCTAATCTATTGCTACCTTGATAAATTTTTTTCAACAGTAACTAAGACTAATGAAACAATTTATCAAGAAGAAAAAACAGAAAGCTTTGTGATCCAGATAAATATTTTCATGGCAAATCAAGCTCTGTAATCAAGAAATAATGAGAATTCATGAATACATTCCTAAAATCAGGACCAAACAAATTTAAATAGACTAAAACGGCGAATAAAAACTAATTTTCTTTATACAGGTGAATACTTAATATTTCTTTCATTGACTTTTTACTAACTGACCACATTATCTTTTATTATGCTTATTTAATTTCTTTAACTTGCCTTGTTTCTTTCAAAGCATTATACTGTCTTAAAAAAAATTTCTACGTTTATAAAATAAATAAATCATGTTAGTCGTGGACGCATAACAGCGAAAAAGAAAATCTTTATGCATCGACTGTCCCAGCACAATGAAATGTCCTGTGACTTATTCAGACCAGGTTCCATCCTTCCCTTCAGTTTAACAATTGTAGTTTGATTTATGGTTTTCCTCTCCACTGTCGCCACATGCATGCTCAGTATGAGGGATTGCTGCAAAGTCAAGCCCAATGCCAGCGACTATTGTGGCTCCAGGCTCATCCAGGAGGAGTGAATGCTGCAAGTCAAAGACTCGATGCAGTCTGCTGGGGTTCCTTAGAAAATCTGGAGGATTTGACTGAATTGTAACTTTGTAAGAAGTTGAGATGATGTGTTGTTAATTGGGGCTGTCTAGATCAACTAAATTGAACTGAAACTGAATTCAATCATCTGAGGTATCTGCCTTGAATGTAGAGTATTTAGATAAATTATCTCATATCCATCTGGTTCTAAGCAGACTGCATTGGAGAAAGCAGGTACATTGCTTTTAATCTTTGGCCTTAATCCCCTCCCTAATCCATCTATACATTACAGCCCACACTGGTGGGAGCATAAAGCATCGTGTTCAGATGCAACCACCCAGTCAAAAAATGACAACAAAAATGTATAGTAGCACGCTGTATCTGGAGGAAATACATTTTCTAAGAGGGGATGTAGGTTAAAACAGACAAGCTGAGTAGCATCATCCCTCAGCACTGATCTTCCCAGTTAAAAAAGAAATAAATAAAGGCCCTGTTGCAACATGCATCTCCTCTGTTTTCACTATGCAAACAGTGCAATGAGCTGCTGACAAAGCATCCTTTCATCATTTTGCATCGTTAAACACCAATCAATACGCGACTGCTGCGCCTTAGTAGGGAAGTTTACACAGTGAGGCCGACAAGGACAATGAAGCCTTAGCTAATAAAAACATTACACTTTAGCACTTCTGGGCATTTGTGTAAATATAATGTGAGGTCATGTAAAAGCAAAACTTATTTCTCTTTGTTTGCATCCTGATCAAAACAACAAACTTCTTCATGTAGATGGAATTTATTCAATGTGCAGCTGCTGTTTATGGCTCCATTTATAGAGTCAAAATTGACATTAAAAGACATTAATGTCAATTTTAAAAATTAAAAATTAACATTAAAAATTTAAAAACATTAAAAAACATTAATAATTTGGCCACTTTATTACAGAAATACAAAAAGGTGGTTAAACTAATACTAGAATGTAATGTGGAAACTGCAGACCAAGAAAAAATGGATCAGGGGGGTTTAGAGACACAAATGTTACAACACTTTCTAAAAAAAGACCAATTTAATTTTTCAACTATAGGAAATTTGTTGTCTTTTTCAAAGAACCAATATTGTTTCTATTTTTAGGTTTTACAATAAAGGAAAAAATGTCAGAGCTAGATAGCTAGCTAAAAAAAAGAGGAGAGCTAGATTTTCCTCTATGGATGTAGATATTTGTGGAACATTTTGCACAAAGGCACAGTTTCAAACCTACAAATAAGGAAAACAAATCAAAAATATGAATATTATTTACATTTCTGTTATTCTACTGTGGAAAGTTGATGCAGTTGTTCCATATAAACAGAAGCAGCTTAAACCTGCTTTTCTAATTATACATCCGTGGCGGTTCTATTTCATTTTCAGCCGAAGGTATTAAGAGCCATGATGGGAGGTCCAATCCACAAACACCCTAGAACCAGACTAAACCAGCAGATTTATCGACCCACAGACTGACGAGGGGTGGACACAACACTTTAGTGCCAATTTTGAGCATAAAACCTGTTTGTTATGCATTCTGTGTAACATCTGGCCATGAAACAAGATAATTATTCTTAAAATTATCAACTAAAGTCTGGATGTTCAAGAAGAAATAGAAGAATTTGCTGGAGCAAAATAAAGTGGAGGTTTTGGCAACTAAATCCATATTTTACATACAGTAGAAGGAGCGTAAAAAAGACATTCCTTGAATGTGTTGTTATTCTGAATAAAATACTAAAAAAAATAAGAAAAACTCTTGGAAAAGAAATGAAAGTTTAGCTGACATATATAGCAGACAACTGCAGGAACATCCAGGGTGTCAGCACATTTTAATACCTTATTAAACTGGGATATTTTTAATATCAAAGTGCCATTCTTTTCACACTCTTTTTAAAGAGATGCAAAACTTCCCTAGAAATGTGCAGCAAATATATCAACAGAAGTGAGGAAATATTGAAATATATTTAAATACGAAATGTGCAAAAACTCCTTGGTGAAAGAAAGCTAAAGGGTGTATAATATATGGTTGGATGGACGGAGCGGGGCTGCATAATACATCAATATTTTAATGCGTGCAATATTCATGCCGCAAAAGACTGGAGTGCAATAATTGTTGGCCAATAAATTCCAATTATGATGAACTTGCATTTTACATGTTAGTGTAATAGATGCTCCAACTGGACACGCCTGACGTTGACCTCCGTGCTAAAGGTCACAGACTGATGGAAACACATGAGAAAGTACGGAGAGGAGGAAATGGGCAAATATGGTGCAGAGTTACTGCAATCTTTCTGAGCTGTGTGAAAACGAAATTTCGTTCTGTATGCACTCTGTGTATACAAAATGACAATAAAGAAAGTCTAAGTCTAAGTCTAAGCTGTGGGACAAAGGGACAGACAGACATGCACACAAAATGATGGAGGGACTGATGGCCGTACAGGTGAATGAATAGACGGACTTACAGAGTAAGGAATGGACAGACAGAAGGACACAGATGTGGAAATGAATGGAAAGATAAACAGATATAATAACCAGGTAACAGAAAAGTGAATAATGCCCAGAAATAAATATTTTTACATCAACTGTGTTTGTTTTCTTTACATATTTAGACCTGGAACATGCTTAAATAAAATGCTTTCAAAAGGTGTCTATCTTTAATGAAACCTGGTCCACTAAACTAGTGCAGGATATTCATATTTAAACACAAATATAGTAGATATATGAATATTTCCAATCCATAACTGAGGGATGCAGATAAAAGCACAAACCAAATGTTTCTGCGTGGTTCCTGTACTACGACGACCCTACGAACATCCCAGAGCCTCGGCTCCTTTGCGCCGCTCTGACTCAGCCATCGATCGGCTCCGTCTTCTACTACAGTGAAATACGAGAGCGTGCTGAAAAGCCCAAAAGTGTCGGGAACAACAGGAGGCGGCGCGAGCAGAGCGACGCGGCGCACACAAAGCTCCTCTGTCACAGCTGGTATGCGCGCACATGGAGCGACGGAGGATGACAAACAAGTGGGAAGACGGCGAGTGAGATCTTTGCTCGCTGCACCGTATTCAGCCCAGTTATTTTAAATCCAGCCAGCAGAGGAAACATGAACCGGCACAACACTGTTCGAACAGATTTGTTTTTCCTATCCTCCTGGGGGTACAGAAAGGTACGAGTACAACGCTGACACACGATATGGCAAAGCTGTTATTTACATGTCCTGCGGCTACAAAGGAACCCAGACCTTCAAGCTGGGCTGCATTTCCAGCAAGCTGGATAATGGATCTTCGGCCTGTTTGAGCTCTGATTTTGGCCTCAACAACAGAAGCATGGTGTGCGTGTCATCATTAGCTGGTGGATGCCTCTCTGTAGCTGCCAGCAGTCACCTACCGACGCTTGTTGCTGGGCAGGAAGAGTACGGTGGACGTTCTGAGCTCATTTCAAGCAGCTCCCTGCAGTGAGAGGGAAGCCGGAGGGGAAATATTCAACCTAAACTCGTAATCAAGCACCGTTAAAGGAAAAAAAAAAAAAAGAATTGTGCAACACTTGATCTCATTGTACCCCTGCAATTTATCCACCAACATAAATTCGTCATAGTTTATAACACCAAGATAATGTAAGAAAATCTGTATAAAGCTCCAGCCAGTCAGCGACATGCACAACCCGCACACCTCTGAAGCCGCTCCGCCTCGACTGTCCTTTCAATCATTCACTCTGAGGAAGCTTGAATGTTGCTCTTCCTCACATGCAAGTTGTCCTCTGCTACAGACAAACCTGTAAAACCACTAAAACTTTTCTAAGCTCTACAATCCAACTATTAGAGTCTCACCTTTTAATTCACCTATCTATTCCGTTTCCACGTCTGTCAATGCTTCCTATTAACTAACTGTTTACTGAAATGCTTGTGATGTGTCGAGCCGAAAGGCATCTGATCCTATTAAACAGTTTTACATCTCAGGTTGGATAATGAAGCCGTCGGATGACAGCGAGGCGCTGTAATCCGGTGTGACTGGCGCTCCCATCAGCTCGGTGACAAGGCAGCTTTTGTGCTGACCAGTGATTGGCCGAGAGGATCATTCATCACCATGAGGTGCTGGCAAAACGAGGTGTTTGCATCGTAATTGAGAAGGAATTTAAATTATTGCACAGTACATGCAAAGAAGGAAAGACGATGACAAATTGAGCCGGAATGTGAACGTCTGCGACGTCAGAAGATGCATAAGACCAAAGTTGTCTGGCTTCAGAACAAAGTTTTACAATATTTAAAGGATTTTATCTTCCTGAGCCATTTAGTGGTAGAACCTTTTGGTGGACACGTGTATTTAATGGAGCGTTTTATGAAGGTTTAATTTTATTTGGGTGGGATTTGACAGGAAAACACGGGTCTTACTAAAGAAACGTTTGTTTTGTATAAAGATGAGAAGACGTACTTCACCGATCCCAGAATATGGAAATTATTGGGCGGCGGCAGCATAAAAAGCAGAAAACAGACAGTGACCTAAAAATATGAAGTAGAAAAGTTTAATAAAACAAATGTACCTGATGGTGATAATTACACTGATCACAAAAGCAACTGAAATTAAAAGTATTTTTACATTTTCTTAAGCCAAAACCTGGAGTCTGTGACGTCACATCTGAGACGAACATGGAGTTTAAAATCCTCCTCTTGGCTTTTTAACACTTTACAGCCTTGCTCCTCGGTACGTCTCTGACCCGCTTCAGCGCCATGTTTCTCCTAGGGCCCTTCGATCAGCCGACCGGCTCCTGTTGGTGCTGCTAAAAACTGGGCTGAGGATGTAGAAAAACTCATCAAAAATGTCATTGCTGTCAAATTTGTAGTGTTTTTCCTTTGCTCACATTTTGATTTCCTTCCTCTTTTTTCTGAGTTAAATAAAACGTCATTCTATTTTATTAAATAATTGGTTTTGTTATATTTTGTTGAAAGGAGTCTCAAACCAAAATTTAAGAGGGTAACAGAAAATCATCAAATGTTAAAGGTGCATAGCCACATTATTTGACTTTTTGTTTATACGTTAGTAGCTCACTCTGGTTGCATACAAAGTTTTTATCAGAGATTATCACATCCTGCTGGTGTATTCATTATTTTGCAGTTTTATGCTTTGTTTTTGCTCAATTTGTTAGTAAATAAAGCCTTTCATGTTTATTTTTAATAACAGAGGAAGTATGTCACTGCACATGCGCAGCAGAGGATAAAACAAAGAAGCGGCTAACGGCTATTAGCATCTCCCAGCAAAACAATGAAGAATGGTCCAAGATCCGGTGAAAAAAAAAGCAAAAAAAAAAAAAAAAAAGACTAGAATGTCTCTGAACGTTCTTGTTCACTGAAGCAGACGCTAAACCCGCCGAGGCTCAGATGTGACGCAGAGTTGACTGACGTGAGTAAATGTTCTGATGTGAGGCTCTAAAAGTTGCTGTAGAGGCCGAGCTGCTGCTTTACTACGAGGCATTGCAGAGGGTCAGGCTCGGTCCTGCATTATTTAACACCGTTTTATTAATTAAGCAAAGTGGCATTATGATAGTTCTGCAATGCTGCTGGTAGATGCTGCCAAGTCTGTTTATATCTGCTCATCGCGCCCGGTGCTGGGGTTCTATTCATCCACAAAAAGGACCATGAAAACATCATCAGGATGGAGGCTTGGGGTATATAACATTTTTTCATGATCAAACAGTTTTTGATCTCATTTATAAGCATTTAATGGCTATATACCTTTAAGGGGGGTGATGATTAGCACACTTCTAAGATTTATTATTGCTAGATATTTTAAAGACAAAAAAAAACCCTACATATGTCCTCTAATACAAAAAGAAACTAATTATTTCCAGATTCATTGTTTATAAAGGAAAAAGCACCTGGTATATATCATGGGCAAGACCATTGGTGAAGGGGAGACGGTAGTAAACAATGACATATTCCCCATATTTTCACCCTTAGCAATGTTAATCAGCTGTGAGAATGAGTACGTTTGGCCACATAAATCTGAGATTTACACACCAAGTAATGCCAGAAAGTCCATTAGCTTGTTGCCATTTTATCAGGCAGAGAATAACATGGACCCAAGTGTTTTAATACATCTTTTCGAGACTCAACACAGAAACCATTGATGTGCAGGGCAGAGGGAGCATTTTGCTTTTAAATTCAGAGATGAATATTTCATGTGGATTAAGATGTCTGCATCAATGCCAAATTTCCCCCCCCCCCCCCAAAACAAAGTCCCCTGGTGTGGATTTGGGTTCGTGCTTCGTCTCCATCCACCTCTCTTAAAAGCAAAGGACCTAGCAGCCTCTTACTGCCTGCGTTATGTCCCTGTAAACGAGCACGACCACATCAATTACAGTCCTGCTTCTCTACTTAATTAAATTGTCTTTGGCTCATGGGGGCTGAATAAAGTCCCAGTGAACTGTGCACCATGTTCTGTCGCCATCCAAATTCCCCACATCAGTCTTCTCCTGTGGCGCTGCAGCCGACGCTTGCCGGGTGTTTGTGTGTCAAAGGAAATGATGCAGATGACAGAGCGGATAAAGACAGAACAGAAACTGGCTCCTGCTGACAGATTACCGTTTGTCCTTTGAAAGCGCTCAGAAGCTGACGAGCGATTAGAAAAAGACAGCAGTGGTTAGTCACGTTTAACACTGAACTCTGAATTTATGTTCCGTCTAACAGAGAACATTAATCTTAAGGATTTTATTTGTTGCAGTCTTTTCAAAGTCGAAGCAACACCTGAACCCAAAGTCAACACAAAAACCCATCGTTGTGGCGTCTGAACCAAGGTAAAGGCGTCACCATCTACTTGGACGGATTTCATATATCAATATAACTTCTAAATACTTTGTTTTATGCCAGTTTTGATTCGGCCACACACACATACACCAAACTCTCTGTTCCACAATCTGTGCAGTTTAACCAGGGACAGAGAGGTCAAAAGGACGATGTCTTCGCCGCAGGACGGCGACCCCGAGGTCCTGAGCCGTCCGATGCGATTCTGTGTGAAAGCTTTTCATCAGCGAGGAGCGGAGTGTGGGAGGTCGGCCTGGAGTACTCCCTGCCCACTCAGCGGTAGTGTGGGCCACAAGCTGCACCGGCAGGAAGGCGTTACGCAACCGCCGTGCCATTGTGTACGGCGGAAGGGTTGCCACAGCAACAGGATTCAGAGACCGAGCCGAGGAACCGACGAGCGCTGGAGGAAGGAAGATTGTGGTAGATAATACTGGGTGGGTGTGAAAGACGCGTTTGTGTACATATGGATCTTATCGGGCGGTTCCTATACGAGTTGTCCAACACGACGCCCTGACCACACAGACAGCCAGGGTCAGGGTTCCAGCCGCCGTCTGGAAGAGCGATCAAACGCCACTGAAGATGATTTCCTTACTTTCCAAGTCCGGACAATTACAGAAAAAAAAAAAAAACTGACCAGAGATCAACTTGATCAACCAAATAGAAGAAAAATAGAAAAACAAGTGCTTTAGGTTTGTATTTTGATTTTTCACATCAAAGTTGAAGTTTTTGTCCAACTCATTGTCAGTTTATGGTGTTCAAAACACTGATAAATGCACACTAATAAAAAGTTACCAATTGACTGCTTTGTTGACCTTTGTTTTAAACCGGGCCTTAGTACACCAATTCCAAACGCATCATGAAAAATCCACTTTTTAGCCCTTAAATACATATTGTTGTGCACTTGGAGTCTCATGGACTGCAGAAATTTTCAATGTCATCCCAGGAGCTGCGTAGATATCTTTATTTTCTGTTTGTCCCATATTTTTCAAGCCTTTCAGTTTTCTCCATTTATTACTTTTTTTCAACAATAACCTCACAGTACTTGCTGCAGAACTGCTAATCCGGGTCTTGGACTTACGCCTAACCAACTTTTAGATCTAAATTCTCTAGATTTAAAGAGACGGCACCAAACTGAGTTGCTCTCTGACACACATCAGGACAGAGGTAAAAGAGCTGTGGGGCAACGATAACGAGGAATTCAGGCCAAAGCGTCGCAGTTCCACTTATATAGACCACATATAGACCACAACTTAATGAACTCAATGTGAAAAAGAAGAACTGATAAGCATGACATGTTCCCTTTAAAGAACAGTGAATCTGGACCGGATCATCCTACACCATTTCTACAAAGTTAAAGAGTTATAGATTTTGAAATACAGAAAATAAAAACCCAATTAATGGATTTTCTTGCACCCAACTGTTCAGAATATTAAAGTTTTAAAAGTATATGTCTGAGTCAGGAAGCACATGGACATTTTCAAGTGGAAAATGTGTGGGGACCATACACAGTACAGATTAAATTTAGTGTTGAGCAAGAAGAAAACCATCTAATTCCATAATTGGGAAGGAGTGGCAAACTGTTACTACACACAAGGCCATCCCTGGCCATTTGTTTACCAAGACTTCTTTATTTTATCTTTCAAGGAGCCAGACGTTCATATAATTCATTAGCGGAAAGAGTCCTGCTGTCTTTCAGAAGGTCATTGTTAATTTTTAATGTTTAACTTCTTCCTCCCACCCATTTTTTATTATAGTCTTTGGACTTCTTCATTTGCACTTCTCTCAGGACATTAAACACTGAAGAACTAAAACTGGGCGGATATTTTTATATCCTACCTACAGACCAACCTACATTTTATGCACAAGGCCTGTAGCCAAATAAACACACTGATAAGGGGAGGGGGGGGGGGTCTCTGAGCAGGAGAGGTGGGAAGGAAAGATTCAGATCACCGAGTAACGATACATAAGGGACACAACTAGTAAATAAATGAAATTATGCCTATAGTATAAAGCTGATGACACATAAATGAGATGTGAAACCGGCACCATTCACTTGCTTATATTCACTTAAATATTTTATGAGATTCACACTTCTATATAGCAATGGTGCCGTTTGGTACACAGACAATACAGCAGAGGCGTGTGCATTCACTATGAAATGGGTCTGTATTATTTCAGGTGATTCTAGTATTATGAGAAATCAACTAATAATGTTAGACAAGGTAAAACTATATTAAAAAAAGGCTGGACTATTGTAATTCTTTACTATCAGGAAGTCCACAAAATGCAATTCAAAGCCTTCAGCTGATCCAAAATGCTGCAGCGAGAGTTCTGATGAAAATCAACAAGAGGGATCATATTTCTCCAATTTTAGCTTCCCTTCATTGGCTTCCTGTTAAATCAAGAATAGAATTTAAAATTCTTCTTCTAACGTATAAAGCCCTTAATAATCAAGCTCCATCATATATCAGAGCTCTGATTACCCCGTATGTTCCTAACAGAGCACTTCGCTCTCAGACTGCAGGTCTGCTGGTGGTTCCTAGAGTCTCTAAAAGTAGAATGGGAGGCAGATCCTTTAGCTATCAGGCTCCTCTCCTGTGGAACCAACTCCCAGTTTTGGTCCGTGAAGCAGACACCCCGTCTACTTTTAAGACTAATCTTAAAACTTTCCTTTTTGATAAAGCTTCTAGTTAGAGTGGCTCATGTTACCCTGAGCTATCTCTACAGGTAAAAGCCAGTAAATTAGAATATTTTGAAAAACTTGATTTATTTCAGTAATAGCATGTACAATACTCAATACTTGGTTGGAGCTCCTTTTGCCTCAATTACTGCATTAATGCGGCGTGGCATGGAGTCGATGAGTTTCTGGCACTGCTCAGGTGTTATGAGAGCCCAGGTTGCTCTGATAGTGGCCTTCAACTCTTCTGCGTTGTTGGGTCTGGCATTCTGCATCTTCCTTTTCACAATACCCCACAGATTTTCTATGGGGCTAAGGTCAGGGGAGTTGGCTGGCCAATTTAGAACAGAAATACCATGGTCCGTAAACCAGCACGGGTAGATTTTGCGCTGTGTGCAGGCGCCAAGTCCTGTTGGAACCTGAAATCTCCATCTCCATAGAGCAGGTCAGCAGCAGGAAGCATGAAGTGCTCTAAAACTTGCTGCTAGACGGCTGCGTTGACCCTGGATCTCAGGAAACAGAGTGGACCGACACCAGCAGATGACATGGCACCCCAAACCATCACTGATGGTGGAAACTTTACACTAGACTTCAGGCAACGTGGATCCTGTGCCTCTCCTGTCTTCCTCCAGACTCTGGGACCTCGATTTCCAAAGGAAATGCAAAATTTGCTTTGGTCAGAAAACATGACTTTGGACCACTCAGCAGCAGTCCAGCTCTTTTTTTCCTTAGCCCAGGTGAGACGCTTTTCGCGCTGTTTCTTGGTCAACAGTGGCTTGACACGAGGTATGCGGCAGTTGAAACCCATGTCTTTCAAGCGTCTCTTGGTGGTGGATCTTGAAGCACTGACTCCAGCAGCTGTCCACTCCTTGTGAATCTCCCCCACATTTGTGAATGGTTTTTTTTTCACAATCTTGACTAGGGCGCGGTAATCCCTATCGCTTGTACACTTTTTCTGACCACAGTTTTTCCTTCCCTTTGCCTCTCTATTAATGTGTTTGGACACAGAGCTCTGAGAACAGCCAGCCTCTTCAGCAATAACCTTTTGTGTCTTTCCCTCCTTGTGCAATGTGTCGATGGTCGCCTTTTGGACAGCTGTCAAATCTGAAGTCTTCCCCATGTTTGTGTAGGCTTCAGAACTGGACTGAGAGACCATTTAAAGCCCTTTGCAGGTGTTTTGAGTTAATCAGCTGATTAGTTTGTGGCACCAGGTGTCTTCAAAATTTAACCCTTACACAATATTCTAATTTTGTGACACACGGAATTTTGGATTTTCATTTGTTGCCACTTCAAATCATCAAAATTAAATGAAATAAACATTTGAATGCATCAGTCTGTGTGCAATGAATAAATATAATGTACAAGTTACACCTTTTGAATGCAATTACTGAAATAAATCAAGTTTTTCTAAATATTCTAATTTACTGGCTTTTACCTCTATAGTTATGCTGCTATAGGCTTAGGCTACTGGAGGACATCAGGGACATCCATTTCTCCATGACTCCATGTTCTCCAACTACTCCCAATTTTGGATTATTTTCTGTAATTTCAACATTATGTTGTTTTTTTCCTCTTCATAACTGCTATATCTGGCTTGGCGTTCTGTTTAGCTGTGACAACATCCTGGAGGGGGGGGGGGGGGGGGCGTTGAGCTACTGCTGCCAACAACTTCATGTTCTATAGATAATACAGTTGGCCCCGTCTTTAACTTCGTTTCTCTCCTAGACATATTCATTAGTTGAGCTTTTACAGGAACAAACTGTGCATGGTCTCCCTTTCTGAGACCCAAAAACTCAAAGATAATCTGCTTAGCCATGTTCCTCCCCTAGATGTAACAACTAATAGAGTTGATAACAATGTTACAATTTTACTTTCCTCTCACATAGAAAGTACTCATGGATCAGAGCTTCTGTGCTCTTTAATTTATCTGCTCCGTCTTCTCAAACCCTAAGTCAGTCGTGGTTGATGGCCGCTCTCACCAAGGCTGGTTCTGCTGGAGGTTTCTTCCTTTTAAAGGGGAGTTTTCCTCTCCACTGTCGCTACATGCATGCTGGGTATGAAGGATTGCTGCAAAGTCGACGACTTTCCACCGCGGTGCTACGGCCTTTCATGAGGAGTGAATTCTGCAAGTCAATGACTCGATGCAATCTGCTGGTTTCCTTAGACAGAAAACTATTAACCAATCTGTCTCCAGGATTTGATTGAATAGAGTTTGAAAAAAAGCCTTCAGATGAACTGTGTTGGGAATTGGTGCTATATAAACAAACTGAAATAGATGTTTTTATTGTATGAAGATATTTAGGGGATGAGACGGTTTAATATTACATCCAAACCTTAAAAGAGAAGACAACACCCTCAGTAAGAAGACACTATGGGCGAACAAGACAGCGACGTAGACGTGCCTCAATTATTTAAGGCTTGTCACAAAATAGCCATCGTCTCTACAGGTGTGCAAAACCTTTTCCACTATCAGGTTTTATACTATCTCCCAGCCAGGCATGGCCTAAGAAGGAGGGGTTTTACAGTTAGTAAAAATAGAAAAAGCAACAAACACCACAGCTGACGAGCAGATGACTGGAAATAAGCGATCAGAGGCGGCCAGTGTTTGCTCTTGTCCTGTTGCTGCTGCGTAAAGCCAGTCAGTGTGTCGCAGGAATGTCATTTATGCCTCACAGAGCCAGTGGTAAAGGCGGAGCGAACAATGGAAACATTGTGCGCTGAGGTAAAGAAAGGTAAAACGGCTTCGTACAGCATCGTTCAGAGTCGTTAGAATCTACAATTACCCACGTTTTCACTGTTGAGGTCTTCCAGAGGGCAAAAACAGAAACACCCACAACCCACACAGTTTTATTTTACTGCAACACTCAACAGAAAAGAGAGATGTGGAATGAAAGATCAATATATATATAGACGTAAATATTTTCCCACTGGTGCCCATTAGGAACATAAGTGCTTGTTTTAGTCTGACTGGTCTTCTGGAAAACAAGACAGATAATTGCATTATGCAAAAAATGTGATATTGAAGGCTCTCCGTTATCCCTTGAGGCGTATGACGCACGTCACAAAATATGCCACAAATTTAACAAAAATGTATCCATCCATCCATCGTGTGTAGCTGCTTATCTGGCCAGGGTATGATGCCAGTCTACAGCAAGCACTACAGGCAGCACATCCAGGACCAACGGTCCACAAACGCTCGGCTCTGACCTGCCAGTTTCTAGCATGTGGGAAGAAGCCAGAGTACCCAGAGAGAACCCACTAAAGCACGAGGATAACGTGTAAACTCCCTGCTGAAAGTCCCTGGCCTATGGGGATGGAAACAACCGACACCTGCTCCTGACTCGCCGCCCCACAGCCTCCTCCAGTGTTTTGGCTTGAGGCTTGTGACGTCATGATTTCTAGAAACTAGACTATTTACATGCTAAACAAAGACCTCGGTAAATAAGGGTTTGTTATGACTCACCCAGCCCATTCAGACACGTCAGAAGATTTCACAGACTGGTATCAATAATGCTGTCAGGTAAAATCCTTTTCCCTCAAACCTTGACAACATTTTTAGAATTCGTCTTTTACGTTTTACCCATATTACCAAATAAGATGCCGTTCTTAAATCACACTTTAATCATCTGATTCTTTGCTCGCCACCCGTTATCCTGGAGCAAACTGGTTTTAGGCGCTGCCCTGCCTCCTTACAAATGATTTTAACAGGATGGGTAATTAACAGGGTTCTGCACAAGTTGAAACCAGCTGTTTACAGTCAGTAGTTAGAAATCCTCTAAGATGGAGAGGTTGGCACTGCTTTGAATATCAACATTTGGTTTAAGCTCAGTCTGACTTCAGTTACATCCTTATGTGAACAGTTTGCTAAAAAGAGGCAAACAAAAGATTAATGAGAAAAAACAAAAAAAAAACAACCAGGCTGGTCATACTAATTGAGACGAGTGTGGTTCTGTTGCCGATAGACGCGGCCCATCTATGGTGTCCTGTTTACGGCCTCTATACGTCTGGCCAATCTGACACTCAGCAGTTTCGAGGTGGTTTAACGGTCATGACTCAGGAAACGTCAGCAGCAGGAAGATAGACTGGTTTTGTAAGCTCTAAAGATGTGTGTTGATTAGACAGTTTGAGACGATCATAAGTTATCAGGAGACGTTTTTCAGCTCCAGGATTTCTTCTTTTTAAATATTTGAAGTTGAGAGTTTGGGCTTTTATTTTGACAGAGCTGGAACTGGTGGAAAACAGCAGAATACAGAGCGGAGGGCGTCAAGGAAACCAGACATGGCCGGCTGTGTGAGCAACTCCAGGCAAGAGAAAGGACTCGACTGGAACAATGGTTTTAAAGAAATCAGCATCAAAAGGATCCAAATGTAGTTTGGCAAAAACAAAATTGAAGTAGATAAATCTTCATCTCTGTGGTGACACGCAGCCCGACCCGACCACAGCGCAACAAGAGCAGCCATGTTCAATGACCTTGAATATCATTGAGAAGTTAATTTCAGTAACTAAATTCACAAAGTGAAACATTATATAGATGAATTACATACAGACTAATGTCTTCAAGCCTTTATTTCTCTTAATGACTTTCTGCTTATAGCTAATGAAAACAAAACATTTTAAAAAGGTGTATTGTCACGTTATTTATACATCAGTAGCTCACTCTGGTTGCACACAAAAAGTTTTTTATGAAAGATTATTACGTCCTGCTGGCATAATAGTCATTTTGGCATTTTACGCATCGTTTTTGCTCAGTTAATAAAGCCTTTCGTATTTATTTTAATAGAGGAAGTACGCACAGGGGCAGCAGAGGCTAAAACAAGGAAGCAGCTAACAGCTTATAAGCATCTCACAGCGAAACAATTTATAAAGGTCCAAGTGAAAAAAAAACACACAAATCTATAATTCCAAGTGGGAAAAGACTGGAAAGTCTCTGGGAATCCAGTCTGAACGTTGGTGTTCACTGAAGCTAAAGCTGCCGAGGCTCAGGTGTGACGCAGAGATGACTGACGTGAGTAAATGTTCTGATATGAGGCTCTTAAAGCTGCTGTAGATTTTTTTATTTAATAACGTTGGTCTTCATGACGCCTAGCTGCTGCTTTACTGAGAGACATTTCAGAGGGTCAGGCTCGGTCCGGCATTATTTAATACTGTTTTATTAACTAAGCAAACCTGCATTATGATAGTTCTGCGGTACTGTCGGTAGATGGAGTCACGTCTGTTTATACCTGGTCATCGCGCCTGGTGCTGGGGCGGTCTATCCACAAAAAGGACCATCAAAACATCATCAGGATGGAGGCTTAGAGTATACAACTTTATTTTATCATGATCAAACGTTTTTGCTTTTTTTAATAAGCATTTAACGTGCCATCTCTTTGTCCAAAATGAAAGACCCTGATCATCCAGTCACTTTATTAGCTACTCTTGTTTAGATTCTTGTAAACAATAAATGAACCAACCACAAAGCAGCAACTCAATCCATTTAGATCTCTACAAATGGCGATAAGAAATAACCGAAGTTTAAACAGAACATCTGAACGGAGAGGAAAGGTTTCATCAGTGACTGAACAGGACATGGGTGTTGGTGAAAATCCAGGTAGATCAGCGGTTTCTGTAATACTCAGACCGACCTGTCTGGCACCAACAACCGTCTGTCAGCTTTGACGGTCAAACCTGACGTCTGCTTTGATGTTTAACGTTTAAAAAACATACAGTAGACCCACATGGACTATGATGGATGAAGTAAAATCATTTCTGGACAATCCACCAAACAACTAAAGCCTCCACTATAAAGTGCGGTGTGTGTTATTTTTGTCGAAGACGAATGTAAATAACATTCAAAATTAAACCCAAAACGCTTTTGAGAAGTAGGAAAGGACAAAAATAAATTGAAAGTTTACAACACTAATAGATATATGGATCAAATCCCTGCCATTCATCTGCTACACAGATGGCAGGACTCCAGTGAGCCAGAGATTAATTGAAAGTAACTCATTACTCTCACTGGGACCATTCAATGTGAGTCAAGACGGCCAGTTAGAAAAGAAAAACTAAATAAAATCACGTTATTTATTTCAGGACGGATGATGAAAGGAAAAATGACCACCACCACCTCAGGCGTGATTCAGACAGAATGAACCTCCCTGTTTATTCACACTTATGTCTAATCTCAACTTTTCTAGACTCTATAGTTTCCAGAGTTTGACTTTTTTTCTTTTAAGGGATACTTACAAAAGTTCACTACAAAATGACTGCTGATATGGAATATCCAATTACCCATCCATCCATTTATCCACAGATGGATGCAGGAAAAGTTGGACAGGACAGAAACAGGTGATGATATTAATTGGATACACAGGTGGCTGGAGAAACAGGAGGATAGAAAAAGAGTTGTTGGTGTTGCAGCAAATGGACAGACAGACCTGGACAAACAAGTACTGACAGGTGGATGGATGGAGAAAACATCAAATTAACAGCAATAAAGTCCTAAAAAACATTAGAAAACACTAAAATCGTGTGCCCCCCCCCTTCTCCACACTGGGAAGGGACCCTGAAATAAACTTCACCTCCGTCTTCCAACAGCTTCTGGTTTTTACTGCGAACAAATCTCCTACAGGACGATCTTTAGGTCATGCCAACATGTTTCTGTCCGTCTCCTGAGCAAAGAAAGGGAACATCTGAAGAAAACACCACTGCTCAGCACGTTCTGCTCTCAGCCTCGCTGACAAGTGAATCGGCTTAAAGATCAAACTGTAAACAAGAGCAGGAAGAGCAGGAAGAGCAGCAATCAAAAGATGGCTCATGATAACCGACACCTTCTGAGTGAACATTTTTTCTTCTAGCCCCGTGAACCCAAACTAGTCTGCTTTTTCAGAAAGATCAATAAAGAACCTCCATCTTTGAACACCGTCATGTCGTTTCTGCAACGTATCCTCCTGAGATCATACGCTCATCACCAGGGGAGCTGCTTGGCTTTGTTCGCTCAGTGAGAGAGAAAAGAGAATTAAAGGCAGGAAAGCAGCTAACGGACATCTTAAATCCTCGTGAATGTCAAGGCAAAAATGTAGAGTTCCCCAAATTTCTATTCTTAGCTGACAGACTCCATGTTTTGATGGTGGAAACGTTTAAAAAACACCATAGTACCATAAACCTGTTCTATTCTCTTTGAAATGTTTCTACTGTTAAAAGGTTTAAAACATGCACACGTGCTAAAATGGACCAAGAACCAGAAATAATGAATGCTTTGGTAATAATGCTGGCAGTCAGCTGCATTTACAGTTTTCTGCAGGGATTTTGGTCCTAGCTATGGGGGGGGGGACAGACCTCATCAAGGCCCCTCCCGAGGCCCAGGCTGCCCCTCCACCCAATGCTGTGACCCAGGGAGGGGGGCAAATCTAGGTCAGTGGTCAGGGGCAGTGTCTGTGCAGCTCTGCTGATGCATCCCAGATAAGAGACGCTGCAGCGCCGTCGTCTACTGCAAGCTACCCACTTCTACAAAACAGACAGAACATGCAGCAGAGTGTCTAAGTACTCAAAGCGAGCTGGGCTGTGTATATAATCCTGTTCAGTATTCATAGAAATATGGGCTGACTTTTGTAGAGGAATAACCCAAATGCAGGCTTCCATTAATATTATGTTAATTTGGAGAGTTAAAGCCCCTCCTTCGTTCTGTTCGTCTGAAAACTACACTCAGTCGGCTCATATATGCAAGAGGAGGGCCGGCCGGCAGAGTAGCAGGGCGGCCAGATTAATGCAGACTAATGACGGAGGATATGGCAGGAGCGTGAAACGGCACACATCACGTGGGCTCAACTGTAGGCTTTCATAGTCAGCAAGAAAGAGGCTGAGTAAGTCGAGCTTGAAGCAAAGACATGGAGGAAAAGCAAGCGCGAATCTCCCAGGACCAGACAGGAAATGTATTTGGTCGGGTTCAGCAGAGACCTAACCTGACCCTAGCCAGGTGTATGTCTCTCCGCCTAACTCCACTCACATCCATCTGGGACCTCTCCCATAGAGAGTGATTTCTCCAGCCAATCAGGACGCAGGGCTGGAGTCTCATAGATGTGACGTAAACGACCGTGAGATTCCAACAACAATGGCGGCTCGCATCGAGGAAGCAAGCGTTAACATTGATGCTGCTATTTCTTCCGTGTTGTCCAATCTACCTAATATTGTTTCATTAAAAGAACATCAGAGAACGTCTCTGAAGGCTTTTGTTGGTGGAAACCATGTTTTCGCCCTTCTCCCGACCGCATTTGGCAAGTTTTGTTTTCCGACCCGCGGCGCTTTGCCGCCTGTCTTCCCCCTCTTCCTGTCACCTCACTGTCAATAAAACGCGTGCCACTAGAGCCGCAAACACATTAAAAAAAAACTTTTGTTTTTTCCTGCGTCGCTATCATCAGCGTCCGGGTTAGCTTCGGTGTGAGTGGTTGAAATAGCACGTCGATAAAGATGACAGACAAGTGGCTTATCCAATCATATGCAAGGATTTTTGATAAGGCCCAGCCTTCAGTAAAGGCAATTCCTATGGATCAGTCCCAGATGGATGAGTGGAGCTAGGCGGAGCGACATGCAGCTGGCTGTTGTCAGGTTAGCAGAGACCAGCCCCTCTGGGCTGTGTAGAAGTGAAATTATGGAGATTTTCCTGCGGTTAAAAAGCTACGAAGGGATACTAAATAACTCCTGAAATCAGACTTACTTCCAGCTCCTCCTGACCCCATGCTTCATGGGAACGCTGTCCTGATCATGCAACTTTAGGTTCTTCTTTTACCCACAAAACTGGACACAGACACTACATTTTTGACAATTCCCTGTTTCTTTCCAGTCAAATTAACGGGTAATAAATACTTTGAAACAACAATCCTCAGACAAACCTACTCAGCCACAACAACCTAGAAATCCTAGTGGTTATGTTTCACCTGGACAATTATTATTGCCACAATTCATGCTTTCCTTTACATGATTATATGCAATAACTTGAAAAAAACAGACAAAAACTCAAAGTGTCAAAAGTGTGGAACTACAGGATAAAAAGGGTAAATATTAGGGCTGCACAATATATTTAAAATTTAACGTGGAGCAGTGGTTCGTACTCCTACTTGGCCTGGACTCTGTGTAGTTTGCATGTTCCTTGTTTGCGTGGGTTCTCACCGGATCCTCCAACTTCCTACCATGGTCCAAAAAAGCCTGACTGCTAGTCAGTTTAGTTCTTTACATCAATTTAAAGCTAATAAGGCGCATGTCTGGGATGGAGTGGCGCCCCGAGTCAGACGAACTTCATCTGTTCTCAAAAGAGATGAAACATTTCAGCAAAGAGCCACCCGTCCAGACGATCCGTTTTATTTAAACAGTTTGTATTTCTCTACCTGGCTTATTAAGAAGCATCAGGGTTTTTCTAAACGAACACTCAAAATTTTTTTACATTTTGATCATCAAAGGCCACGCTGCCACAATAAGGCAGTCCAAGCCTAGTTCAGCTCGTTCCCACGTCCAGCCCTGTTAGCCGTTTTAAGGAAACATGTCTGATTAATAAATCATTGAATTGATTTTTCACGGCGTGCTCGTCTGCACCGGTGTGGTGTTGAAAGGCGGGGGAGGTGCAGCTTTTATTCCAAATGAGGAGTTTTCAGGAAATAAATCCAAAAGCAGATCACAAAACAAACCCAATTAAATGAAATGATGCCAATGGAGCCATTATTTTTTCAGAATCTCAGTTTGCCTTTAAACCAATCACCTAATTTATTTACTTTTAATGCATTGAAAGACATATTTTAACCCAGGGAAACAAAACAATCGCATGAAACCGGTAAAAAAAAGCAGCAAAATCCCACCTGCTGAGACCACCAAATGTTGGCGTCCAAGCAGCCGTTTAACTCAATGTGGACGTTAAAAAGGTCTGGGAAGCAGAAGCAGCTGCCTGCCACCACCATTAAAGCTTTAAAGCTTCACCCTTCACCTAATCGCCACTTTGAGGAGGCATCAAGCTGGATATTCTTTGAGCGCTGCCGTGTCTTCGGTTATTCCCTGCTGATCTCAGCCAAGGAGTGAGTTTCCTGCCAATCTGCGACACCATTAGGGAGACCCACAGAGCACACATGTGGTCAGGGCTTCAAAGAGACCATTTCAGCCAGGACTCCTTCGCGACGCGCAGCACAAAGAACTAAACGGGGAGGAAAGATGGACCAATGATTCACGTTCGGAGATTTCCAGCCGGTGATTTCTGCGATCGTCTGTGCAGACAGCAGCTTGCTCAGGTCTCAGACGTTCTCATTATCATACGCATGTTATTTTTCCTCACTTAGAAATAGAAATAATTTGCAGAAAGAAGCCGGCAGCAAACCTGAAAGATTAAGATCAATGTTGACAGTTTGGAGGAATTGAAGGACTTATTACCAGAGGACATGGAGGCAGTTTGAGACTGACCCCAGATCAGACTGAAGATTCCCTAAAAAACAACAACTCTCCAGCCGTGTTGCCTCTACTCTACAGTTTTAGTTTATGCTAACGATGGTTAGACGCTCGGCTTCACTAAGCACCAGCTCCTGAGCAGCCAGGATCGGTGTCAGGATAAAGTCACTGCTTGGGTGATTTCCCAAATTCCCTCATTCTGCCAAAGCGAAGAGGCAATAATCAAGCCCTGCCAGCGCCGAGCCCGCCGTCCAGATGGATGAAAAAGCTCTCTGTCCGTCGACCCGCCAGCCTTTGCAGAACACATCATGCTGCGGACGAGCAGAAAGACCGGCTTTCATTATTAACTCTTGGCTCGTCTGAAAGGTCATCCAAGTTAAAAAAGCACCCGGGAAGAATTTGTAAACACAGCAGCACTGTTGTCGTTTCTCTTTTTCTATATAAAGACTTTTTTTCTTTTCCTGTTTGACTTCAAACCTGGAAAGTACCGCAGTTCTAAGACAGATCCAGCAAAAAATAAAAAGTACCACTTCTGTGTTCTTCAACAGAACTAAATTAATCTCTGGCTCACTGGAGTCCTGATCCCCTGTAGCGGTCCGTCTTCCAGCTGTTCTGGAGAAGCCTCCAGATGTTAGACGTGTCCCTGAATCAAACGGCCTCTCCGGCATGGAGCCAAGCTATGAGCTCGTACTGGAGTCAGGTGTGGTGAAGCAGAGACGCGTTCCAGACCGCTGCTCTGACTGAAGACTAGAACGTTTTCAGAACAATCCCTCACTGCCCGTAACTGGGAATCACACCACAGACCTTTTACTGCAGACCTTGTGCAACTGAAACAATGAGTACAGAGAATTTAAATTCTTCTTTAAATCTGACGTGCAACTGTTTCTGTAGTTAGAAACGCCACGGTTGATCAAGTTCTCCAATTTAAATCAAGCTTCCATCATTTTTCTGTAGCTCTTGTCTTTTACTCTGTTTTTTTAGTTACTGAAACTACCAGAAATAAAAGCACGCTCTAAAGTCAGAGCAGAACTTTTTGATATCATAGAAAGCTCATCCTTATTAACCCACAGGCAAATTTAGATTTACTTTTTTTTTTCTTTTAAACGTTAAAGAAATTTTGGGGATCAAAATGTGTAGTAGTCTATATTGCATTCAATATTGCTAGATCAAAAATATTCATCTAGTTCTCAATAACCAACAGAAAAGCCTTTATGGGCATTAAAGGAATCAAATTAGCATTTTGTATGTTTTCACAGATTTAGGTCTCTTTGCCATCACCCTAATTTTAGCTCCCTCATTCAAGTACAGACTCTGGCTGGCCCGCTCCAAAACACCACCACTGTGTATGAATGTTGCTTTATAAAAAGGACTTAACTCATTAAAAGTGCTATACAACATTAAAAATTACACAGAATAAAATCTAAAATCACGGCAGAAAAGTTTCAAAGAAAGAAAAGGAGATGGAAGGAAAAACAACGAGATTTCTGTAAACCTAAATCTACCAGGGGTGTGAATAATATGAGGCTTTATACTCTCATTGTGTTAGCGCACTCTTAATTTTTATTCATCCATTTATTTATTTTCAAACTTTAGCTTAATTCCTGTTAATATGCAAGTGATAAAAATCTTCTTTGGACTCAACGGTTGCTTCAAGCCATGAAAAAGAAAATCTGTTACTTAAAAAGAAAAGCATTTTTTTAAAGAAAAGTGAACGTTTGACAGCAGAAATACCTTTAAACACTTTTCTTCTGCTAAAGGCCTGATCTGAACGCTCCATTCTGCGAGAGCAACTGGATCCAGGTTCTGGAGCCGAGCCAGAAACTCTGGGCCATTACGTAAAGCTGCCCGATCGTCTGTTATGAGAGCGGCCTGGTGAGCTAGCCGCAGCAGTCGGCTCGCTCCCGCCGTCAGGGAAGACGCGCGTCGACCAGGAGGGCAGAGAACCGGTAGATTATTACCAGAACTTTGTCATAAATAACCAGAACCGTCAAAGATCCGTTTCCATCTTAGATCTGCTCTGCGCTCTGAGGGGTGAACCTTTGCTGGGGCAGTTTTACCTGAACCATTTATACATTACACATTGCTTCAGTCTCTGTCATTCACGCTACTTTCCACACAAAAACACCCAGAAGCAAAATATCCTCTTCACCCGCAAATTATAAACCCTGGGTTCCTGCATGTTGCAATCCTTCAACATTTCAAACATTTTTTTTTTTTTTTTAATTAAGATAAACCCAGAACGAGCCATGATGAAAATATCAAACCCTCCATCCTGCAGTCAAACCTCCAAAGAGGGACAATAACCAACCTCTTTATCACCGACAGCAGCACATCACAGCCGCATTAATCACCGTCCTCTCAGATCACCAACAGTGGGGGGTTGGATGCGCTTAATCCAGAACGGGGTTCTGGTCCCGTTTATATGATGCATCCTTGTTTCGGTAAATAGACCGTACCCATTTGAACGAGGTCGAGACACGAGCTGCGTTCTCCGAGACGCCCAACTCTCCGACTCAGGAGTTTCTGCGGTGTATCCACAATTTTCCGGAGGCGGGTAAATGTTCGAGCTTGTCGGCGGGGAATGGTGTTTAAGTTAGTGTCTGGCAAAAGCTAAAGGACAAAAAGGTAGCGCTTGGATGAAGAAACGAGATGCCCTGGAGTTCAGGGACTGCGTGCGCTGTCCGTGGTTCTACATACTACCAGAGAAAATTAAACGAGAGGCTTAGTGCCTTGAACCAGACCATGAACGCAAGAGAAAAGCTGACTGTCCGCGAATCTACAGTCTCCATCGACTCCCAAAGGACGAAGAAGCAAAAATGAATTGGCTTAAAAATCTAAACCTCAAAAAAAACAAAAAAAAACAAAGACGTTGTATGTTTGTTCTTTTCATTTTGTTGAGAAAAAGCCATCGTATGACGAACCTTATCCAACGGCGTTTCTTGGCTACGACAGACCATCAGGAGAGTCCAGATAAATGCCACGGGTATATTAAATACTTTAAAGTTAGACTCGCCCCGTGATACGATAAAAGCTACAATGCCACAGGTTTTTAAAAAGCATTTCCCCAACACTACTTGTATTATTGACTGTTCAGAGAGTGTTTAGCAGAAAGCTACAAATAAGGATGCAAGGACCGAATCCTATAGTCATTACTATGTCCGTCCGTCCGTCCGTCCGTCCGTCCGTCTTCTTCCTCTTATCCGGGGTCGGGTCGGGGGGTAGCAGCTTCAGTAGGGAGGCCCAGACGTCCCTCTCCCAGCCACTTGGGCCAGCTCCTCAGGGGGAATCCCAAGGCGTTCCCAGCAGAGAGACATAGTCCCTCCAGCGTGTCCTGGGTCTTCCCCTGGGCCTCCTCCCGGTGGGACGTGCCCGGAACACCTCACCAGGGAGGCGTCCAGGAGGCATCCTAACCAGATGCCCGAGCCACCTCAACTGGCTCCTCTGGACGTGGAGGAGCAGCGGCTCTACTCTGAGTCCTCCCCGGATGACTGAGCTCCTCACCCTATCTCTAAGGGAGAGCCCAGACACACTACGGAGAAAACTCATTTCAGCCGCTTGTATCCGGGATCTCGTTCTTTCAGTCACGACCCAAAGCTCATGACCATAGATGAGGGTAGGAACGTAGATCGACCGGTAAATCGAGAGCTTCACCTTTTGGCCCAGCTCTCTCTTCACCACAACGGACCGGTACAGCGCCCGCTTCACAGCAGACGCACCAATCCGCCTGTCGATCTCCCGCTCCATCTTCCCCTCATTCGTGAACAAGACCCCAAGATACTTGAACTCCTCCACTAGGGGCAGCACATCCTCCCCAACCCGGAGAAGGCACTCTACCCTTTTCTGGTTCAAGACCATGGTCTCGGATTTGGAGGACCTGATTTTCATCCCGGCCGCTTCGCACTCGGCTGCGAACCGCTCCAGTGAGAGCTGTAGATCACGCCCTGATGAAGCCAATAGGACCACGTCATCCGCGAATAGCAGAGACGCAATCCTAAGGCCACCAAAACGGATCCCCTCAACACCTTGGCTGCGCCTAGATATTCTGTCCATAAAAGTTATGAACAGAATCGGTGACAAAGGGCAACATTGGAGGAGTCCAACTCTCACCGGAAACGAGTCCGACTTACTGCCGGCAATGCGGACCGGACTCTGACACCGGTCGTACAGAGACTGACAGCCCTTATACTATGCCAGTAATACTGTAAAATATCTTGTGGCAGTGGCTCCATCTGGATTGATTATGTTCATCTCTGAGGCTTACGGTGGGAAGTGTAGTGATAAATTTATTACACAGCTCAGGATTTCTACAGTTTTTGCATCTTGGAGATCAGGTCATGGCAGACCGTGGTTTCACAATTAGAGATCTACTGGATGAAAGGAAGGTGCGTTTTGTTGTGTGCCCATCTCGATGTCCTGCACCTAGCCGCAGGCTAATTTTAGATGGTAAGTCAGGCTAATGTAGGCTAATGTGTAGTACCCAGCTCCAAACAGGATGGCGGCTAAAAACAGGTGACAGGAGCTCCTCAGACCATCCGTTCCCGTTTCGTGCCACAATGAAGCGAGCGTTCGCTGTACGGAAGCCACCGATCGCAGAGGGGAACATGCTCTCCGCTTCAAGGAGGGCGTCTGACCTACGAACTGGGGGAGGTTTGCAGATCGTGGGCTGTCAATGGTGCATGTGGACAGACGAGTGTGTAGATCAGGGTTTCGGCCCGCCGAACAATTTAGTCCGGCCCGGTGGCTAAATGCATTATCATTATTCAACAAAAAAAGTGTCCTGTCTGGCAATGTGGCAATAAGAATTATTGTCTTAATGACAAAAAGAGCTCATCAGATTTGACTTTCACCAGTGGAGCAGTACTGAGTACAATATCTCAAATGAAATGGACACTACAATGCGAAAGTAGGAGAGGAAAGTAAGAACAAGGAGAGGAAAGGAAGAACAAGAAGAAAAAAAGAAAAGGTGAAAGAAAGAGGAGATGAAAGGAAAAGAATAAAACAATTATTGAAAAAAACATGTACTTCGTTTAATTTAAAATCTGCAGTTCCTATATTGTCCACGAGGGGCGCTGTGTTTTAATCAGCAGATGGTAGCACTGAGCTTCAGATGTGGATTTTAAGTCATTTCTTAATTTTTATCTGTTTGATGTATTTTGTCATGCAGTGTTTTTAAGTTCCAAAAAATGTGAATAAATGTTTTTCAACATTGTACAATCACTGTGATCAGTTCTTATGCATAATGCACAAGTAAATGTTTAACTGAGTATAAGTATTGTTGAAATTGCACATACTTTTCTTAAAAACGCTGAGGTTATTCATAATATATTGTGTAAAAGTGAAATGAATTTAATATAAAAATCAACAAGTCCACTTTTATTAGTTCTATTTAATCTTGCAATGAGTTTACTCGTGTGGCCCTCTTGACATCAGATTAAGATGTATGCGGCCCCTAAACCAAAATGAGTTTGACACCCCTGCTGTAGATCTTTTACAGAAGAACCAACGTAAGAAGTCGTGTAGTGGTAGCGTTTTCTTTTTAGTAAATCGGAAATCTTTCCTCTAGTCAGTGCCGAAGGGAGTAGCAGATTAAGAAAGCCAAACGTGTATCAAAACTCTTTATCCATATTGTTCCACGCATGGAAACTTGTTCAATGAAACTGCCTATTGTTGTTCAGGGTTACAAACTTACATTTTCCAAATTTCTTTGACCTTTCATTTATGGTATCTATGGCTGGATGAGAGGAAGACAGGATGAATGGAAAAGCAATGGAAGGACGGGTGGATACGATGAACTGACAGATTGATGGACAGATCAATAAACAGATAGACGAACCGTTGGATCAATATTACGGATGGAGGCATGGACCGATGGATGGAAGTGGTTGGAGCCACCTAATTCTAGAAATGAATGCATTTATACGTGCACAATGCGACAGGACATGGAGGGGGACACATCATTTTCCATACTCTTACCTTTCCTGTCCTTATAATAAAAAGGGGAAACTGTTAAATCAAATTCCATACTTTGCCTGTATGAACCCTGATTGGTGCAACTCTAGATTAAAATGTCCTGAAAAAGACTTTAAAAGTGTCCATGTGTCAAACTAGGGCCAAGGATAAAGAAGCAAAGTCGTCATTTACAGAAATTATCTGTTTTAGGCAGATTAAATGACAACCATCCAGGGTGAGTATGTTGATTTAAATAACTAGATCCCTGACTGGGTGGAGGCTTATGAACATGTCCGCTATTAAAAAGCTGCAGGGATGAGTGCGTAGTGTTTTTTTTGTTTTTAACAACTGCATACGCCCGGGCCACATGAAAGAGGAAGTTCATACTCACTAAAAACAAGCTCAGATGTCAGAAAACTCACCTCCCCTGTTTATGTTTTTGTGTGTGTTAGTTTTGTCTCTTTTGTCCACGGTCGCCTTTCCCTCGTTTACCAACCATGGTGGCTGTAAGACCCTCATCCGTAGCAGCTGGTTGTCTGGTTCTGTGATTTCTCACATGCTCTGTCTCTGTCCTCTCTTCTCTGTCTTTGTCATGGGTCAGGGTGTCAAATACCCCAACAGCAACAGAATCAGTCATCAGGGGAGGACTATGGGCAGAAAGCCTCCCCCGGTAGGGCCAACATGTTCGGCATAACCCGCAGCACCGTTCTGCTCGTTTACGAAGCTGGACTCACCTCCCCAGCTCGTCTCCGATTTCATAAAATTCCTCCACATTGTCCGGGTTGAAAACAGTCATGTTGCCCGGGGCACTCCCTCCGCGTCCTCTCCGCGTCTCTGACCGGCTCCACCGGCCACTCACATCGGCTCCGTCCCTACCAGCGGCGGCCTCTGGTCGGGGCCGGGTGGCGGACGCCGCTCCTCCACATCATCATCATCGCTGGGGGATTTTTTTTCCTGGAGCATGCGAAAGAATTAGGACAGAGAAGTGAGCTCTTTGGAGGCAACAATGGGAGCCCTTAAACGGGCCAAGAGATGAACCTGCAGCGCCAGGACGACGTCACGATCCGTCCTCCCAGCCCCCTGCTACCCGCTATTGTCCCCCCCCCCCCCTCCTCGGCTGATCTTTATTTTTTTAATCATTGCATAAGAAGGCAGACAGTTGTGCAGACGTCCGTATTGTTACACCGTCGCCAGCCAGGACCGGAAAACAAACGGGACGCTTGGCGTAACCATGGGAAACCGGCAAGGCTACGCTCCCTCCCCGTCCGCAGGTTCGAGTCCGGCCAAGGGGAGGCAAACGGCTGCCGAGTTCCGATCCAAATTATGACCCGGACAGGTGTCCAACCCCGGGAGGGAAAATAACTCTAAACCGTGTCATAAAAGCAATTAAAAACAGTTTAGCTGTTCCTCAATTAAAGCAGCTCCCCGGTAACGTTATATTCCCTGCAGTCCGAGAAATCAACATAAAACGCTAAGCTACCGTCACCGCCCCTCTTTTATTTTAAGCCCCAAAAACTGAGAGAAATCGGATGTGAAAACAGGGCAAAGTGTCTTACGGCCGGTGCGTGTCCCGTTGCTGAAAGAAGCCGAGATTTCAGGCGTTTCGTGGGAGGCGGTGACCCCCTCGGCTCGGCTCACGGAAGACAAATGCGGGCTGGAACGGGAGAAATCAACGTTAACAATGTACAGGCTGCTATCCTCTCCTGGTGATGCCTTCAGGTTCCGTGGTAAACACGGCGACAGGGGTGACAGCAGGTTGATTGTAAAGCGCGGATGCTTCGCATGAGCAAAACTTTACTAAGTAGTTACAATAATGCAACTGCTAAGTATAGTCCCGACAGTTATTAATGAAGATTACTAAGAGGCGGTGTGTTCAGAACGAATTTTGCGCCAAGCAAACTGCTTGGAAGAATTAGGAAGTCTAAATCTCAGTCTTTTGTGGATCCGTAAACGCGCCACAGCTTTACCGGCTGTAGTAACACATTTAGCCGCAGGAGGGCAGCAGATATTTCACTTTTACTGCATTAGATGGAACAGAAAAAGGCTTTCTCTTTTTTTAATGTATTATCATTAGCTGGATTTTCTAATTAGAAGTTGATTAGAAATGTATTAAAAAAAGAAAATTGTGTGTTTCTTTTTATTAGATACAAAAAGAAAACCAAAAAATATTAGTAAGATAGGTATTTTTTGTTTTTGGATGGTCTAAAAGAGATCAGCAGAAATTCAAATGTGTTTTGTTTCCAAATCGTTTCCTATTACAACATGAAATTAATTTTAGTTTTTAATTTTAAAGTCAATGCTGTTTTCTTATGCACCAAACAGCTAATAAAATGCTGCACCAGCAAAATATCTGTCAATCCATCTAGTCACTGTCTTGCACCTATCCCAGATCAGGTTGCAGTGGTAACATGACCAGTAGGAAACCAGTAGGAACTCAGATATCCCTCTCCCTAGCCTTTTTCTGCCCTTACCTCTATATTTTTTTGTTCATTAAGTTCTGTCCCATCCTTAATTAATTTTTTCCTTACTTTCTTGTATCTTTCCATCTTTGTGTCCCTCCCTCATCATTTATCTCCTTCTTCTGTACTTCCTTCATGTGTCATTTCCTTATTCTTTCCTTTCAATTCTGTTCATTTTTCCCCCAAAATTTATTTATATGGCGCCAGTTCACAACACATGTCATCTCAAGACACTTTACAAAGTCAAATCAATAAACTGCTCCAGACAGATTGGTCAAAACGTCTCTATCTAAGGAAACCCAGCAGGTTGCATCAAGTCTCTCCAAGCAGCATTCACTCCTCCTGAAAGAGCGTAGAGCCACAGTGGACAGTCGTCTGCATTGTTGATTAATTTGCAGCAATCCTTCATACAAAGCATGCTTTGTATGGGGGATTTCATATTGTATACTTCATCATCTATACTTAGAACCTGCCCGCTGTAGAAATATCTGCTTTAAATTCAAAGTGAACTGTCCTATTTAAATGGGCACAAATGATAAATAATAATAAAAATATGTAGGAATGCTGTGGTAGGGTCTTCTACAGCAAATTGGCTGCGGGGATGGGGTCAGATCAAGAGCAATCCATGCAGCCCTATAAAAAGGAAACACATCAGTAGATGAATCTAGACCAGATGGTGGAGAGTGATGCACCCTTCTACAAGTTTTGTCTCCTGGGGCACAATCTGAAGAAGCCTCAGGAAAGAGATGAGCAGTTGGCCTCCTGTGAGGAGGAACATCGCTATCAGGTCCATCGTGAACCGGATGGGAGGCAAGTCTGGGTGCCTGGGTAAACCGATTTCCCAGATCATAATCTGGTTTTGGTGCCATGGCATTCATTTAAGATAATAGTAAGTATTTTTGATAAGAATATGTGGAAAATTTGGCTAAAATGTAAAAAATACAATTTATACCCACAGCTCTCAGCGTGGTACTGTGGGCTGCCTTTAGTAGAACCAGAATTTCTTTGTGTTATTTGCATGGGTATTAATGTGCCACCTGAGATGTATTCAGCAGCAGCAAAATGTCTAATAGCTACATAGCAATATGCTGTTTTATTTATTTTTTCCCCAAATGAAGCAATGTGCCATTTAAGTGAAAAAATCTGTGGGATTAGCTAATTAATATGCTCAATACTGTGTGCTAACCGCTTTTAGCTATAGCAGCTAATTAGAGTATTTCAGTGCGTTTTGTACCCTGTAGCAACATGTTCTCTGGAGGTGGTTCTATAGCATTGCGTTTGAGAAATATTTGAAGCAACTTTCCAAAAAAGTAAAAAATAAAAACAACTGGACTTTTTCCCGAAGTTTGAAGACGTTTCGCTTCTTATCCCGGAAGCTTTTTCAATTCAAAATGTCTGGAGTAGTGTGGAGTTGCAAGCTTTATACTACAGCCCAACAAAGGCCTTGTAATGGTTTAGATAACATGCAAACCAACCTTTAACAGAGGAGGAGGACTTAGGTTCCAACTCTCAAAAACGTATAATCCAGCTATAGGGTTAATTCCGGCCAATCATCACCTCACCCTCATACGGGTGATCAAAACATTGTTCCTGTAAACCAGGCATATAACGACCCTAGCGATGCCCTGTTGCAGAGGAGTGGACCAGTTTCAGTTCAATCTGCAGGTATACAATGACTTTAACGACTCCCCATTACTAAGGGGTGGACCTGTTTCGCTTCAATTTACATGTTATCTAAACCATTACAAGGCCTTTGTTTGGCCATACTGTAAAGCTTGGTACTCCACATTACTCCAGAAGCGAAACGTCTTCAAACTTCGGAAAACAGTCCAGTTGTTTTGTTTTTTACTTTTTTGGAATGACCATGACCTGATGACTGAGAATCTTCACCAGCATTTGGAGCAACGTAAATCATAAAAGTGCATGTGAACTGTTTTTTACCCGGGCTATCTACAAGGTTAATTTGGAAAGCGACCATGTTGGATGTTGTGGTGGCGGTTTGGGAGAAACCTCCACATTTTACTCAGAACTCGCAGATCAGTGGTTGCGTTCAGGGATTGGCCTAAAACTTGTAGGCTGCCTCAAGTTGACATATAAGTTACTTTCATGAAACATTCAAGGATCCTCCAGGGATTTTCAGAGAACAGGAATGTGGCTGGAACTGAAAAGTTTCTTTAGGGTAACTTACAATTTTAATGGACTTACCTTGAAATTAAAGGTTACTTTAACAGACTTGCCAACAACCTACAAGTTACTTTAAGAGGACATAGAAGTTACTTTGATGAAACCTAAAAGTTCATTTCAGGAATGTGGCCAGAACATGCAGGTTACTTGGGGATAACTTACAAGTTACTTTAATGGAACTTTCAAGTTACTTTGGTGAAACCTACAAGTTAATTTCAGGAATGTTCTCAGAAGTGACCTTAGGGTAACATTCACATTACTTTAATGAACTTACCCAGACCTTACAGGTTACTTCTATAGAATTCTCAAGTTCACTTAAGGAATGTACTTGGAACTGACAAATGTCTTTTGGATGACAAACAAGTTACTTTAAGGAGCTTTCATAGAATTTATAGGTTACTTTAAGGGAGTTTTCTAGAATTTCCAGGTTACGTTAAGAGAACATGAAACTTAATTTCAGGTATGTACTTGGTACATAAAACCTTCATTTAGGGTAACTTACAAGTTTTTTTCATGAAATGTAAAGGTACTTTAAGAGACTTATAGGTTACTCAAAGAGAACATAGAAATTACTTTGATGAAACTTACATTTTGTAATTTACAAGGTAATTCAGGAATGTACCTGGAAAGGACAAGTTTTTTTAGGTTAACTTACAAGTTACTTTTACGGAACTTACAGGTTACTTTAACGCAGCTTACAAGTGAACAAATGGAACCCGCAAGTTACTCATCCAATTACAGAGAACAGTCTCAAACATATAGGTTTCTTTCTAGAACTTTCACAAAACTTGGTTATCAATATAATACTTTATCATTTCTTTCTAAAACAAGCTACCCTAAACTTACCAGTTACTTTCTGTAAAACAGATTTTCTTAAGGGGACTGTAGCAACTGTTATTTGTAAATTCACAAATTATGAATTTATTTAAAACCACAATTTTACAGACATTTAATGCACCATCTATTTCACATTTACAAATCTGCAAAGCTACTTTACTTTTTTATGTGGGGGTATATTATATATACTATCTACTGTACGTTGCTAATTCATTTAAAGCATTAACACTTTGCTCAGTTTCAAAAAGCAAAACAAAGAGTTGTTTTAAGGAGCTCAGGGGAATTTAGCTGCAGGGCTGCTGAGGGGACTGGGAACAGGTGAGCACTGAGCAGGTGTAGTGAGTGTAGAGGCGACTGAGGACATCTGCTGGACGGAAGGATTAATGCAACGCCCATATGCGTCATAGATTGAAGTGTTCAGTGCACACCAAGGATGACAGAATTTAAACTATGTGTACAGCATAAAGGTTTGAAGTTTGTAAAATACATTTGAAAACAGCTTCTTATTAAAATGTATTAATCTACTGATGCAAAATATATTTTAAACAGATAAAATTTAGATCTAAGATGAATATATTCTACTCTATATATCATATATTCGGGGCCACAGGGGAGCAGGAGGTAGGAGTTTGTCCTGTAATTTGTGGGTTGCCGGTTCGAAGGTCCAACCGTCTCAGTCGTTGGGTCCTTGGGCAAGGCATTTCACCTGCTTTGCCTGCTGCCGGTGGTCAGAGGGTCTGGTGGCACCGATTGTCTGTCAGCTTCTGCTTCTGTCAGTCTGCTCCAATATAACTCACCACCGTCAGCGTGTGAGTGAATGACTGATTGTAATGTGAAGAGCTTTTTGGTCCTCAGCACTTGATGAAGCGCTGTACAAGTATAGGCCTTTTACTATTTATATGTAGCAAACAAAAATAGTTTAAATCAGGGGTGTCAAACTCCAGGGACGTGCACAGTGGGGGGCGGAGGGTGCTTGAGCACCTGCCCCTTTGCCCCTTGATGCCCAAAGTGCCCTTTTGTCAGTGTTTGTTTTGTTTTTTTATGTGTGTGCGTGTTTGTTGGTGTGTGTGTGTCAAAAATAATAATTTAGATCTACCGTGCCACAGTAACCGTGGCCGGTTACATGATCCACATAACGTGCCCTCACACTGCCTACTTTTCCTCTCCCAGCTCCGCTGCCTCGCGCTGCCGCTCTGCCCGGTCTGTCCTGCCCCTTTAAATCTGCAGCACACTTGACTGTGCTCTGTGCTGTTTAACTCCACTGTCATTGGTTATACTCCTTTAAATTCCGCCTTCCCTCTTTCTGATTGGCTGTTTTCTAGTGCGTGTGTGTGTGTGCGTGCTAGGAGCGCGAGATTTAAGTTTCGATTCATACTGGGATGCAGCGGTCACCACAATTAATACTAGGCTACGAAACTAGTCCCAGTTAAGAAACTAAATATTATCTGCACTAAAATAGCTGAAAGCCGCTGAGTGCAGTTCTGTAAAGAAGCACGAGAGAGTTTTGATTTATGGAACTTGAGAAATGTAAGTAACCAACGTTAGCATCTCAAAATAGCATTTAATTCTGAAGTATAATACATTTTATCAACAAAAACCTAATCTCTTTTATAAAACTAAATATTCTGTGCCAGGCAGGAGTTCTGAAACTGCTGGAAAGATGGAAAAACAAAGACTGTAGAATATTAAAAATTCAGATTCTTAGCCACAGCTGCCTGAAAAAGAAAAGGTGAGGGTTTCCCTTTTACCATATTTTGTTGTCATTATTGCTTAATTTTTTGTCGACCCTTTGAGGCAGATATAAACAGCAGGTGTTATTTCTTTTGCATAATATACAGCACAACAACACTAGATGCTGCCTAAAGAACTGTTTTTTTTGTTTCGACTTTTGCTTATTTATAATAGCATAATTAGGATTCCACAAAATGATAGTGCTATTTATTTAATTATTTCTACTTCTAGAATTAGACATACGACAAATACAACCGAGGAACACCATTTACATTGTTTTTATTGTACAAAGGTTTTCACACTGTCCATTAGTAAATTAGTGTAAACCAGGGGTGGAGTTAGACATTCTCATCATCAGGGACTTAGCCCATAAAATATTACTTCATTACGAGGGTAATCTGGTACACCAAAAAAGTAAAAATCATTTAATCTGTTAGGGTTAGTGGTTGTAAAATTAATTTAATATAGGCCTTTACATATCTTAAAGTTTAATCTGCTATTATTTAATAGTCTTATTGCTATATACTAGTAAATAATTATTTACTAGTATATAGCAATAGTATATTAATATGTTCTCATTTCAATGATGAAATGGAAAACCACTCAGGTTACAATTCAGTCTTTATACCACTTTATACAATTTAAAAGGATATATGTCTCCACTTTATGACATGATATGCCTTTTTTGGCTCTTGAGGGCCGGATAAATGTCCTTAACTTGCCGGATTCGGCCCACGGGCCTTGAGTTTGACACGTGGTTTATATGGTTTCATAGTGAGACAGAATATTTTGTTGCTTAGAGTCATGGAGAACAACACAAGTGGAAATTTTGAATAATCTTTCAAATCTCTTTATTACAGTTAAAACATCTGAAATGTATAAAAAAGATTAAAAAAAAGATAAAAAAGAAAACAATAATCAGAAGTGCAGGGGGAAAATTCAGAGGATTTTAAGTGATCATAAATCTGTTGTCATCTTCATGGAAACACATGCAGCTAAAAGGCAGAAAGGCACTCTGAAAAGACTTCCAATACATTCTGCCGCTGTTTAGGGGCGACATTACATTAATTTCTTCTGCAGACAAGAGCCTTTTCTCATGAATATGAGTTTCATCCTTGAACAGGAATGGCATACATGCTCATAAGCATACAGAAGCCCTACAGGACTTGCATAAGTATTACATCTGTTAGCTGCCATGATAAAGGTCAAATTGTCAGCATCCAGCACAGGTTTGCAGCACAAGATCCAAAATAATAAAGTTAAAACTTCTGCTTCCATGAAGGGCACTTTATGGTTGCAACCATTACTTTGATTTCCAGCATCAAATCTTCCTCTGTTTAACCATAAATAGTCAACTATAACATATAACGCTTTAAATATCTTTGGTCCGTCACAAAGGACAAAGTTTGCATGTTCAAAGGGCTTTGGGGCATCAATCACAAACATTTCAGTACAAAAAGCCCTACTTTATCTCTGTCAATTAAAGTCGGCCATGGAAAAAAAAAAGATTAAGTTGCTTATAAAATGCGTATAAAATTTGTCTCACTGAATATTTATTTGTGTAAATATTAAACTATTAACATCTGTAGGACAAAATGTTTAATATTTGTTCGTCAACTGAGCTGCAGATAACATCCTGGATTTGATCAAACAAACCCATTATCATCATCTCCAGGTTGCAAAGTATTAAAATAATTCTCTTTATAATATCAAGGCATGCATGCGTTCAGAGGCGATGAAGATAAACGGCATTTTTTCCAAGTGACCGATAAAAACATCAGAACAAGGACGAGCCACAGAACAGATACCTTCAGACAAACTTTTACTGCAATGAAACATAAACAAAAACGTGATCAGCGTCACGATGGGAAGTTATAAAACAAATAGTTTCAGCATCTTTTTTTTTTTTTTGCTGTAGTCGCCAGTTTGAAAGCACCAACACCCGGATAGGTGACAACTCAGACTCAAAAAGTGACGCTAAACAGATAAAAAGCTGATCCAGTCGTGTTTGTAGTGTGTCAGGACTGGCAAACACATGAGCGACAATATAAACAGTTTTAGTGCTGCTTTTAACAGGATCTGAACCGAGTCACTGAAGAAACGTCCACACGGCCCATATGCACGAGCGTAAAACAGCAAAACAAGGGAAACGCTTCGAAGGTTATGCTCTGAACTTCTAATGAACGTCTGCAAAGGGAATGTTTCAACAAAGTCATTTTTCTAAGAAGGAAAAAAAAATTAAAATCAAACAGTCCGCAGTTCTTTTTGGTTTTAGGTTCATTTTTTCCCATTAAATCTTTTTTCCTTTTTGGAAATAATAGATAAACAGAACATACAGTCATGGGAAAAAGAAAATACACCGTCTTTTTAATTCCCGGGTTTTACTTAGCAGGACATGATGTGGCTGAGCTGAACGACAGACAACTGATTCTACACTGTCGTTATTGAACAAGGGTGGAGCTAATATGGAACAACTGCATGGAAAAAAATGAACAGATATAACACTAATAGATCTCAATAGTCATTTTATGTGTGATTTAATCAGTTTTTCACGTTGGTTCTTCGTTTTTACTAATACTCAGGTTCCACATCCTCCGTGTTCACGTACGCAAACGTCCGACTGACGGAGCAACTACGTTTATTATTCTAATTAATGAGAACGGTTCCACATTCTCCGTGACTTCTCCGAACATCACCGCCAGCAGAACCGCTCACCGTCGTTTACCGTCAAAAATACGGAACAATTTTCTGATCCGTCTGGCCGGGTCAAGCTCCATAATTGTAATGGTAGCAAATAGGAAAAAGAACGTCAACAACCTCCGATTTGTCAAAGTTAAATGTTGTAAACAGAGATCGTTAACCACAAAACATTTCTTTTATATTCACAATAAAATTAACTGTCTTATTTAAATATCGGACGCAAACCACTCTTATTACACCAAATAAAGAAGCAAATTTGTCATTTCCTCATTTAATTTGAAACGTGGTAATCTTCTCCAAATAGATTAGTGTTCTGCTTATAATGAGGATGATCGCGCATGCTTTCCTCAGGCTCCTAGGAACTTTGGAGCGGAGCAAGACGGAGCAACCACAGAAGAAGTGGGCTTTGCTTTTCACTGACTCACGGACGCGTACAGGAGCAGAGGATGTGGAGTTACGGATTCAGTGGCTTCAGTTTCTTGATGTCTGCAGACATTAGGATTTTAATCAGGCTGAGGTCTGAACTTTGACCTGGTCATTGCAACACTCTGTCATTCGTTTCAGTAGCTCTGCTGTAGCTCTGCTGTAGCTCTGCTGGACCAAGCCTCAGCTGGTGGACAGACGGCCCAACATTTCCCTCAAACATTGGTTTGAGCTGTGTTGGTTTTCTGCAAGCATGGTGCTCTGCATTAAGGCCAGACGTTGCTTTGAGCCCATCTGTCCAAAGGTCCAAACGTGCGTTGTGGTTCGCTCAGATGCAGCTTTGCAAACTTTTTAGAGAGAAAAATCAAGGCATCTGTGTTTATTCCTTTTTTAATTGTCCTGCCATGAACTTTACCATTTAAAAGTTTTTAAATTGACTTCAAGAGAATCGGAAATGGCCTGAGAGCTCGCCTGAAGATTCACGGGCACCAACGATCGATTCTTTAACGTACATTGATAATAAGCATCTTTATTTGTCACTGCAGCTTTTTTTGTGTTGTCCAATGAAACGTGTCCTCAGCATTTAAGCCGTCCATAGGGAGCAGGCGGCTGCCACTGCGTGACGCCGAGGGAGCATTCTGGGGTTAAAAGACCCAAGGTGGCAGTCTGCAGGTTTCGAACCAGCAGCCTTTCCAGGACGCAAGCGCCCAGCTCTAAACCACAAGGACAACACTCCCTCATTGATGTCTTTCCGTGTCAAGCCACACCTGTGTGACGATCAGTTTATCAAGAGCCTGAATTAGCAGCACCTCCTGCTCCACTTTTTAGGTATAATAGAAGCCTGAAGGGTCTATTTGGTTCGTTTCCACACTTTTATTTCACCGCTTTCCTTTTTTGCCTTCGTCTTTGTTCATAAATAACGACAGTGAGGAACCCAGTGAGTGTTTTTGCACACGACAACTTCGACCAAATAATTGTTTTAATTTGTCCTGTCATGTACACCTCTGGAACTACTGTGTACTTTCTATTTAGAATGGCTGTCTGCTTCCATATGTTCCTAAACATTCACACTCATTGTTCTAAAAAATACTAAAATACGTTTTTCACCGCCTCGTGACGAAGCGTCGTTCCTAACAACGGCTGATAAGTGGTTTCCTTACCGGTTCTTCGCATGAAGTGGGTCGTGCCGTGAGAAACGATGAAGCTTCTCAAATTCATTTGTAAATTTGTAATAAATAAAAACAAACATTAGATTCATGTCCAAATGCACTTTTAAAAAAAAAAACCTCAGAAGAAGCTAAATTGGGCCACGGCTGTAGAAAAAGAATAGCAGGAGAATAAAATGTGCTTGTTTTAGCTTTTCAACCAGACAGAGACAGTAGTAAAGAAAAGAGTGTAGTACTGAAAGCTTCCTCTCTGCGAAGCGCTGCTTTGCCTCTGGACTCCCAGGATTACAAAGGTCTGGGCAGCCTGTAAACATGATCACACTGTGTGTTTCCCAACACTTCGCATCCCTTCGTGCTCTGCTTGTCGCTCCTGGAGGCTCGCTGCCTTGTTTCTGTGTCTGGTGGCTCCTCGTCTGCAGGTCCGTCCCGGTTCACCCGGAGCTCTGATGGCAGGAAGCCAGTTACCGCTCAGATTTGATGTTGCATCCTGCTGCCGTTCCCTTTAATGAAACTGTTGTCCGCGTCAAAAACAAAAACCTGACCTGGGAAAACCCGAGCGTCCAGTCAAGCGCGTCTCTCCTGCTTGTTTCCAGAACTCCTGCGGACCCCGTTGCTTTTAGTCCCTGCATCATAGCGGGGGGTCGGTGATCGTCCTGTACATCTGCAGCGCAGTCACCTCCACGTCCGGGACCTTCGAGTTCTGCGGGCGCCCCGTCGGGCTGTAACCCGCCGACCGTCCCATGGGGCTGAACCCCGTGGTGGTGCGCCCCACCTGGGGGAAACCCGAAGACCGCGAAACGGCGGGGCGTCGCAGGAAGCGACCCGACGTCACCAGGTCCCCGTAGCCCTGCGCGTGCGAGAAGGCGTAGCCGGAGCGGCGGGAGCTGGTGCGGCGGATGCGGGCGCGTCGAGGAGGAGGCGGAGGAGTCGCTCTGGCCTGTCTCACCTTGAACATCACCTGAAAGGTAAAGGAGGCACAAGAAAAGAGTAAAAAGAGGCCTGCAATAACCCCAACGTCTAAAAAAAATCATATAAATTAGAGAGTTTTAGCTAAATGTTATTATTCATTCTGTGAGAGCAAACGGTAATTTATATCATGTGTTACTTGTGTTGCGCCATACCCCACCGGCTAATGCATTAAGCAAAATCTAAACTTGTCAATAAGAGCTAAAACCGAAGGCAACCGGATGGATTTCCTGCAACTTAAAAACGTTTTCTTCTTGAGTTCTGTCACGAAGCAGCTCATAGCTCAATCTGCCAGAAACATCCGATTCTGGCAGATTTACATCCCTGACTGGAATGCTCATGTCGATAATGCGCATTTCCCCTTTTAAATGAATAAATGAATAAATGAAGCGAAGCGGGGGAGACGTTTCAGGCAAATTACATCCCAGGAGTGCAGCTCTCCCTGTGTGAGCGTGCAAAGCTGTCCCTCCGATTTCCTGTACCTTGTCATTGATGGTGGGGCAGAGCTGAATCAACAGGAAGCGGTAGGTAACCACGGGAAGGACGCACAGGATGGAGGTGAGGAGGATCGTCAGCCAGACGTTGGGCTGGTTCAGCGAGTTTCGAGCCGTTCCTGGATCAAGAAACAGCAAATGTCCTCGTTTTAAAGAAAGAGTCTAAACAATTCGAAAGGCTTCTAATCATAGCCAAAGAAAACCTACGCAGAAAGTACTCACTTCATTTATAATAAGAGTTCTGTGTTACAAAATGATTTTATGTACATCAGAAAACTTTCTACCCCTGAAAGTTTTTCACGTTACAACAAGCTGTCTCTCTGTGCCCGGCCTGCGAGTTCAGGGCGACGGCCATGTTGGTTTGCAGTTGTCCCACCATTTCTGTGTGAGACGTTCAAAGGCTGGGATATTGCAGATCAGGGCTGTCAAACTCATTTCTATATTGGGCCACTTTGGCATCATGAAGCCATTAAAAGGGCTCCTTGCACCTGTATAGATGATCCTTTTGATTTCATAATTTCATTTCAGTTCACATGGAAATCTAAAAAATGCACAGTAACATAAAAGTAGCACCATCAGAATCAGAAATACTTTAATAATCCCAGAGGGAAATTGCTGTTTCAGTACAACCGCCATAACATAAAGAAACATCACAAACATTTCAGGGCCATTCAGGGAAATTACCATTGGGCCCAGTTTATACAGTTTATCCGCAAAATAAGTTGATATTGGGATGAGTTACACTTTAAACTCATCATTCTGTATCACTTTTTCTCTTTTTGGACATTTCTGGGTAGTTTTAATGTGCAGTGGGAAAACTATGGTTGCTGTTACTACACAGTTAAAAAAAAAATCAAAATTCTCTACAGGAGGCACATTTTTAGCCACTTTATACGATTTAAAAGAACATATGCCTCTACTTTATTGTACGATAGGCCTTTTTTGGCTCTTAGGGGGCCGGATAAATTGCATTGACGGGCCGGATTCGGCCCGCGGACCTTGAGTTTGTCGCGTGTGTTGTACTATAACTCGGTTTTAAATTCTCTGCAACGTTATCTCTGACCTCTCTGCTGTGTTTCCTGGTCTCTGTGATGTTGATTAATATCCTCTAACAAACCTTGGAGGCCTTTTGTAGGCCTCAAAGGTGCCTTGCCCAGGGGAACATTGACATGAGACAGGGTAGAACTAGAAGGCAGATCCTTTAGCTATCAGGCTCCTCTCCTGTGGAACCAACTCCCAGTTTTGGTCCGTGAAGCAGACACCCCGTCTACTTTTAAGAATAATCTTAAAACTTTCCTTTTTGACAAAGCTTATAGTTAGAGTGGCTCATGTTACCCTGAGCTACCTCTATAGTTGTGCTGCTATAGGCTTAGGCTGCTGGAGGACATCAGGGTCTAATTTTCTCACTCTACTGATTTCTACTGTTCTTCATTCTACGGTTCTCCAGTTTTGCATTGTATTACATTGAAATGACTGTCGTCATTTCAGCTTTTAACTTTTTGCTCTCTCTCTTTTTCTTCATAGTAGGTACACCTGGTCTGGCGTTCTGTTAACTTTGACATCATCCAGAGAAGACGGCTCACCCGTTACTACCATCTAATGTAGAACAGATTACTGGATCAATGTGTGCTTCTGTGCTTTTTGTCTCTCTTGTTGTGTCTCTGCTCTGTCTTCTGTAACCCCCAGTGGGTCGAGGCAGATGACCGTTCATACTGAGCCCGGTTCTGCCGGAGGTTTTTTTTCCCCGTTAATGGGTGGTTTTTCTTCCCACTGTCGCTTCATGCTTGCTCAGTATGAGGGATTGCTGCAAAGCCATGTACAATGCAGACGACTCTCCCTGTGGCTCTACGCTTCTCCAGGAGTGAATGCTGCTTGTCGGGACTTTGATGCAATCAACTGGTTTCCTTATATAGGACATTTTGACCAATCTGTATAATCTGACCCAATCTGTATAATATGATTGAACTTGATTTTGTAAAGTGCCTTGAGATGACATGTTTCATGATTTGGCGCTATATAAATAAAATTGAATTGAATAGAATCAAACCCACAGCCGTTCCATTCCAAGATGTCTTCGCTACCCACTGGACCACCATTTGGCCTTTGTTTCCTACCTGGGTGTATGACTTTGAATTAGGGGAATCAGTAAGGGGTTGTATATAAAAGCACGCCGCCCCATTTTTTATTTTCATTTCGTGGCCCTGTTGTTCTGCATTGGGCAGTTGCCAGACAGGAAATGGGTAAAAGAGAGAAGGGGAGTGACATCTTTGGGTCGGGAATCTAACCCGTGAACACAGCGTCGACGACCGAGGCTTCCTACATCAGCGGCCCATACTAATCAGGTTTTTATTTATAAAAAAACTAAATAAGAAAAGGGAAAACTAAAGTCTCTTCCTTGCTTACCCTGTTTTATACTTACAACCTTTACAACCTACCAGGTTCTTCACAGTACGTATATAAATCTTCAAATCTACATAACATAGGATTTTATCATTTTACATTTTAAAGCTCTTTTATGGTTATGTCCTTTCACCAAAAAAGGACATAACTTAACATCATCATTCAATTCATTCCACAGTTTCACACCAACAACTGAAACACATCTAGACTTTATCTGGCTCTTCTCTTTTGCACATTCAAATATAAACAAACCTCGCAAATTATATTTATTTTCTCTTGATTTAAATAATTTCTGAATACCAGAAGGAAGACTTTTGTTCACTGCTTTATATGTTATTTCCAGTATTTTATATAAACAATATGTTTGAATTTTAATGTGTTGCTTTGAATGAAGAGTTTATCAGTCGGTTCACGGTATCCCACCTTATTAATAAGCCTTATTGCTTTTTTTAACACTTAACTAACCTATCAATAATTGTTTTACTTGCATTTCCCCATACTTCTGAACAATAAGACAAATAAGGCATGACCAAAGAGGAATATATAATATGCAGGCCTTTGATATTTATTAAATCTTTTATTTTAAACAATATTCCAATATTTTTTGCAACTTTATTTCTAATATATTCTATGTGTGGCTTCCAACTAAGTCTATTGTCTATAATAATCCCTAAAAATTTTGTCTCATAAACTCTTTCAATTTCAACTTCATTTATACATAACTTTATATTGTTATGGAACCGATTACCAGAGAATACCATAAATTTAGTTTTTCCTTCATTTAACGACAACTTATTGTAATCAAACCATGTTTTCAACTCAGCTAACTCTTTTTCTACCGTTTTTATTATTTCATCCATATTATTTCCAGAAAAAAAGAAATTTGTATCGTCAGCAAACATTACAAACTTTAAAATACTAGATACTGCAAAAATATAATTTAAATGAAGTATAAATAATTTAGGTCCCAAGACTGAACCTCGAGGAAGACCACATTTAACTATGTCTGTCTGTGCCAAAGTGAAGCCCTGCAACAACAGGTCTGCTGAGCACAGCCCCTTTAAAAGATACCAAGAAATTCTGGGTTTGTGGAAAGTGGAGAAAAGAGATGAGAGGAAACCCGAAGCGTTCACGCAGAACCTTGGCCGACCAAACTGTCAACAACAACAAGAAGATAACGTCCAGGAAAAGGTTTCTGGCCCATATTATGCTAACCAGGTTGTGAATCCCATCTAAACACACCGAGCACTTATATCTCCATCAGCCGTGTTTAAAGGTCGCCCTGCAGGTTCCTGGATGAAGCTGGACGAAGCTCAGAGCCGACGGAGACTCACCTATGAAAGGGAACGCCGACGGCACGACGAGGAACATGCCGTTGCTGTACATGGCGAAGGTGACGGCGAAGTACATGGCCAGACTGCCCAAAACAAAGAAGGTGTTCACAGCCGTCCAGTAGGACATCTCCAACCCCAGCTACGGACAGGCGGGAGAAATCTTCATCTCAAAAATGATGCTCATTTCATTTTATATACCTCAATATATAAAAAAAAGACTGTTCCTCCAGACCTGGATGGTCACTGCAAACAGCAGGCACGTCTGCGTGAGCAGGGCGAAGGACTGGTAGTCGGCCAGGTCCCTGCCGTCCTCCCTCACGGTGTCGTGCAGGGCGCCGTAGGGGATGAGGAAGAGCACCAGGGAGCTGTAGCAGCTGTGGACGGCACATTTGAAGAAGGCCTTCTTGCTGAAGTACAGGTTCAGTTGGCCGGGAATGTAGAGCTGCGGATGTTGGAAACTCCACACGTCGTTAACATCCTGACCAGTAGGGGGAGACAAAGGTGACGATTAAAAGGGACTCTTGAAGGTTGGTAGGAAGTTCTCCTCAGTCTGGACCCCGTCTGTGGCGTCTCTGCGTTTGGGGCCAGTGAGGCCTAGTCTTAATAATCAGTGGGACAGGATCATTCTTTATAGAGTAATATTGTAAAAAAGACAGATTCCTTTACCAATAAAATTCTGTTAGAAACATTTGTGTCTATATATCCAAGTCTGCCAGAAAACTGACAGCTCAGCAGGCTTAATCCTCTTGAGGCGTCTTGACATTGAGGCCGGCCCACCAATGTTTGTTTAAGTAATGAACATCTGAAATCGCAGTGTGCATGCCCAACGCGCTCTCAGTAAACAGCCATGGGGCACAAATCCTCTGGCCCCAATCAAAATACTGGAAATGCACACGTTACGTTTACGTTCTGCTGGATAGCGTGCGACAATCTAGGCAGGGCAAGTTTATTTGTGTAGCACATTTCAGTACAAGTCAATGCAAAGTGCTTTACATGATTAAATAATTGGAAAATAAAAACAGTATAAAAGCAAGTTAAAAAAAACAGTTGGAATAAAATGTAGGAAAATTCAAACAAAATAAAACATAGGAAAATGGAAACTAAAAACAAATATTAATCTAGTGTTGGATGTCCTTGCTGGCTCATTGAGGATTGATGTGAATCTTTTCTGTTCAATAAAAGAACATTATGAGGGAGCCTTTATCTACAACTGAATATATGAACATTTTATTACATTTATTTTATATAAAATGGCATTTCTAGCGTGTTGGTTTATGCATCATAAAAAAATCTGTTGCTGCTAATACGTGTTGAGTTTTTGAGCCCCACTTAGCTCATCGTGCCAGAGACGCCACTGGACCCAGTGGGTAAAGACCTCAGAGCATTCAAGTAAGTCTGCAGCTAACGGTTATTTTAGTAATCAAGTATTCTATTTATTATTCTGACGATAAGTCCATTAATCGTTTTAAAAAATCCCATTCCGCAGATATTTACTGAACTACAAGCTTATGAGTAATAGAAATACGTGTTAAATGTAAGATTTCCGTTTTCTTTGTGTGACATTTCATTGCTTGAAAACACTTTAACACAGCATTTTCTTTTGTACATATGAACATTTGAAGCAAAGGATGCGTCTGCAGCTAAAAAAACCAAGAACCTTTTCTGGTTGACTTCACATCAGCATGGAGCAGCCGCCTCTGTGGTGAAAATGCTCACAAACTAAAAAGTGCATCTTGCACGTCAGAGCTCACCGGGACCGTATACTTGAGCCTCAGTGTGTGGGGACTGGGTTTTCCATATATTCAGAACAACTTTTGGTCAGTCCACTTTCTCTTATAAAAGACCCAAACAGTGGAACTTCATATTTTTTTGACCTAAATACCATTTTTTATTGAGTTAATAGATATCAGGGAGAAAACGGCTGCTATGAGTTTTGTTTTTGTACAACTGAAAAAACAACAAACTTAATTTTTTTTTTTCCAAACATAATTATTACCTGATCAAACAGACTCATTCCCAGAACGGGCAGAGCGGTGTACATCAGGTTGTAGAGCGTAATGAACCCCTCGTCATACACCGTCTGAAAAGGCAAAGTCAAGTTCACGTTATTCGCAGAAAGAAGATGATTATGAGCTGATTCATTACTGGTTTGGTACTCCCCCTGTCTCACCTGTGCGGAGAAGCCGCAGAAGAAGGCGAACCAGATGTGAACGAAGGTGAAGGTGAAGTTCTTGTAGAAAAAGTAGCGCAGGAATTTGCACATGCGCAGGTAGGACCAGCGTCCGTGCACCAGCAGGAGGCGCTGCAGGAAGCGGAACTGGGCGAAGGAGTAGTCGCTGGACAGGACGGCCTGCATCCCCTCCTGGCCCGAGATGCCCACACCGATATGAGCCGCTGGGAAGACACGAGCGAAAGATTTTTACTTTATTATTTTCAGAACGTCTACGTCTTCAATGCGACCATACAATGAACATATGGTTTCAAGGATGACAAAACAAAGCACAAGGGGTGATGTTTTAGAACCACATATCCACCTTATTTTCAAAGTAACTATGGGTCCAACTTCCGTTTTTTTGTGCGGCACTTCCGTTTCAGCGCTTCCCTCGGCCAAATAACATTAGATTGACTGAAATGATAAACTGTCGCGGCAACATTGTCAAAGATTGCAGAGCGATCGAAGTGGCAGGTCAGAGCCAGAGCCTCAAACTATTAATGACTGAGAGGATGACATGAAGAAGTGCCTCATATAACAAACAAGGACATTTTAACCGGTTTGTGTCACTTGGTGCGGACGGCTCTGCAGCGCGACTTTACCGAAGCGAACCTCCGCAGTGGAAAGGTTGGATCGGTGTTAATAAATATGAACATGGATGACCTGGTATTCATGGAGGCTGATGTCTGTTCAAGCCAAAGCAAGTCCTACGTTCACTCTGCTGGATCCCGACTACATTAACCGGCTCCACCGAGACGACCGGAGCTCTGATGCTGCGACTCCTGGGGAAGTCCTTCAGTCAGGCAGCGGCGACTTATGGAAGGTAGGCTATGAATGGTCTGAGTCAAAACACACTGGCTGTTGCCTCGTTGTGATTAGATTGCTGCTCAGTTAATTTTACAAAGATAGCAGTGCTAAATGTTTGGGATTATTACTGATGTTATAACAGTATATCAAAACATTCTGCCCACTTCATGTTTAGGCTTGAAGTTTGAAACTGTACCAATCTGATGTGGTCTGAAAGCTCTTGATGCAAGCCTGTCACGTTAAAATGTAAGTTAGCTTTAGAATGAAGCTGTAACTTTATTTCTAGTTTATTTTTTTAGAGTATCAGTTTTAAAGGAAGTAGGGCGCCTCGTATCCACAGCTCTTGTACACGGTCGATGATTAAAACACTCCTGCTCCACTTTAACCTCTGTTTTACATCCGTTATTATGACAGCTTCTAAATGTACAAACGCTCCCTGTCTTCCTCGAAATCATAATGACGAGTAATTTGGTAGGAAGCAGCTGCATGAATCGCTTTTTAGCCAGCTAAACAGGACAGGAAGTGACCGACCGGAAGTCTCGCACAAAAAAACGTCAACTCGCTGTCTCCGTGTTTCCGTTGAAAATAAGGTGGATAGAGTCTACAAAATTTCCCCAACTTATCAGACAAAAGGAAAAGATTAAAGTGGAATTTATTTTTCTTCATTGTGTTAGTATAGTTTTGAAATAGTTATAGGAAGATGGATGGATGAACAAATAAAAGAAAGCATGGCTGGATGGCTGCGCTATTCACCTGCTGTCCACTAGGTGGCAGAAACAGACAGAAAATGTTGAGTGAACGGAGGGGAGAGAGGAAAGACGATACGCCGAGGCGGCCGCCCGGCCCGCACCCCCCGCGAGCGGAGGCGTACGGAAACGGACGGCCAGCGCGTCGCGCGGACCGGAACGCTCGCCCTCCATAACCCCCCCGCGAGCCGACGTCTGGGCCCCGTGGGTCAGGATGTTTTTTCGGGTTGAACTGTTGTGAAGGCCGACCGCACAAGTGTACCCAGCGCACACATTTCTCCTTGGCAGTCTTGAATTTCGGGAAATGAATGAAGAAAACATCCTTCATATGCTCCTATCAGCGTACCTCCAGTCGCTGTTGCACGTTCCATAACAGCAATGTTTAAAAACCGTGGTTAGGAGACGTCTTAGACTTAGAAAAAGTAGTCGTTTTACCGAGTAAAACCAGGGGTAACGTACAGCTCCTTTACAGCGAAAGAGCGGAGGACAACGCAAGTTTGTCCTACCGCGTACCACGTGATATGACGTCACGTTCTAAAAATAGCTCGCTCGCGGAACGCCGTTGGCCCGGTTGCACCGATGTATAGCAGCTGTGGCTACTAACATAGCTCACCACCATCAGGGTGTGATTGGCTGATTGTAGTGTGAAGCGCTTTAGGGTCGTCACACTAATTAAAGCGCCATTTACCATTATGCTCGTCTTTTGATTGCGCAACTTTAAAAACAGAAGTGCTATCCGGTTAAAAATCACAAATTAGAAAACTAAAACCAAAAGCAGACAAGAGACAAATCAAACTTTAACATCTACAACCTGAATCGCCTGCAGACGTTTGTTCACAGTGCTTTTCAAACACAGGTGTCGCTCAGCGTCTCAGTGGTCTTCTTGTACCTTTGATCATGCTGACGTCGTTGGCTCCGTCGCCTATGGCCAGCGTGACCGCCTTCTTGTACTTCTTGACCAGCTCGACCACCTGGGCCTTCTGCAGGGGCGTCACCCTGCAGCAGATCACCGCTTTGCACAAACACGCCGTCCTGAGGAAGTCCAGCTCCATGCTGCTCTCCAAGGCGTACGCCTGACGCACAAAGAAAACAGGAGTTAAGCAACAGTCGAGGATATTTCCACTGTTCTGACCCTGTGTCATCAACTCTAACTTATTATGAAGTTAAAAGGCGTTCTTTGACGTTAAAAAAGACACACAACGTTGGAGATTTATGGTGCTACGTGTGAGCAGAGAGCCGTTTCAACATACCAGACTGTGTCCGTTGATAACCAGACCATACTCTCCATCAGCCACCTCGTCTTTGATCAGATTCACACTTTTCCCCATCTCTTCTGGGAAAAGCAGAGAATTCGCTGTTGCGTCTGGTTTCATGGAGTTCTGCGCATTTCTGCTCCAAATACACAAAAATAATAAAAAAAACCCAGATCTTTAAGATGGATTTTTAAACCGGACTTTAGAAAAACACGGTTAGAAAGCACTTCAGAAATGTGCCCTCTGACCTGAGTTCTTGTCTAACGTCCTCCGGTGAGTGGCCAGAGATGATGAAGACGTCGTTCATCTCCTCCCGCAGCAGGTTGCAAGAGTAGCCGATGTTTTCAGCCGTTTCTGTGACACAAACAAAAGTTGTGTGGTAATCAGCGCAATCTAAGAACTGTTTTCACTAAGTAAGAAAACTTTATTGATATAGCACCTTTCACAGGATAAAAAAAACCACAAAGTGCTTCACAATAAAAACAACCATAAAACAACACAAAATAAAAAGATAAAACAGCATAAATGCAACATCATAGCATACAACTATTTAACAAACCAGTTAAAAGACAATCGGAACAAGTTGGTCTTCAACTGCTTCTTAAAACGAACGAACAGAGTCAAGACGGCGTAAAGATAAAGGCAACACATCCCACAGTCTGGGGGCCACAGCTCTAACAGGCCGATCCCCTCTGGTCCTAAATAAGTTCCTGGAACCATTAACAGCCTTTGGCTGAAGTCAAACTACGAGAATACGGCTGTAAAAGGTTGGTAATATAAGCTGGAGCTTGGCCGCTCAGGGCTCTAAAAGAAAAGACAAATCTGAACGTAAAATGTAACGTTAGCCAACGTAAAGAGTTTACGACTAAATGTTATAAACACGTGGACATTCCTATTTGTGATAAAAATGCACTGGATCATGGTCACACTGGCGTTTGCAGTGCATACAGAGCGGTGCCCCACCCCCGCTTTGGACACTCGGACCACATCGAGCTCCTCTGTCTCTGAAGATCCTCAGAAACTTATACAGCTGCATGGTTGAGAGTGGGGCTGGATGATATAGAAAAAAATCATATTAATTGTTATTGATAATTATCAACAAGTTCAAAATATATATTTTAAGTGCAGCCCTGGCCACTTTATACTGTTGTTAAGTGACTTGTTTTTAGATACAGAACAAACACTGAATTCAAACTCAACCCTTTATTCAACCAACTTTTTACTAAAACTGCAAGTTTTCAACAAAACATGTGCTCTCTGAACTCTTTGAAGGGGGCGGAGCTTGGTTCCTGGGTCTGCGTTGTGATTGGTTGGGAGGATGTAATGACTAACCTATATGGCTAAAATGCAAAAGGAAGGAAAAGTGTTATTCTATTGAACTTTTTATCGACCTTTTTTTCTATCATCGATATACGTCTACCGATCAATATATATTGTTATTGAATTATCGTTAAGCCCTAGTTAAGAGCATCTTGGCCAACTGCATCGCGGTCTGATGCTCCACGGCAGTGGACCGCCAACGCCCGCAGAGTGCGATGAAGACAGCAGGACTCCACTGGCCTCACTGCAGAGCATCTATCACCAGAGCCCAGCATCCTCAAAGAGCCCAAACATCTTCAGCATGGACCCTTCACTCTTCTCCCGTCAGCAGTGTGAAACGAAGGACCTCCGGACGAAAGAGCTCATTCTGTTAAACTGCTGACAGCTCTCCGTAACCACGCACTGTCCATACTCACCTCCACTAATCTCACAGCGGTTTTATCTGGCATATTGTCCTCTGCTCAAAGCACGCACACTTAGCACATTTAGCACATTTAGCACAATCAGTGTTTATTTCATGCCTTCTAGTTTTCTTTTCTTAAGATTTTTTTAGCTTGTATTATTACTTCTCTTTTTAACAGGCATTCAGAGCATAGAGCAACGTTTGAAGCCTGCGTGTATGACAACAATTGTGAAACTGAAACAGTAAAAGCGACTCAGGTCCATGTGAACATAGAGACGTAGAGACCTACTTCATACAAATAACATGAAAGATCTAATTTCCCAGACATACCTTGCTTGTCGCCAGTCAGTACCCAGATTTTGATGTCAGCTTTGGCCAGCTGCTCGATGGTCTGAGGTACTCCGTCCTGTAACTTGTCTTCGATGGCTGTTGCTCCCAGCAGCTGCAGACAAAACACAAAGGCATGCATTAAATCAAAACAAGGAGAAACCAGTCAGCTTCCTGTTTTTATCCTCAGCTTCCTACCAGAAGGTCCTTCTCTATCTCCTCGTACAGATCGTCCAGCTGGCTCTCCTTGTCGTCCAGGGAGATGCTGGCCTCATGGTGGCGCTGTTTCCACTGCCTGAAGTACTCCTCGTCCAAATCTTTGTAGGCAAGCGCCAGGGTCCGCAGTCCCTCCCCTGCAAATTCCTGCAGATCAGCCCGCACACGCTTATGAGGACGAGCCGTAAAAAACAGGTGTCTCTGCACCGGACCCGGCACTGATAGCATCTCAACATGTAAACAGAGTGAAACTAATGTGCATGGTGGTGTAAATTATTGGGATTCAGGCTGTAAAATTCACATTGAGAGGAGACAAACGGTGACGATTCTGGTTCTGGACGTTTCTTTGTTTAACAAACATGATCCGAGCCAAGAGACATCAAAGTAACTGGGAGGAGAGGGAAAGCATACAAAGAATCCAAACAGTGGGTCAAGCTTCTTCTCCTGAACCTGAAACAAGCCACACTGTCCATGTTCCTCCTCATAATGAGGAAAGGGACCCGATAAATGTGTTTATATTTGCAATAAAATCAACCATTAAAGTCTGAAATCTACAGCAAACAGCTGGATGCTGGTAGTTAAGATTGTTTGTGAGATTTGTGTTCTCAGTATGACACAAATGAGTGTCAGGAAAAAAAACAGAAAAGAGAAGTACCGCTGATTTTCATTCATTCATGACGTTACTTTACATATGACTAACATCAATCTTAAAAACCAAACCAAATCCTGCATTTAATCTCCTCACTTTAATCCCATCATGAGTTTAAGGTTAAATTAAATTTTATTAATTAATTGACTTCTTAAAATTCAAATAAACTGTTCTTAAAGGTCTGAAAGGTCTAATCTGAAAAATAAAACAACAAATTCTTGATTATTTTGACTAAAACTGTGATGGTTACCTCTACCACCAGGTGAATTGTTTCTGCTTTTTGATCAGAAAAAGGTTTTAAATTGCAGCATATAATTATTAAGATCAATATTGTATCACATCCTGGCAAAAAACAACAACAACAATGTAAGAACTTCAGAATTTGCAGCATTTTTGAATGATATTACTCTAACGCAGCTTATACTAGACCGAAATGCACTACACAAAGGATAACTACGCATAGTTGCTAATATACAAATGAAAGCAGAGAATCTGATCTGATGTTACAGATTTATGTAAAAATGTTGGACTAGAGGGGAAAAGGATGAAACAAACACTTTTAGACAGAAATGTGATTATTATTAGACATCTGGGAATGACAGGACTGCTTAGGATCTCTGCTTCCAGTTGTTCCAGTTATTTATTTTAGCTAATTTACTAACTGAACTAAACTTGTAGAACTATCTCTAAAACATACATTAACAGAAATTATTTACGTTCTCAAAAGGAAAAAAATATAAATTTCAGGCCATGTTTTACAGCATATGAAGAAAACTGCCTTCAGTCAGGAATCAGTCTTGCAACCTTTTAAAGAGATCTTGATCTACTGTTTAGATTCTTCCTTATCTTGGTTTCTCTCAAAATGGGTTTAGTGGGAATCCTCATTTTGTGAGACATGAAAATCATGATGTATTTGACCTGTTTTTGTGTTGTAGACTGTAAAATTTAGACTGTAAAATTTAGACTGTAAAATTTAGACTGTAAAATTTGACAGACTCTCTTTCTCTAGGTCACCATATTGCTTGTTTTTGTTTGGATAACTCATCTATCTTGGGATAAACTTTAAATGCTCTACAGACACTCTATGACTGCCCCCCCCCCCAAGTGGTAAAATGATTAGTAGCTCAATCAGGCCCGGCCCTAAACAATTTGGTGCCCTAGGCAAGATTTTAGGTGGCCCCCCTTGCATCACTGTACAGTACTTGCATGTCTGCTAGTGAACATATACTCACAAGAAACTAAAAAGCTTTGTCTTGGACATTTTTTATTTACATAAAACAATATTCACATTCAAAAAACTTTAAAATAATTAAAGAAACAAAACAAATGAACTCAACATATGAAATACAATATAAATAGTTTATATAAAGTATTAAATTTAAATACTCCCAAAAAAGTGTAAACAAGTGACATTAACTTAAATACAATATAAATATGGCACTGTGCAAAGTAAGAAATCAAAGAAATGAGAATGCACAAAAAAATACAAGGATTTAAATAAAAGAAAAAAAATAACATGAAAATATGATCTTACAAACAGCTCTTATGGTGATTTTAGTCTGCCTTAACTTGAATTACTTCAAAAACTATACGCCACCACGTTTCTCACATCCTTACTCTCACATGACTACAGCTTTACTCTCCTGGATTTTCTTGAAGCAAAGTCATCTACAACATCATCATATGACAATTGATGTGAGACCACATGATTAATGCTTATGGTGGAAAGTCCACTGAGACGTTCTTGCTTCATAGTAGATCTCAGCTAAGTTTTAATCAGTTTCAGCTTGGAAAAGCTTCTTTCAGCAGCAGCAACCGTAACAGGAAGAGTGGCAGAGATTCTTAAAGCAACCCACATGTTGGGCTAAATTTCTGTTAGCTTCTTCTCATGCAGGAAGGCTAAAAGTTCCAAGTTTGTCATATTTGTTGATGGCAATGGTGGGAAATTTAGCATTTCCCTTGTAAGTTCTGCGCCATCAATGTCCTGCTGGCTGTCCTGGGTCAGAGCGGTACTTATAGGGTCTGACACTTCTGTAGCAGCTCTTTTTCTTCTAAGTAGGGGAAATCGAGGAGCACCAAACATGTTATTCACGTCTCCAAGATTCTGAAATCTCTCATCAAGTGAAGAAATGGCCGTATCCATGACTACATTAAAAAATGTGGTTTCCATTCTTTGTATTGCATCTTGAATGTTCTCTTCTGGAGACTCATAGCCAAAGTGAGTTTTTGTGGTTCTCAACCGTTTTATTTCTAGTTCAGCCTCCACATTCATGTCTTCACACATCTCCTTTTCTATTGTCTGTGCATCAGAACATCCAGAGTTCCTGTAACTGCTGAGGGAATCTCTTGTTTTCCTCAGCAAGTCGACAGCTACGTCAAGCTGCATGGAGGGTGACTGCATCAGTTTACTGACATGCTGGGTTTTGCAGAGAACGTCATACATGGCCGTACACATGCAAAAGCGAAATGATCCAATCTCCTCAGCTAAAGACTGGGCTTCAACTCTCACTACAGGGTCTGTAGTTTTCCCCTCACCTCCAGAAGAGCCTCTCAGATTTACCCAGCCTGATACTTTACTGCCTCTACGCTTTTTATCCTGCTTTCCCATCTGGTCTCAGTCCATGATTTCAGTGATTTTCACATATTTTAAGAGGACATCCCACCTTTGGGTAACCTGACAACAGCCAGCTGCATGTCGCTCCGCCTAGCTCCACTCACATACATCTGGGACTCCGCCATAGGAATTGCATTTACAGAAGGCTGGGCCTTATCAAAAATTCTTGCATATGATTGGATAAGCCACTTGTCTGTCATCTTTATTGACGTGCTATTTCAACCACTCACACCGAAGCTAACCCGTGACGCTAATGATAGCGACGCAGGAAAAAAAATAAAAAAATAATAATAACGTGTTTGCGGCTCTAGTGGCACGCGTTTTATTGACAGTGAGCTGACAGGAAGAGGGGGGAAGACAGGCGGCAAAGCGCCGCGGGTCGGAGTCGATTCCGGGCCGACCGCGTTGAGGACTAAAGCCCTCCTAACATGGTTAGCGCTAACCGCTAACCGCTCCGGGGCGCGTCCGCGTCTGCACGTCCGCTGGCCCCGGAAAACAAAACTTGCCAAATCCGGTCGGGAGAAGGGCGAAAACATCGTTTCCACCAACAAAAGCCTTCAGAGGCGTTCTCTGATGTTCTTTTAATGAAACAATATTAGGTAGATTGGACAACACGGAAGAAATAGCAGCATTAATGCTAACGCTTGCTTCCTCGACGAGCCGCCATTGCTATCAAAACAGTCTCACGTCATGGTCGCGTCTCCACTACGTCACATATATGAAACTACAGCCCTGCGTCCTGATTGGCCAGACCATAAAATTGGTTGGAGAAATCATTGTCTATCGGCGGTGTCCCAGATGTATGTGAGTGTAGCTAGGCGGAACGAGACATACATCTGGCTGTTGTCAGGTAAACCTTTGGGTGGAGGCTGAGAAGAGCTTGAATAATTTTGTCAAATGCCCAAAGTAGCTAAGGGCATCTGCTGAGCTTTTTGCAGCATCAGCTACTACCAGGTTTAAAGTGTGGACACCACATGGGACATAAAAAGCTCTGAGTTCAGCTCAAGCAACCTTGCCTGAACACCTTTATTTGTTCCCTTTATATTGGTGCCGTTGTCATAGGACTGGCCTCTGCAGTCCTCAGATGGGATATTAAGTTCCTCTAGTCTTTTTAGGATTAGAGATGATAAATGTTCTCCAGTTGACTGCTCTGCCACCAGAAAGCCTAAGAAATGCTCTTTTACCTGAGGAATGTCTTCTTGTGACACTATCCTGACTCTGACAGAGAGCTGGTCCTTATCATTCAGATCAGGGTGAAGTCTAAAATGATGGAGAAATATTTGGAAATTTTGATCTCTGTCACAATGTGCTCTATTATTTTAGAACTGATGGAGTCAATCAGTTCATTTTGACTCGTTTTGCCAACATAATGTAGATGACTTTCCACCCTACTGACATGCTGCTTCATCACTGGATCAAATCTGGCCATGAGCTCCACCTCTTTCAGAAAATTGTCTGCTTTATTTAATGTGTCTGTGGAACCCCTAAAACCAATGTTTCTTTCAGCTAAGGACTGAATTATTGCCACCAGTCGGTGTAGAACGTCACGCCACCTTTTTCTCTCAGCCTCAGCAGGTGACATCTCTTGTTCATCTATTTTAATCCCTTTGCAAACGGACCTCCAAGTCCTTCCATGTTGCCATGTGAGCATTATGCTCCTATCCTCATGGACGTTGAGCAAGTGACCTGCATCTTCCCAGTCCTTTAGTCCTTCCCTGTTACGTTTGTACTCTCTGTTAGAAAAAAGTTTGCATCAGAAGCAGTGCAAGCTATCGTCTTTCTTAGAGTACATAAGCCAGCTTCTTCTGACTTTTTCTCCATTGATTAAGAGTCTGTTAAAATAGTCATGCTGACACCTTCGTCCGTCTTTTGTTTTAGGGAATGTGAAGCAGTTTTCTGTTTGAAATGGACCTCTGTGAACCAACTCTGTTCGTATCTTACCAGTTAGAGGATGTGTCCAGTCAGCCGGGTCTACTGGAGCAACAGGAGGAGCGCTGGATGCTTCACTGCTGGGTGGTGCTGCTGAGGTGGAGGCGATTTGCAGTAGGACTGAGAAACCTCAGCAGCGCATCTGAAGACAGAGGAGGAATATGTGACACCAGTCTAATAATAAACACATGATTTCAAGAAGAAAGTAAAATAAAATAAAATAATATAAACAAAAAAGAGATGCATGCATGATGTACACTATTGTTTATAATATACAGTATAATTTTTGGTTTAGTAATAATTGTTACTGTAATTTATTGTTATTACAGTGAAATGCTAATTAGAAGAATGCAATGGATCAGTAAACTGCAGTATAATGTACTATAACATGTGGGAATGCTAACTTTGCTGTAACATTAATGATGTAAACTTTAACAATAACATAGTTTAACATGAACAGCTAATAGCTAGGCTTATAACTATGGAAAATTAATAGTATTTTGAATGACTATTATCACCTAGGAAACGGTAAAATAACCATGTCAATGCAATTAACATTATATCTGCTGAATAAATCTAACATATACACATTTGCCTGAGGATGGCAATAGGGGGGCATTGAAATCACTATTTTCCAACAACTGGGCCCTTCCATAACATTAACTGATGTTAAAACTAACAGATAGCGCTCGCTATTTATTGATTAGCCAACTATGTCATGCTAACGGTTAATGCTATTATCGATCATTATTCTGCAACAGCAAAATAATATCATTATCATCATCTTTACTGTAACATTACCTCTGTCTTTGTCACGTTTTTCCTCCTCTTCTTTTCTTTTTTTCCTCCCCTGGGCACCAGACAGTTTAGGACGCTTTGACATTATGAGATTTTAGATGCAACAAAGACCGAAAACCGAGTTGCAGGTAAAAGAAGTCAGACTTATTATCAGGGTGTGAATGTGTGTGTGAATGGGTGAATGACTGAACTGTAGTGTAAAGCGCTTTGGAGGTCGTCAAGACTAGTTAAAGCGCTATACAAGTACAAGCCATTTACCATTTACCATTTATTTATTTTTAAATTAAGGTATAGGTACAGGCCGGGCGCCCCCTGGTGGTTTGCGCCCTTAGCATTTGCCTATACTGCCTAAGTCACAGGCTGGCCCTGAGCTCAATTATTCAAAGGGCAGAGTCCACCCCCCACCTAGGTCAGCTACTTCAAGCTTTCAGCATGTGGAGGTGAGTGAACATTCATCAGCGCTGACAGAGAGTATGCATACCACAGTATGAAATTATAAGCTACACTATTATTTGCACATTGCTGCAACATTTAGGAAGCACTTATGTATGTTTCATAACAGCATTGCCTGTGTGCAGTATGTATGTGGTGCATCCAGGTTTTTACATTCACATCACAAAACATTTTTATATGTTAAAAAAAAACATCCCATCACATAAAATAATGTATCAGACGTATATAAGGACGTAAAGATGCTCAATAGTGTGATTGAAGGTATAAGTCCCTTGAAGCTAATCAATGATTGATTAGCTGATATTTAACTAGTTTAATACCCGCAAAACCCAACTTGTTCCTAAATATCGGAAAAATACCAAAATATAAAAAAGTCTACCAGAGTAAAAAGGATTTTAGCATCAACAAAGTGAAAATTTGTCACATGGCAGATGAACAGTAACCTGACTCATGCCAGACGTATGTTGCTCCGCCTAGCTCCACTCACATACATCTGGGACACCGCCCATAGAAAGTGATTTCTCCAACCAATTTTATGGTCTGGCCAATCAGGACGCAGGGCTGGAGTTTCATAGATGTGACGTAGTGGAGACGCGACCATGACGTGAAACTGTTCTGATAGCAATGGCGGCTCGTTGAGGAAGCAAGCGTTAACATTGATGCTGCTATTTCTTCCGTGTTGTCCAATCTACCTAATATTGTTTCATTAAAAGAACATCAGAGAACGCCTCTGAAGGCTTTTGTTGGTGGAAACCATGTTTTCGCCCTTCTCCCGACCGCATTTGGCAAGTTTTGTTTTCGCTTTTCAAGTTTTGAAAACGCTAACTAGCGCAAACCACGTTAGGAGGCCTTTAGTCCTCAACGCGGTCGGCCCGGGATCGACTCCGACCCGCGGCGCTTTGCCGCCTGTCTTCCCCCCTCTTCCTGTCAGCTCACTGTCAATAAAACGCGTGCCACTAGAGCCGCAAACACATAAAAAAAAATGTTTTGTTTTTTCCTGCGTCGCTCTCACAGCGTCACGGGTTAGCTTCGGTGTGAGTGGTTGAAATAGCACGTCGATAAAGATGACAGAAAAGTGGCTTATCCAATCATATGCAAGGATTTTTGATAAGGCCCAGCCTTCAATAAAGGCCATTCCTATGGATCAGTCCCAGATGGATGTGAGTGGAGCTAGGCGGAGCGACATGCGTCTGTAGTGAGTCAGGTTAGATGAACAGCAGATGGATGATGAATTTCTCTGCTTTTTGGTTTTCTTAAGGATGCATCTTTCAAATACTGTACAACTAACCTCAGTTGGTTAGTTTTAGGCCCTTACACATCCTCTTTTGTCCTTTGCATGAACAGTTATCTAATTTTCTTTAAAGCACAGGCAGTTAATTAATTAATTAGGTTAATACCCGAACCTTATCAGGACTACACTGAAGCTCAGGACAGAGTTGAACAGTGAAACCAAACAGCTCAGGAGTAGTTTAAAACAAGAAGGCTTAAAGCAAACTTGAGTATCACTGACATTAAGGTGCTCCGTTGTGACGTCCATCAGCTTGCTGCAGGACTGGTGCAGCCTCTCGTAGATGATCGTATCTGCGCCTTTACAGAGGAGAGACAGCTTCCCCTCCGGACTGCGCACTGTTTACACAAACGTACATCACAACATATCCGGGTTTCATTTTGTACGAAAGAAGAAACAGAAACGGAAAGCTGTCCTGAAGATGCGGCTCACAAACACACGGATTCTCACCGATGACGGACATCCTCTTGCGGACGTTGTTGAAGTCCAGGATGGCCAGGAGTTCGTAGCTGCGCTGATTTCCCATTTCCATGATGGTGATGCTGTCGGGCGTACGCGAGCGAAAGACGAATCCAAAGTTTCTGGCTGCAGTCACCAGCGCTCCTTCATCTGGAGACTGGGCCTGATAGAAGAGTTCACCTGGAGGAGAAATACGTCATAAGAATTGTTCTGGCTAAGGTTCAGGCAAAATTTATTTCCATTCCTGTGGAAACCAACAGAAAATGCGGAAACTCGGCCAGACTCTGACGGAAACGTTCTTCCTTGACCCACCTTCTTTCTTCTCCTCAGCCATGACGGTGTGGCAGAGGGCCAGCAGTCTGAAGAAGGTGTGGACCTCCGGGTTCTCCAGCTTCACGGCCTCCACCAGGGAGTGGTCGTAGAAGATGAAGCGGGCGTCCGCCAGAGGGTTGAAGGAGAAGTCCACGGGGTCTCTGTGCTGCAGAGGGAGGCGGTCTTTTAACTGCTTATCTATCAAAGTTGTACTTATTTTCAACGAAGAATTTTTATATTTATTGTTTGAAGACGAAAGATATTTAAATCGGAACAGAAAGCTGTAAAAGTCTCCAAACTCAGAAGCCAATGGTGCTGCTCTAACAGCATCTGGTTCTGGTTCTAACATGGTTTTCACCTCCACAAGGAAAAACCAACAAATAAAAACTCAGAGTAAAAATGTAGTAAAACATTTTTTTAACGTAAAAAAATGTTTTACTAAAACTTGGTTCATCCATCCATCCATCTCTCACTAACTTACCCATTCATCCATTCATTTATCCATCCATCCATCCATCCATCCATCCATCCATCCATCCATCCATCCACTCATCAATTTATCATCCATCCATCCATCCACCAACTCATCAATTTATCATTCATCCATCCATCCATCAATCAATCATCCATCCACCCATCCATCCATCCCCTACCAACTCATCCATCAATCAATCATCCATCCACCCATCCATCCATCCCCTACCAACTCATCCATCCATCCATCCATCCACTCATCAATTTATCATCCATCCATCCATCCATCCATCCATCTCTTACTAACTTATCCATTCATCCATTCATTTATCATCCATTCATTTATCCATCCAGCATCCATGCAGCCATCCATCCATCCGTCCATCCATCAACTAATCAATTTATCATCCATCCATCCATCCATCCCCTACCAACTCATCCATCCATCCATCCATCCATCCACTCATCAATTTATCATCCATCCATCCATCCATCCATCTCTTACTAACTTATCCATTCATCCATTCATTTATCATCCATTCATTTATCATCCAGCATCCATGCAGCATCCATCCGTCCGTCATCCACCCATCCATCCATCCATCTCTTACTAGCTTATCCATTCATCCATTCATTTATCATCCATTCATTTATCCATCCAGCATCCATGCAGCCACCCATCCATCCGTCCATCCATCAACTCATCAATTTATCATCCATCCATCCATTCATTTATCATCCAGCATCCATGCAGCCATCCATCCATCCATCCATCCACCAACTCATCAATTTATCATTCATCCATCCATCCATCCATCCCCTACCAACTCACCCATCCATCCATCAATCAATCATCCATCCATCCATCCATCCATCCGTCCACCCGTCCATCCATCCATCCATCCCCTACCAACTCATCCATCCATCCATCCATCCATCCACTCATCAATTTATCATCCATCCATCCATCTCTCACTAACTTATCCATTCATTTATCCATCCATCCACTCATCAATTTATCATCCATCCATCCATCTCTTACTAACTTATCCATCCATCCATCCACTCATCAATTTATCATCCATCCATCCATCCATCCATCCATCTCTTACTAACTTATCCATTCATCCCTTCATTTATCATCCATTCATTTATTCATCCAGCATCCATGCAGCCACCCATCCATCCGTCCATCAACTAATCAATTTATCATCCATCCATCCATCCATCCATCCATCCATCCCCTACCAACTCACCCATCCATCCATCCATCCATCCATCCATCCATCCATCCCCTACCAACTCATCCATCCATCCATCCATCCACTCATCAATTTATCATCCATCCATCCATCCATCTCTTACTAACTTATCCATTCATCCATTCATTTATCATCCATTCATTTATCATCCAGCATCCATGCAGCATCCATCCGTCCGTCATCCACCCATCCATCTCTTACTAACTTATCCATTCATCCATTCATTTATCATCCATTCATTTATCATCCAGCATCCATGCAGCCATCCATCCATCCATCCACCAACTCATCAATTTATCATTCATCCATCCATCCATCCATCCCCTACCAACTCACCCATCCATCCATCAATCAATCATCCATCCATCCATCCATCCGTCCATCCATCCATCCATCCCCTACCAACTCATCCATCCATCCATCCATCCATCCATCCATCCACTCATCAATTTATCATCCATCCATCCATCCATCCATCTCTTACTAACTTATCCATTCATCCATTCATTTATCATCCATTCATTTATCATCCAGCATCCATGCAGCCATCCATCCGTCCATCCATCCATCCACCAACTCATCAATTTATCACCCATCCATCCATCCATCCCCTACCAACTCACCCATCCATCCATCCACTCATCAATTTATCATCCATCCATCCATCCATCCATCCATCCATCCATCTCTTACTAACTTATCCATTCATCCATTCATTTATCATCCATTCATTTATCCATCCAGCATCCATGCAGCATCCATCCATCCGTCCATCCATCAACTAATCAATTTATCACCCATCCATCCATCCCCTACCAACTCACCCATCCATCCATCCATCCATCCATCCATCCCCTACCAACTCATCCATCCATCCATCCCCTACCAACTCATCCATCCATCCATCCATCCACCCACCAACTCATCAATTTATCATTCATCCATCCGTCCGTCCGTCTGTCTCTCCGTCCATCCATCCATCCATTCATCCATCCCCTACCAACTCATCCATCCATCCATCCATCCATCCCCTACCAACTCATCCATCCATCCATCCCCTACCAACTCATCCATCCATCCATCCATCCATCCCCTACCAACTCACCCATCCATCCATCCATTTGTTTATCCATCCATCAATCAATCATCCATCCATCCATCCATCCCCTACCAACTCACCCATCCATCCATCATCCATCCATCCATCCATCCATTTGTTTATCCATCCATCCATCCATCCATCCATCCATCCATCCATCCATCCATCCATCCAAGTAAACCAAGACATCCCTCTCCCTAGTGACCATCTCCAGCTCACTCGGTGGGTTTCCAGCCCAGGCCCGTCCGATGAGTTGTGGGTCCGCTACCACAGGGACGTGTTCAGGAAACTTCTTCAGAGAAAATACTGTCGTCTGGTGTAAAGCAGGTCTACTCTAAACGCATGAACCCCCTCTCTCGAAAGGCAGAGAAAGGCCATCAAATGGACCAAGCTCATTTGAGCCCTTTCTGTCTGACTTTGTTCTTTCTGTCTGATCCACATAAGTCTACTGCATGTGAAGGTTTTAATGTGGATGCACAAGTAAATTCAAATATTTAACTTCCTCCTTTAGCACTACAGGTCAAAAAGAGATGGAAAGCTCTCTGCCAGCTGAGAACGAGTCTCTCCTTCAAGCAGAGGAGGTCAAGCATCTTGCTGTTGTCTTCACCAAGGATGGTAGATCGGCCCAGAATTAGACCAATCAGGCTGAACGTCAGAACTAGTTTATATTATATAAGAGAACCTGAATTCAGAGACAATTTGAAAACGATTGATACAGACCCAACAAACTATCATATCACACCATTTAGAAGGTATTTTTATTTAATATAAAACCTGAGCCTGTTTCTACATCAATCGTATGCACATGAGCGTAAATGAAATGAATTTCATTGACTTACCTCAGAAACGTCATGTCTCTGACCTGTGTAGTCATACACGTCTCCTGCAGAGACAAATAAAGACAAATACTTTGAATAATCAGGAACATTTACAATAAAATAAACAAAACTACTATTATTGATACTGATGAGTAATGAAGCAGGTGATTATCAGGCTGTATGGAAGTTGCTCCTTATAACAGAATAAAGGCAGAGAACTAAAACCCTGTCAGCTGATTCAACTGGAGAACTTGTTTTTTGTTTCGTTTGTGGGATTTAAGTCCAGTCGGTTTAAAACCAGCAGGACAATGTGTTGGATCGTACCATAGGACTTCCCGTTGATGGAGCATTTGTTGAAAATCATGATGTTCTGGGTGAGCGTTCCCGTCTTGTCGCTGAAGACGTATTTGATCTGACCGAGCTCCTCGTTCAGCGTGGTGGTGCGCGCCTCGGCGGGCGTGTCGCTGCGGGAATGATACATCTTCCTGTCCCAGTCGATGTAGAAGCTGTTCCCCAGCCGAATAATCTCCACACTGAAAACAAAGGACCCAGCAGGCACAGTATTGGGCTTTCTTTTTGCTCCACTTTGCTCCAGTGCATCAGTTGGAGTCCATTTAGACACATAAAAGTGTTCACACATGTTACCTAACATATAGTGAGATGGGCACCACAGTGTTGAGGATGATGATGTAGGACCAGAAGGTGAGGAAGGCAGAGAAACCCTCTTTATTGTCATTTTCTCTTGGCAGGAAGACGGTGAAGTTTGAGCCATTCTTTATCTCCCAGATGTAGTTTCCGATCGCCAGGATCGTGCACATGAATAGAAGAAAACCAAAAATCTAGAGGAAAAGCACCAAAAAGCTGCTTTATTTTCAGTAATCTGTCCCTATTTAAAACTTTTTTTTTGCAAAGATGGTTTAGTTGCATAAATCTTCATCCAGTAAATATTTTCTTTCTATTATTTTCTATATTATTCTTTTTTTGATTTTTCGTGGCTCTAGTGCAGGGGTGTCAAACTCATTTTGGTTTAGGGGCCGCACACATCTTAATCTGATCTCAAGAGGGCCACACGAGTAAACTCATTGCAAGATTAAATAGAACTAATAAAAGTGGACTTGTTGTTGATTTTTATATTAAATGAATTTCACTTTTACACAATATATTATGAATAACCTCAGCGTTTTTAAGAAAAGTATGTGCAATTTTAACAATACTTTTACTCAAAGTTAAACATTTACTTAAGTGCATTATGCATAAGAACTGATCACAGTGATTGTACAATGTTGAAAAACATTTATTCACTTTTTTTGGAACTTATAAACACTGTCCTGCATGACAAAATACATCAAACAGATAAAAATGAAGAAATGATTTAAAATCAATTTTCCACATCTGAAGCTCAGTGCTACCATCTGCTGATTAAAACAATATAGGAACTGCAGATTTAGGAACGAACAACATGTTTTTTTCAATAATTGTTTTATCATTCTCTTCCTTTTATCTCCTCTTTCTTTCACCTTTTCTTTTTTTCTTCTTGTTCTTCCTTTGATCTCCTACTTTCCCATTGTAGTGTCCATATCATTTGAGATATTCTCCGCATGAATCATAATAAAACTATTCACATTCATAAATCAAGCAGAGCACTATGGCAAAAGCAGTACTGCTCCACTTGTGAAAGTCAAATCTGATGAGCTCTTTTTGGCATTAAGACAACAATTCTTATTGCCACATTGCCAGACAGGACACTGGGGGAAAAAATAAATAAATAAATAAATAAATTATTTTTTTGAATAATGACAATGCATTTAGCCACCGGGCCAGACTAAATTGTTCGGCGGGCCGGATCCGGCCCGCGGGCCGTATGTTTGACACCCCTGCTCTAGTGGCTCACTTTTTAACACAGTAGGCTGGCAGGAGGGAGGGGGGTGACACATGCGGCAAAGGACCGCGGGTTGGAGTCGACCCCTGGTCGACCGCGTCCAGGACTAAGGCCTCCGTATATGGGTTGCGCTACCCGCTGCGCCACCAGTACGCCCCATCGTCTATATTATTCTAAATTATTTGACTGATCAGTTTGACCAAAGTATTACGGTACACATTTGGGCTCATATTTAGTTATTTAAAACCATCAAATTGCCACACATTGGCACTAAAAACTCGAAAAAAAAGTTTCACTTCCTTCTTTGATAAATAGGTAACATTACAGCATGCCTGGCTAAGAGAAATCCAGCTGTTCTCATTGAAGTCAGTAAAAGGGTCTCAACCCCAAAAAGGCACAAAAAATATCCAGATCTCAGCTCATTCTTTTCAGTCTACATATTTTCAATGAGGTTGAATTCATTGATTTGAAAACAAACTTCTACATTAATTGCAGCTTTTTTTAATAAGTCCAGAGGTGTATTAGGGATGAACGTCTTGTTAGACAGCTCAGCTGTAACCAACCATCTAACTGATAATTGTAGTCTAGGCTGGGAAAGTAGGAGGCAGTCCTTCTTTATCAGTCCATCCACTTTGTGTAACGCACCACCGCCGCTGGTGCAGAAACAGATGTTCTGAATGGGTTGATGAATAGACATAAAATTACAAACACTCACACAAAGAACAAGAACATTCATAAGACGGTCTATACTGGTCCTCTTGAAGGTGCTCTTCCCACAGTTCTGCATCAGCTTCGACTCTTGGCCTGCAAAACAAACATACAAACAAAACAAACAAAGAGAAATAAGATGATTTTTTTTTCTTTACGTACTTTAAACCAAAGAAAGTCACTGAAGCATCTCTCTGACCCGCGAACAGCACCAGCCCGTAGCACCACTCGGTGTTCCTCAGCGTGCAGCCTCGGAGCAGGATCTTCTCGTTGTCCAGCGGGTATTTCTGACCCGCGTACGTTAGCGTTCCGATGAAGCGGTCGAGGCGGTTGTTGGGGGGTTCACAACGGACCTCGCCTTCAGAGGAGACACGAAGAATTAAAGGGGACATATCATGCTTTTAAGTTATTCCTTTTCACGTCAAAATCACTCAGATGTGGTCTACGTAAAGTGGAACTGCAAAGATTTGGTGTGAATTCGTCGTTATTGTTGCCCCCCAGCCCCTTTTTTTACCCCTGGTCTGAGGTACATCTGAGAGCAACTCCTTTTGGTACCGTCTCTTTAAATCTAAAGAAGGCACCCCGCCCTCCTCCAGATCGCAGACCACCCCTTTTGGCCATTTTAGTAGCTTACTGTGTGGGTCAATACACCCAGCAACTAAACATTTTCACCTATCCACGTGTAGCTTCTGCATCCTTCAGCTTGGACTACAGAATCACGGTGAGAAATAAAACTGGCGGATCCAACAAACTGGTTGGCCGGAAGTCCATGACATTGTTTAGCAGTTCCACAGCAAATACTGTAAAGTAATTGTTCAAAATCAGAAAACAGAGAAAACTGAACGGCTTGAAAAATATGACCCAAAAAGAATATAAAGATCTTTATGCAGCTCCTGGACAAATTACATTCAAATTTTCTGCATTCCTAGAGACTCCAACTACACAACAAAAGCTATTTAAGGGCTAAAAAAGTGGATAATGCACGATTTGCCCTCGTTAAGTATTTCCAGACTAACAGCAACAACACTACAGCATTTAAGTGGATATTTATTGATTTTAAAAATTTAATTTCAGCACTTTTTGTCCCTGTCCGCCCTCTAATTCTGTAAGTCTGTTGTTCCTATCCTCTGATTTAATAACTAGCAGAACGCTTTTTAAAGTGGAGTGCTTTGTATTTCTGCCTTATTGTCCTGTCCTGAACCAGTATTACCATTAAAGTCTGCCAGTTTTTCAATATCATCTCCCAGGTCTCCTGTTACTGGCAGGGCTTGTTTGACCTTCAGGTTGGTCTCACTAAGGAAGAGGAGAGGAGGGAGCAGAGAGAAGGAGAACATGCAGGAAGTGGAGTGAAACATAAGGTCAGTGAAAGAGGACCTGTTGGTGAATGATTTACTGTTAACATACTGGGAAGCTATGATTTAAACCTAAAAGTCAACCAACCCGTCCAATTCTGCCGTCTCTATGTACACAAGGTTTAGGGGTTCACTGCTGGAGAGAAGCAGGAGGTCAGCCTGAAATAAAAACAGCACAGAATTTTACAAATAGCTGAAACATCTCTAGATTTGTTTATGTTTTGTGTCCAACTTTGTATTGAATGTGTTTAAAGTTTGTTTATAGCCATGTGATCATGTAAGAGGGATTTTAGATGTTTATGTATAATTTTGAGTCCTCTGTGGTTAAATGGCTCATTTTAAATCCTAAATTTACCAGTTTTTCTTTTGTCCGATGAAGTATATGTGTAAATAGTAATTAAATGTGAGTAATGAATCAATTGTTTCACCTAAATACAGTTTCACAGATGAAAAAAAACATAAATATACAGCCATGGGGACAAATAAGGTCCATCCTAGCTGCTTCCATATGATTTAAGCCAGGCCAACTTTATTTATAGAGCACTTTTAAAGACAGCAGATATTGACCAACGTTCTGAACAAAAGGAATGAATGATTTAAAATAAATAAAAACATTAAAATTTAGAACAATTAAGATAACAATTAAAAGTAAAAATAAAATAATCCAAGTAAAAGTAGAAACATTAAAAAAGAGAGAAGTCCATTAAGCTACAGTGGAAAACGTTTAAGACGGCTTCATATAGTAAATACTAATAATTTTAGTAATCTGTATTTAATTAAAAAAAGACAAAAAATGTGTCTTTCTATATGGATGTATGTAAATATCTGGTTTCAATTGTAAAACTAGAAATCCTGTTTTGTTTGCTGCATTAGGAAAGCAAACCTAATTAAAGTCATTAATAAACAAATTAAAGTGCAGAGGAAACCGTTACAGAACCCTGAGGTATGCCAACCCATAATGAAAGCATCCATCATACTGTGTATGATTTGTAGTGCTCAACTTTTGGCTAAATCTCTAATAGAAGTTCAAAATGTAGTTTCTGAGGGCAGTTTCTAGCTTTCAAACCTGATAAATAGTGTACCACGCTGCAAAACTGACAGAATCTCTATGCTTAGATACTGAGTTTGGGCACAAAAAGGACACAATGAAAAGATGAAAGTAAATTAACAGACATAAAAAAGGTACTTCAATAAGCCTTTTTTTGTGGAAAAAATGCAATGAAGTGAAGGGTGGTGTAATCAGAAACTACAAGGCAAAGAAAAAAAAAGCTACACGTAAAATTTCAAATAAAAAGTTGTTTACTCACGGTTACAAACTGGTTGTTTTCTAGCTTGATGATGTCCCCTACCTGGATGTCCATCCATTTCTCGCTACGCAACCTGCGAACAAATCCATAAAGTTAAATTTAGGGTTGGAAAGCGATTGTTCGTCGGTCACTGCCGGGTGTTTTTCCTATTTTTATGTGAGGAAAGAACCTGTCTGAGGGACCATAAACATGCTCACACTGACCCTAAAGGTCACACCAATACAAGACACTTTCCTGCCCGTTTCCTTTATGCTTCAGTTTGACCGTCTGCCAACAAACACAGAACATTTTTACGGGAGGCTTTATTAGACCAGCAGGGATTAGAGTAAAGGAGGACATGGTTCTGTAACTTCAAATTCAACCCTTGTCTGTTTGGACACACATTTTATCTCTTTTGGCTAAACTGAGCTGGGAAATAGTTTTATTTACACAGTTGTTAGAACAGGGAACATGTACGATGTTTTCTTTTTTTCTCTCCAAATTTCCCCCATTGTTTACAGAGATGCCAACATTGGGTGATCCCAAATCCTAAAATTTTTTGTCCGACATCGCAACATGTATTTAAAAGGTATTATAAGACTAGAGCACTATAATTACATAAAACTTAAACTGGCATTTTTACATATATCACCAAAAAAAAGCAGACAAGAATTTTCAAATCCATTTTTGCTAACCCTTAGGACTGCAATGTTAATAATTCGCCTAGACATGCTTTTCTTGTTTTATATCGATCCATAGACATAACTGAGCTAGATAGAATTAAAGTTCTCCTTCCTTTTGCATTGTATCCATGTAGGTAAATATTATAGTCATTATATCCTCCCAACCAATCACAATGCAGACCCAGGAACCAAGCTCCGCCCCTTCAAAGAGTTCAGAGACCACATGTTCTTTTTTCTTTCAGAAAAACTTGCAGTTTTGGTAAAAAAGTTGGTTGAATAGAGGATTGAGTTTGAATTCAGTGTTTATGTGTGTCTGTATCTAAATATAAGTCGCTAAGCAACAGCAGCATAAAAGGACCAGGGCTGCACTTCAAATATATGTTTTGAATTTGTTGTTATCGAATATTATTTCTATTTTATCAATATGCTTTTTTTCCATATCGTCCAGCCCTATCTTCTTTTTACATTATATTCTTAAATAAATGTTTAATTGCTGTTGAAATAGAAGAACATTGGAAAAACAGAAATGCGTCAGGACGGCCTCAGTAACACAATAAATTGGAACATGGAACAAAATATGATGCTCATTGGACTTTTAGTTTAGCCTTTACACTCTTCAATATGAAGAACATTCAGGTGTTTTTAGGTCTTTGACACTGAGTTCACCTGGAAAAACACCGGCACCCTGAAAACAAGACGTTCTGTGCTAAACGGTTATGTCCAGAACCATAAGTGGTTGTTTTCTAATTGCTCAGGAATCAAAAATATGTAAGAGCATCTATTATTTCTGTCAGATTTAAATGACTCTCTTCCAACTTTTTCTTTGCTTTAACTTCCTCTGGCAAGAGTTTAAACAGGAAGTCAATTATTTATAATATAGGGTCCTCCTAAGAATTGTGGGCTGGCCTAAAAAATAGGCAACGTGACGAAACAAGAGGTTGGATTCCAGCTTGAAAAGTATAAGAGCAAAAACAATAACTAAGCATAAATTGAAGTCTCTAAGTCATGGTCCTCAACTAGAGAAAGGCAGACTAGCCCTCTCTGGTTTGGCAGGATGGAGATGGACAGACAGATTTGGGCTTCTCCTGCAGTAATGCAAGCGCTTCTCGTCTATTGTGGTGAAGAAAGAACTGAGACGAGAAGCAAAGCTCTCGATTTACCGGTCTGTCTGCATTCAGACCCTCATCCACGGTCCTGAGGTCAGGATCATGACTGAACGAACGAGATCCTGGATACAAGCGGCTGAAACGAGCTTCCTCCAGAGGAGGGCCAGGCTTAGCCTTAGAGATGGGGGGGAGGAGCTCCGCTATCTGCAGGGAACTCAAAGTAGAGCTGCTGCTTCTCCGCATTGAAAGGAGCCAGCTGAGGTGGCCTGGGCTTCTGATCAGAACCTGGAGTGTCTCTACATCCCACCTGGCCTGGGATCCCCCAGAGTGAGCTGGACGATGTCACCGGGGAGAGGGATGTCTGGGGTTCCCTCTTGGTCTCGATCTCGGATAGGTGGAGGACAACGGATGGATGGATAAATAAAAGAGTTAACTGATTCTGTGTCTGGCCTTGTGTTCTCCTGGTGCGCGAGCAGCAAACCCTAGCTCTCCTTGTATTTTTAGGAACAGGCGACATGTCAACAGGAAGTAAACTTCTCCTCCTACAACCCAGTTGCTTCCTATTAAACACTGAGCTAAACAGCAACAGCTGCTGGCTCAGGAGAAATGACACACACGCATGCTCGTATTTATGTGCAACTTCACTTTTCATAAACTACCCTTTTCCTTCTCTTTTCTAAGACGGCAGCAAGTGCCCGGTTTGAACCCGGCCGACTGCCTCTGTGGGTCTGTGAGCAAGGCCCTTAGCCCCACATACTGCTCCCTGGGCGCTGTAAGCCGCCCACCGCTCCCTAAGGGTCACGGTTTAAATCTAGGAGTAAAACATCGTTAGAATGTACAGTCGCAGCGACAAACAAAGATGTATTTATTCCTTCCGCTGTAACTGAAAACAGGGGTGATGTTAACAAAGAGGTAAAATCCTCTAAGAGCGTTTCCAATGTTTGTATTCTGCAACTAAAAAAACAAACAGGGACCAACATGGAGCAACAGAACCAGGGCGTATTTATACTGCAGGCTCCACAGGTGAGGGAGCAGATAACAGAGAAACAGCTGGTAGAGAGCAGGAAACCGAGGCACTGGGGTGAGGGAAAAACACAAGAATACACTGCAACATGTTACAAGCAAACCAAAATCATCAAAATATTCATACCCTTTAAAAAAATTAAACTTCAATGTTCTGCTTTGGGACATTTTCCAGGAATCTTAGCAGCGGCCGTGTCCTGGATGTGCTCACACCACGTTCCCCCATGCTCCTACCTTCTGTCCGCCACAAGGATGAACCCCTGTCCTTTTTTCTGAATGCTCACATCGTGGGGCGGGCTTTATGCCGGCGACAGCCAGCTTGCATGCCTATACTTTCACTCTGCGCTGTGTTTGACTGTCCAGGAAGCGGCAGCAGGAAGATGGCTGCCATTTGTTTGGCTTCCTGTTGAGCTGAGGTCTGCTATCCCAAATATGTGACTAAAATGATGCTTATTTTCACATGTACAGCTAAAACAAGTTCATTTGATCACTATGTAGTTTTATTTTTGAAGAATTAAAGGTTCCTCTGATGCGTATTTCACCTATGAATGACCCCGACAAAGAACAAGGACAAAGCGTCTTCAGGCGACCACAGACAGCACATGAACAGTGTTTAAATATAAAAAACTTACTTTCTGTCAATGAGTACTTGCACTTTTCGGTTGTTTACTCGATTGTCGCTCCTGTGGCGGTTCTAGATAAAAAGAGGAACAGAAAAAGACAGCAGTGACTCAGGAGAGATTACAGGAAATTCAATTTCTTTATTAAATCATTTTTCTGATGAGACGAGCCCTCCCATCACCGACTAACGTTCGGGGGCAGATATGTTACTGTAAATAACCTGGGAGGAAACCAGCTGACGAACCTCTTCCTTTTTTAAAACCACGGATGATATCAGGCCGTGATGAAGCCTTTATTGATTGTCTCTTTTGTGTCTGGTTTCAGATCCTACGGAAGACGAAGAGGCGTCAACTCAGCCGCTTTCGCTCTGATGGGCGTCCTCACCTCAGCTTTTAAATTTGGTTCAAAAAGAATATTTTTAGTTTATATGATTAACAGCCCCCCTGATCTCTAAATTAAATACAGTCATTGGATGAAAATTGAAAAAAGATCTAATCTTAAATAAGTTGAACTTTTCTGACCTGAGTTGAACCTATTTGGATTTTCTGATTTCTCTGAAACTACTTCATTAAGGGAAAGTCCTGGCTGAGGGATTTCTATGAGCGAGGAACGGTCCGGCAGAGAGAGAACCCCTTTAATAGTTTCCACCTACATTAACTTTTTAGACAACTCCCAAACAACTCTGTCAAACAAACCCTTTTAAAAGCATCAGTTAAGTAAGGCATAGTGTCCATTATCAGAAATTAATGGACGACGCAGAGGTGTAAGCCGTCCAACGCAAAGCTTCTGCAAAGTCCATCAATTTCTGGTAATTGACACCTCAAAGGACATTATCCCATACTTATAGTTGTCTAGTCTGTGCTGCTACAGCAACAGACGTTTACTCTTTAGAACAGGTTATATTTTGTATTTTTGCGTGCAACTTTAGTAATCTGAATGGTAAATGAATCCATGCAGCGCTCTTGTAGCCGTAGCTACAAGAGCGCTGCACCAGCGCTGCACTACAAGAACCTGCACCAGTTATCAGATGGGTAGGTAACCTGGGGCTAAGTGCTGGGCCCATCAACATGTGGCAGAAGCAAGCTGGTTTTGAACCCACAACTTTTTGATTGCAAGACAACTGCTCTATCCACTGAGGCATGGTCAGCCCTATGAATCCGGCCTTCCTGTAATCTTCAGAATTTTCTGCACTGTAAAAAGGGAACTAAAAGTAAGAAATATTTTCTAGAAATGAGTGTATTTGTCATTGATTTAAGCAGGAAAATAAGATTATCTTCCAACTGAATGAGTATTTTGACTCCTAAAAGAAGATGATTAGATATACTGCTCTTGACATGAGATGATGGAGACGAGTTGTTCCTATTCTAAGTGCAAAAATCTTATTCCATTGGCAGATCATTTAAACTTACCAGCTCAAATCAAAGACAAATACACTAATTCCTAGAAAAATTTACTTACTTTTAGTTCCCTGTTTGCAGTGTGAAGGTGAGCTGTGAAAAAAAGCCCATTTTAACTCTTCTCTTATTTTTTGTCAGTTGTTTGTTCGTTATTGTGCTTATGAGTTGAAGCTGGACCACAAAATTAGCATCATTCCTGTTAGATGACCAATATCTGAAAAAGCCTCTGCTTTATCACATCTCTCTGCTAAAGACAATTTTCTGTCAGACTGTTTCAAAAATGACAATTTTTTTTTTTTTTTTTTTTTATTTCCTTTATTTAACCAGGTAAACCCCGTTGAGATCTGGATCTCATTTTCAAGGGGGACCTGGGCAGAAATCTGCAAAAACACTACAACCTGGTTACAAAAATAAAACCAATTAATACATACGCACAAATATAAAACAATAAAAACAATTTAAAAGCAGTGACACTGTTTCATACAAGCTTGTTGTCTATCTTTAAGAACCGCTCGAAATAAGTCCAATGAAATAGTTTCCGACATCTTGAGCTCAGACTGGAGCTGGTTCCACGCTGTAGGAGCCGACACACTGAATGCTTTCTTTCCTTTATCAGTTCGAACACGAGGAACATGTAGAAGGATAAAGTCATTTGAGCGTAAAGCATGTGAACTACTAGATCTATGCAAAAGAGAGCTTAAGTAAGTTGGTGTTAGTCCAAGTAGAGATTTATAGATCAGGATCATCAAATGATTGTTTCTACGAACACTTAAAGGAGGCCAATCAGCTTTTGCATACAAATCACAATGATGTGTCAAACGTCTACTCCCAGTTATAAACCTTAAAGCACAATGATAAACAGTATTCAAAGATTTCAGACATTTGGTTGAAGCATTCATATATAAAACATCTCCATAATCCAGAAGTGTCAGGAATGTTGCTGCAACCAATTTACTTCTAGCTTTGAGTGAGAAACACGGTCCATTTCGATAATAAAACCCAATCTTCATTTTCAATGTTCGTAATAGATTTGCTATATGATTTTTAAAAGAAAGTTCATTATCTAGAATAAAACCAAGATATTTATAATTACTAACAAACTCAATTTGTGCACCTACTGCAGTGGTAAGGAATAGAGGGATTTCTGGTAGTTTAGCAGAGTGGGAGAAAACCATTGCCTTAGTCTTATCCACATTCAAAACCAACTTCAAAGTTTGTAATTTTGGGCTTGGGTTTAATCCAATATGGGGATCAGAGCCGATACGGCCGTCGTTCTTGGACCAGATATTGAACTGAGGCCGAATTTTCCATCAATTTTACTCTGGAGGTTTTAACTTATTGTTTCAAACTTTAAAAGTAATATCTAGATATTAATCTCATACACTATATATAAACAAATGTTTAAAACATATTTGCTGTATAAAATCGTGCAGATTAGCGAGAAAGGAAGCTCCCCATGAGCGAAAAGGCCGTTGCTGCAGACTTAAAACGTCTTCTGACAGGTTTTAGTGTTGAAAAGGTATAAAAAGGCTGGACAGATATTGATTATGTATTTTAAAGCGGTAGAGGTCATGTCAAACTGTTACTGGAATCTAAAAAAGTTGCTTTAATTTATTCTTTTGAGCTTTTAGTCTCTGTCAGTCATGGAGTTTTTAGGATCTGGAAATGTTGGTGGCATTTTGGTGAAGTTGGACACAAGGTAATGGTTCCCATCTAGAAAACAAGCAGAAAAGCTTCCACTGCAGTTAGCAATGCTAACTTACTAAATGCCACAGGAAAAAGTTTAAAACTATTAATATCACCATTATGTTTTTGACTTTCTTTTAGAAAAATAGTGTTTGATGGAACATCTGTCAGTCTTTCATGTCCACAAACTGTGCTGGTCCACTTATGAATAATTATTGACTGTTAAAGGCAGAGAATCGCAATGAAATACATAGAATAATGCAGTGTCAATATATTGCTTGCTGCCACGTCTTTTCAGTGCACTCTGGATTTTACTTCCAGATAAACCCAGAAAGTTGTCAGCAGAGGCTTTTCTAAAAGTGCTCCTATGTTTTGAAGTTCCCCTCCCCTTGTCTCAGCACCATGTAGACAGATTTAGCAGCTTTGCAGCTGACACGAACACCAATAAAGGCGTGAAGGCTTATTATCTTACTAACGCTGCAAACAAAAAACTGCATCAGACGATATGGGTCTGGACTGCAGAAGTACAACAGAAAGCGACTTTATGGTTTACGCATATTTGCAAAAAAAAAAAAAAAACCTATCCAAGTCCAAACAAATAGTGTGAAAGGCCTTAAAAGTCTTGAATAATATTGACCACTTTAAACGACTGAAAAAGAAAATCCTACTGCTTGGAAAGAAAATATAACAAATTGAAGTATGGCCCAAAACTTTTGCACAGGATCACTAGTGAAGTGCCAAAAGACTTCCCACTCAAAAAAACTTAATGAACAGGGCTCAATAGTTAAAAATCTAAATTCTAAGTTTTTTGACCTTTAGTTAAATGTATGAAATCTAGCAGCATCTCAACAGTTGAAATTGATCGGGCAATTAAAAAAATGAAAAATGGCAAGGCTCCAGGGCCGGATGGCTTCCCTATTGAATTCTTTAAAAAATTCTCATCCAAACTAAGCCCTCTTTTAAAAAACGTATATACCGAAGCTTTGGAGCGCAAGACTCTCCCCCCTACAATGACACAGGCCACTATTTCAGTCCTTCTGAAAAAAGGAAAGGACCCCCTGAAATGTGAGTCATTCAGGCCTGTGAGTCTACTCTGCTGTGACTACAAGATCTTGACTAAGGTTCTGGCTAGTAGATTAGAATCAGTTATGTGTACAGTGATTCATCCAGATCAGACTGGTTTTATTATAGGGCGGCAGCTTTATAGTAACGTACGGAGACTTTTTAATATTCTTTATTCCTCGGAAACCTCACCTATAGCAGAGGTTTTGCTCTCTCTTGATGCTTACAAGGCATTTGATCGGATTGAATACGAATATCTTTTTGCAGCTCTGGAAGCGTTTGGTTTTGGTCCGGCTTTCTGTTCGTGGGTAAGGATTCTATATGCTACACCACAGGCCTCTGTCCGTACCAATAAAATAACCTCGAACTATTTCCCTGTGTGTAGAGGGACAAGGCAGGGCTGCCCATTGAGCCCGCTTTTGTTTGACCTAGCCATAGAACCACTAGCGGTTGCACTGCGGGATGCGAAGGAGGTCGTGGGTGTTGTCAGAGGTGGTCAAACTCACAAATTGTCACTATATGCAGACGACTTGCTACTTTACTTGTCCGATCCTTGCACCTCTATTCCCAAGGCTTTAGATATAATCTCTAGTTTTGGTGAGATCTCAGGCTATAAGATCAATCTCTCTAAAAGTTTGCTCTTTCCTATTAACGACCAGGCTCAACAGATGTCTTTTGGGTCATACCCACTGAAAGTAACTCGCAACACTTTTTCATACCTTGGCGTATCAGTAACCCAAAAATATAGTGACTTATTTAAACATAACTTTAAGCCTGCCCTGGAGAGGGCTAAACTAGACCTTACCCGTTGGTCAGTGCTGCCTTTATCGCTGGCTGGCAGGGTCAACTCTGTGAAGATGATAATCATGCCCAGGTTCTTATTTTTGTTTCAAACAATACCTGTTTTTATCCCGAAATCTTTTTTCAGAGAGCTGGATAAATTCATATCAACATTTATCTGGAATAAGACCATCCCAAGAATAAGGAGAGCACATTTGGAGAAACAGAAAGAGGCTGGAGGCCTAGCTTTACCAAATTTTCTGCAATATTACTGGGCAGCTAATATTCATAAGTTAATATACTGGGTCTCTTCTTTTTACGAGGGGAATGGACCTGTATGGGTTGAAATGGAACAACATTGTGCTTATCCTGTGTCCTTACCTTCTTTAGTATGTGCACCATTGCCACTCAGTAAGCAGCGACGCACAAACAACCCTATTGTAAGTGACACACTTCGAATATGGTCCCAATTCAGAACCCACTTCAAATATAGACAGGCTATGCCCTCTATGCCGATCTCGGCCAATGCACTCTTCCCACCCTCACTCATGGATACAGCATTTAAACAATGGTCCAGGAATGGATTGAAACGGGTAAGGGATCTTTTTAAGGATGGTGTGTTCATGTCATTCGAGCAACTGTTAAAGGAGTATAATATCCCCAGTTCCCAATATTTCAGATATCAACAGGTGCGCGTCTTTATTCGGAAACATTTTCCTTCCTTTCCGTTACTCCCACCAAATGACTGGGTAGACAAGTGGTTGGAAGAGGATCTAAAACAAAGAGGAGTGAGCAGAATATATGAGGATATCCAGAGGATCGCTTCGCCATCTATTAATCATGTTAAGACACAGTGGGAGGAGGAGTTGGGATTTGGGTTGTCAGATGTCTCCTGGCAAAGCGCAATCAAGAGAATACATTCAACTTCGATTTGTATCAGACATGGTTTGCTCCAGTTTAAGGTGCTACATAGGCTTCATTTATCTAGGAGCAGGCTGGCGAGGATTTATCCAGATGTCGATCCGACCTGCTCTCGATGCTGTCAGGCTACAGCTACCCTCCACCATATGTTCTGGGCATGCCCAAAACTGAGACAGTTCTGGTCTTTAATTTTTGACACATTTTCTTACATTTGTGACAGAGAGATAAGCCCTGCCCCTGAAATTGCCATATTTGGTGTGCCCCCCGCTGAGATGGTGATATCTGGTCCACAATCAGATGCCATTGCATTTTCATCCCTATTGGCCAGACGTCTCATTCTGTGTAATTGGAAGTCAGAGAGGCCTCCCACATATAGACGCTGGGTCGAGGATGTAATGGCTCATTTAAAACTCGAGAAAATCAAGCACAAGATCAGGGGATCAACCCGGAGATTCTATAAGGTCTGGCAGCCGTTTCTAAATTATTTTCACTTACAATTCCCTGCTGGAAACACTGGAACATAATTAAGTCATAGACTCTGTAACCCTACTGTAACATGTCGATATATTATTATTTATTTATTTTGTTATTTATTTATTTATTTTTACTTTTATTTTTATTTTGCCAATGTTATTGGAGTTTGTTGTTAATATTGGGGTTATTGTTTGGCTGTTATTTTATGTGAAGAATTCAAAATCCAATAAAAATATTTGAATATATAAATGTATGAAATCTGGAAACTCCCTCCTCCTACAAAATAAAATGCTCTTTGTTGCACTTTGTTGTCTCAAACCTTAGAAAGACAGGAAAGTAGAGACCAATAAACGTCTGATCGGTGCTTCGCCAGAAGATAACATATTTATGTGAAGTTTTATTAGATCAGTTTCATTTCATGAGCTCATTTTCACTTCTTGTGAAATAAAGGGAAACAAACACCATCTCTAACTCTTATTTTTAAAACTGTGGACCAAAATAATTGACAACTAAAAAAACTAAAGAAAACTAAAAAAAGCTGTTTAATGGCTGGTTCTTATGTGGTCAGACGGGATTGGTGCACACTCCCTTTAAGATCATATCTGGTTCAATACGACAACAACAAAAAAGGAAATCTATATAAAAATATTTCACATAATCTGTTCATCCAAAGTGAACATCTGGTAAACTTCAGTCAGACGAGGCTTGTAAAAATAGCCGCTCCACTGTTTGTTTGGGTCGCCGTCCTCTCCATACATGGTCAGTCTTGAGTATGTTGAGTACCTGATGTGCTCAGAACCAACTGTGGACCTCGTGACCTCACTAAAGCAGCAGATGATGATGACTGTTCAGGATTGCCGATAGCTGACAAAAAGCCTCTTGTTTCTGTCCCTCGAGGTAATGTTCAACCCATTACATCAGCTACCTCCTCCTAAAGGCTGCGTCCTTGAATCCCGGTCATCCTCCATTGCCTCAGAGGCGCCTTCTGCTCCCTTTCAGTTCTCTTTCTGAGGATGATGATGCAGTTCGGAGGTTTTAGAGGTTTAGAACCCTCGAACAAGAGGAACTTTTAGTCTTTCTCAATACGTTTCAACTTCCGGAGGACAGAATTCAAGATGTAAAGAAGAACTAAACCCTCCACCTCACACCCCCAACAAAAATGTGGCTAATGAAACATTTACGTGAAAAGGAATGTAAACTTAAAGCACTACAAGAAAGTTTTATACAGCTGAGGGAGAAAGTGAGCGCTAAAATCTGATTTATCAAAGTGTATCAGAGGAAAGAAACTGGCAGTGATACTTTAAGAAAATCACTAATTTGCCTGCTGTCAAAGTAAAGTGTCAAATAGCAGGATTGAACCTCCTGTAGAAATCATTCAGAGAGGTTATTCAAGTCCTATCTGAAGGAAGTTCCTCCCCGATTTCTCGCTCTTGCTTATTTTTCATACGACTGACCGAGTGGATTGAGAAACATCCTAGTCTGAGCTACTGGGAAGTGTCGACGTGGGAGGTCAGACATGAGTGGCGCTAACGTCAATAATCCGTGAAACATGTTTCCCCACCACCACTGGTCCTTTTGCTGCAGGAGGCAAAGGGCATGTCGACCACCAGCAACAGATGACGCCAGTTCTGCCCATCCGTCTGTTCGTCTGCCGCTTATCCAAGAACGGGTTGCAGAAATAGGTTCGAGACGAAAACCCACACATCCCTCTGTCTAGCGACACCCTTAAGCTTCCTATCAAGAATCCTGAGGCATTTTAATGTCAGAGGACATGTTGTTTTCCAATGAGTTCTAGGACCTCCAAAGAGAGAAAAATCCTCACAATCTTTGCTTGCTGTGAAGTTCTTCGGCTGAATCTCGCATGGTAAACCGGCCTCAGACTAAAAGCAATTAGGTAGGTGTCTAGATTTTGTCCCCATCAGATGAAAACTGGCTCCTAGTGGTGTAGAAAAGAAGCTGTTTGATCCCAAGCTTCCTCAGATTGTCGGGAACAGCAACAGAGGACCCAATATTCAGCCAGACAAGCAGAGAACATTAAAGACGGTTTATTGCTCCTGTGGGCAGCGGGACAGAAACCGGGATCAAAGAAGCAGGCAGGAAGTCTGAAGGGAGAACCAGAGTCCTTAAACCAATGGCCAGTCCAGGGTCAAGCCAGGTGATCAGATGTGCAGGAGCAGAGTCAGAGCGTCAAACAGTCCGTAAACCAGCAGGCAATCCAAAATCCGACAGGGGCAAGGCAACTCAGGAAAACAGGAGACAGACAAAGGATCGGATCACGGGCAGGCAGGCAGACAGAAAAAGGCTAGATATAACTAACCGGTGGCTTGTAATGATCTGGCACTGTGGAGTGGACTTAGACGGGTATAAGGAGTGGAATGAACAGGTGACCGGAGCTGAATGCTAATTACAAGTGACAGGTGGAAATAATCAAAGGAAGGGTGGTGACTGAAAGTGAACAGACCGGATTGGTAGTGACTGGTGACAGGGGAGTGACAGGCAAACAGATTGGGTGGTGAAGTGAGCTGACTAGAAGGCTGGCTGATGACTGAGAATAAAGTAAAGTGCAAAACTAAACCAAAACAAAACCCAATAAGACAGAACTCAAAACCATGGCCGAACCTAAAACTATGACAGAACCTAGAACTATGACAGAACTCAAACTAAGACACAGATGACCGAGCTTTCCCCCTTCGCTGTAGGGAAGAGGCGGGCCACCCGTCAGAGAAAGCTCATATCATCTGCATATCGTCTATCTGGGACCTCGTTCCTTCGATAATGATCCACAGAGCCAAAAGTGAACGTTCAAACTTAGAGGAGGTAAATCAAGAGCTTCCACGTTTCGTGTTTGCTGCTTCTTCCCTAGACTGGACTGTAGGTTGGAGCAGTGCCAACGTTACACCAGATGAGCTCCTAAAGCTAAATAAACAATCGATTTCTCCCTAAATCCTTAACTGAACAAGACACCAACATACCTCAAATCTAACACAGATCCACAAAGTGATGAGAAAAATAAATATTTTGAAATCTACTTACAATGTCGTCGGTCGCATCCTTAGCAGTGGTGACCGTGAGGACGAGGACGAGAGGCACGACGGTGGTGAACCAGGAAAGGGAGGAGATCTGAGGAATAATCTGGACGCAGCAGACACAGACAACGTCTTCGGTTTACACTTGTTCCAGTTCATACAGGTAAGATACAGCAGGTGGAGACTGAACAGGCAAGGTGCCTTGCATAAGTATTCAATTCAATTCAATTCAATTGTATTTATATAGCGGCAATTCATGAAACATGTCATCTCGAGGCACTTTACAAAGTCAAAATAAATCATATTATACAGATTGGTCAAAAATTTCCTATATAAGGGAACCAGTTGATTGCTTCAAAGTCCCGACAAGCAGCATTCACTCCTGGAGAAGCGTAGAGCCACAGGGAGAGTCGTCTGCATTGTCCATGGCTTTGCAGCAATCCCTCATACTGAGCAAGCATGAAGCGACAGTGGAAAGAAAAACTCCCCATTAACGGGAAGGAAAAACCTCCAGCAGAACCAGAACCAGGCTCAGTATGAACGGTCATCTGCCTCGACCGACTGGGGTTACAGAAGACAGAGCAGAGACACAACAAGACAGACAAAAAGCACAGAAGCACACATTGATCTAGTAATCTGTTCTACATTAGATGGTAATAGTGGTGATCTGTCCTCCCTGGATGATGTCACAGTTAACAGAACGCCAGACCAGGTGTACCTACTATGAAGAAAAAAAAGAGAACAAAAAGTTATAAGCAGAAATTATGACAAGCAATGCATAATTGAAGAACAGTAGAACTCGATAGAGTGAGAAAAATAGATCCTGATGTCCTCCAGCAGTCTAAGCCCATAGAAGCACATCCCCATAGGTAGGTCAGGGTAACATGAGCCACTCTAGTTATAAGCTTTGTCAAAAAGGAAAGTTTTAAGATTAGTCTTAAAAGTAGACAGGGTGTCTGCCTCACGGACCAAAACTGGGAGTTGGTTCCACAGGAGAGGAGCCTGATAGCTAAAGGATCTGCCTCCCATTCTACTTTTAGAGACTCTAGGAACCACCAGCAGACCTGCAGTCTGAGAGCGAAGTGCTCTGTTAGGAACATACGGGGTAATCAGAGCTCTGATATATGATGGAGCTTTATTATTAAGGGCTTTATACGTTAGAAGAAGAATTTTAAATTCTATTCTTGATTTAACAGGAAGCCAATGAAGGGAAGCTAAAATTGGAGAAATATGATCCCTCTTGTTGATTTTCATCAGAACTCTTGCTGCGGCATTTTGGATCAGCTGAAGACTTTGAACTGCATTTTGTGGACTTCCTGATAGTAAAGAATTACAATAGTCCAGCCTTGAAGTAACAAATGCATGGACTAGTTTTTCAGCATCACCCCTGGACAGAATGTTTCTAATTCTAGCGATATTCCTGAGGTGAAAAAAGGAAACTCTGGAAACCTGTTTAATATGGGATTTAGGCTTCCGGTGTCATGGCGGACAGTATGGCAGCATAGAAAGGAGGTCCTGCATTGATAGATACAACTCCCCCCAATTCAAGGTGTTTATGCGTTAAAAGTTACTCTACTTTAAGAAGAATGAGTGGGGAAAAAAACAGGAAGGGACGAGTCCAGTCCCGAAACTCAGAAATGCGACACGAAAGTAAAACTGGCGGAGCGCACTCGGTCGAGGAAGGAGAGAAGATGGTGGACGAGGGTTTGCCGGCTACAGTTAGCTCGCTAAGAAAGGTGGTGGGTGAAGTCGTGGCGGAGGGCATGCGGGACCTTATGTCAGAAATGAATAAGGAGTTGGCGCAAATGAGAACGAGTTTACAAGAAGAGATTAAAGCCCTACGGAGCGAACTAACAAATGAAATAAATCAACAGGTTAGCGCGGTTATTAACAAGACCGAGGAGATGGGTGAGCGGCTCGGAGAAATGGAGAAGAGCATGACGGAGAAAGAGAAATGGGACATTGGAGCGAGAGACGCCATCGTCCAGCTGCTAAATGACCAGAAACTACTTCAGGAGAAGATTACAGACTTGGAAGGGCGCTCGCGCCGGAATAATTTACGGATATATGGCATCCCCGAAAAGGCAGAAGGCACCTCAATGCAGAAGTATGTGGAAAACATGTTTAAAACCGAACTCGTAGACTGTTTGGACTTGGGCAGTGAGAAGAATATGGGGATAGAGAGAGCCCACAGAGCGCTGGGCGCGCAGCCTCCAGCGGGTGCTCCGCCTCGGTCCACGGTGGTGCGCTTCCTGAAGTCTAGCGTTAAAGAACAAATCCTCCGCGCGGCGTGGAAGAAACCTATACATATACAAGAAAAACGCATATTCTTCGACCACGACTACGCTGAAAGCATACAACTGAGGAGGAGAGAATATGCTCCGGTGAAGAAAACGCTCAAAGAAAATGCAATCCGGTTCCAAACCCCGATGACCAAGATGCGCGTGCACTTTGACTCCGGCATGGTCATCTACAACAGCGCGGAGGAGGCTGCGCTGGACCTAAGAAGACGGGGATTTACGGTGGGACCGGTGTCTGCAAACAGATCCAAAGTCGTCACAGCGGAGATGATCAAAGGTCTTCTACCGACGGAGATGGTGGGGACCCGACGCGGCGGGGGCGCGCCTGGCCTTCGAGCGAGTGCACAGGAAAAACTGAAGGTGTTTCGGCGGCCAGATAGAGAAGACGCTGCTTTGGATGAATAATCGTCCCCCATGTCCTCTGAAAAAACATCTGATCATTTCACAGCGAGAGCTCTAGGTTTAACTGACCGATACTATCCAGAGCTACACGGGGTGGCTGTTTCCACACAGGAATATGGTGAGGACTGTGACCCCCTCCTGATGTAATGAAGACCGATGCAGGTGACCCTTAAATTAACTTTTTCAGTTTCCTTTCTTTAAGTAGGCGACTAGTTAGTTCAACTAGTTCAACATTTCAGGTTGAACAAAGGTTTTCTTGGCCGCCCTGGTGGTCTGTGGGGGAAATACCGCACTTGCAACTGCAGGAGCCCTCGGCCCGCGCCCACAGGCTCAGAATCTCGTGCAAGATCGCGCGAGTCGGTCTTGCTTTACGGCGAGAACATGTTTGTTGCTAGCGCAGTGGCGATATCTGTGCAGTTATCATGGCGGAACCAGCGATAAAACAGCGAAAGCCCATGTTGGAGCAGACAAGAAAGAGGAAAAGGGCTGTGGACAGAAAGAGGAGTCGTACACGGGTGAACATCGGGCAAGCTTTTTCCGAATGGCGAGAGCTAAAAGAAAGAGAAGGCTGCAAGGCTGACGCGGACCTCGCGTTTCTGCTGATGCGATTGTAAGTAACATTGTAGGGTTTCCCTCACGCTACCGCCTCCCAACATTCCAAAAAAAAAAAACTAACTCGATATGCGTGCAAAGCTTGTCTCCCCCGCTCCGCCGGTCGCGCAAAGCTTGTCTCTTTCCCCCGCCCGCCGGTCGCTCGCTCCGCCGGTCGCTCGCTCCGCCGGTCGCGCAAAGCCTGTCTCTTTCCCCGTACAGTCAGTTTTGGGGTGTCTAGAAGGGCTGCCTCAGGTATACGAACTAAAAAATGTGTGTCTGAGCTTATTGTTGAAAAAGTGGACAGAGGTGGTTAAAAAGTTCAATCTTCACAGGCAGATAGGGGTTCTGAGTTGGCCGGCGTACCACCCACATTTCCCCCCAGCACGGATAGACCACAAATATTATTGAACAATATTTATGAACTGGACAGAGAAGATTTCTATCGTTATCTACAGGTCAGAAATTTTTTTAGAAAGGAAATCAAAGTCCATGATATGGATGTAGAGGCAGGAATAGTGAAAATATTTGTGGATTCGTATGCTGGTAAGAACACAGAGGGCATCATTGGGAAATGCTACAGATCACTAGTATCGTTGAATATGGACTCCACTGAGTACATTAGACAACGATGGGAAAAGGAGGCAAATTTAACAATTTTACCTGAAGCATGGACAATGATCTGGAAGAACACCATGTCTACCACAAATTCTTTAACATGGCGAGATTTAGGATGAAAGAATCTTATCAGATTCTTTATCACACCAAAGCAGAGATTGAAGCTGGGTTGTTCGCAACCCTTATGCTGGAGGGGGTGTGGTGAGGTCTCTGCAGGACATTTTAAAATTTTTTGGGACTGTCAACAGCTAAAGACATTCTGGAAAGATGTTAATCAGATAATCCATGGTATTTTGGGCATAACTTTAACCTTGTCATTTCCTACTATGTACCTTGGAAAACTCCCGGAGGGGCTTAGTAACAGGGATACGTACTTGTCGAAGATAATTATGATTGCGAGTAAAAAAGCAATTACTAAATGTTGGCTCCAGTCTAAACCCCCCACCGTAAAGGTTCTTGTAGATATTATAGATCAGATTTACAATATGGAAATGTTGACCTTCGCACTAAGGCTCAAGAAGGAGAAAGGAGAAAAACTTTGGGAAAAATGGGAACACTTTATTGCCAAATGTGTGTAACAGCTGAGTCCTTTTTTTTTTTCTTCCGTCATGCGGCTTCTCATCATTGGGACTGATACTCGGGATGTTCTCTTTCCGTTCACCTATTACAAATTTATACAGTAAGATGTTTGAGAAACTGTAATGTCTATCAATGTGAATGTATGTTACCTGCCCTAGCCCTCGGGTGTTCATGTTGACAGTTTATATTTGTATGTTCAAAAATGATTAAAAATAAAGTAAAAAAAAGGGGATTTAAATGACATGTCTTGGTCAAAAATAACACCAAGATTTTTTACTTTATTTCCAGAGGCCAAGTTAATGCCATCCAGATTAAGTGATTGATTAAGAAGTTTATTTTTTGAGGACTCTGGTCCAAAGATTACAACTTCTGTCTTGTCAGAATTTAAGTGCAGGAAATTTAAAGTCATCCAGCTTTTGATTTAATTCAGACATGACTGTAGTTGAAGTAATTGATTGGATTCATCAGGATTTATGGATAAATATAACTGAGTGTCATCAGCATAACAGTGGAAATTAATCCCATGCTGTCTGATATTTTTGCCAATCGGAAGCATATATATAGTAAAGAGAATTGGTCCAAGGACTGAACCCTGTGGTACTCCACAGGTGACCCTAGAGTTTGAGGAATATTTATTATTAACATGAACAAACTGGAATCTGTCCGATAGATAAGATTTAAACCAGCCTAATGCTTTCCCCTTAATCCCTACAGTATGTTCAAGTCTTTGTAGGAGAATATTGTGATCAACTGTATCAAATGCAGCACTGAGATCTAACAGGACAAGTACAGACACAAGTCCATTATCTGAGGCCATCAGAATATCATTAGTGACCTTCACCAGAGCTGTTTCAGTGCTATGATGAGCTCTAAAGCCTGACTGAAACTCCTCGAGTAGGTCATTGCTTTGTAAATGTTCACAAAGTTGATTAGCAACTACTTTCTCAAGAATTTTAGATAAGAAAAGAAGATTATATATAGGTCTGTAGTTTACTAGCTTATCTTGATCAAGAGAAGGTTTCTTAAGTAAAGGTTTAATAACAGCTACTTTAAAAGCCTGTGGTACATATCCATTTACTAAGGATAGATTAATCATGTCTAAAATAGGACCACTGATCAAAGGGAATACCTCCTTAAACAACTTGGTTGGGATTGGGTCTAACATACAGGTAGAAGGTTTAGATGAAGCTAAAATTTTAGATAGCTCAGAAAGCTCTACTGCTTCTAAACAGTTCAGACACTGTGCAGGTTCTAAAGATTCCTCCAACGCTGCCTTACTTACTGAGGACGAGGTAATCATGTTTGGGAGGATGCCAATTATTTTATTTTTAATGGCATCAATTTTATTTATGAAGAATCCCATAAAATCATTACTACTAAGCTAAGGGAATGGATGGATCAACGGAGCTATGACTCTGTGTAAGTTTGGCAACTGTACTAAAGAGAAATCTAGGATTATTTTTATTCTCCTCAATTAATGATGAAAAATATGCTGCTCTAACTCTGCGAAGGGTCTTGTTATACAACAATAGACTGTCCCTCCAGATTAGGTAGGATTCCTCTTGGTGTGTAGAGCGCCATTTTCTCTCAGATAGGACAGGATTGTGAGAGAATACTGTTAATTCTTCACAATCAATGCCATATGTCAGCACAAGGTCTAAAGTATGAAGCCAACAGTGCGTTGGCTTATGCACATTTTGAGCAAAACCAATTGAATCTAGGATAGTTTTAAAGGCTACACTAAGGTTATCACATTCAGTGTCAACATGGATGTTAAAACCACACACTATAATAACCTTGTCAGTGTTTATCACAAATTCAGATAAGAAGTCTGACAACTGATCCAAAAACTGAGAGTAAGGGCCTGGTGGACGATACAAAACAATAAACAGAAGAGGTTTTATTGCTTTGCAGTTTGGATGAGGGAAACTGAGGGTTAAATGCTCAAAAGAACTGTAGTTATTAATTGGCCTGGGACTAATTAATAAATCAGACTGAAAGATGGTTGCCACTCCTCCTCCTCTTCCCACAGATCTGGGAATGTGTAAATGTGAATAATTGGAGGGAGTTGACTCATTTATACTAACGTAGTCCTCTTGTAGCCAGGTTTCTGTGAGACACAATAAATCAATCTGATTATCGGAAATCAATTCATTAACTAACAAAGTCTTTGGAGGGAGAGACCTTATATTTAATAAACCACATTTAATTGTTTTATTTTTTGGTTCAAAGTGAGCCGTATTGATTTTTATTAGATTTTTATGATTTGCTCCTTTTAGATACATTTTTAATTTGTTTAGTTTTCAAGGAGTATCCATACTCCTTGAACTATTACCAAATTCTAAAACACTGGTGTGTGTGTTTTTTTGTGGTATTTAGTATCATTAGTATTATTTAATATTATCAAACCTTATCACACAGATTCTTCATTTGATTAAGGTTTGGACTTTGACTAGGCCAGGGGTCTACAACCTGTGGCTCTGGAGCCGCAAGTGGCTCTTTGGGCCTTCCACAGTGGCTCTTAATAACTTTGCTACAAATTATATTTTTACTATGGTATTTAAACATAATAATGATAATAAATGCAGATTTTAGCAGTTTGTTCTTGGAATAATTGCTTTAAATTTTTACAACAGAGTGATGTAAGAATTTAAAGCCATATTCTGAATTATTGTTGGCTCCTCTTACAAGGTTTTCTTTCAGGATCTCTCTGTTTTTATCTCCATCCATATGCCCGTCAACTCTTGACAGCTCCTCTGTCACCTGGTTAAGAAAATCCTCCGCGCCGTATGATGAGACCACCATGTTTAACCTTAGGCTGGCCGTGTTCAGAGCAGTCTAATGTGTTAGTTTTCCATCAGAAGCAGCATCTTGCATGCAGTTGCTCTCATCTGACCAGAGAAATCTTCTTGTAACAAACGGGACTTAATTTGGCTTTCTTTCTTTTTCTTTTAGCCCCTTATTCATAAAGGCCAGTCGTGCGGAGTCCATTACTTATTGCTATCCTGTCCACAGATTCTCCCAGCTGAGCGATAATCTCCGCGGCTCTTCCAGAGCTACCAGGAATCTTAGGCCGCTTCTCTAATTCGTGCTTTCACCCTGTTAGGTGAGGCCACCGGCATGTCTGGGTAGGTTACCCTGCTTTCTGCAGGACGCCGTTTCTTCACTAATGTTCCTAAACAAACCTCTGAAGCAATCAAGTGGTCGCTGTATTGATACTGAGCTAAAACTCCAATTATGAATGTATGACACTGGATATTATTTATCAGAATAAAACGAGGTTACTACAAATAATATTCAGATTTTAATTTGTAACACATTTAGAAAACATTTCATCTTTCTTCCACTTCACAGCTGCGCATCACATTGTGTTGGTTATTCGACACCATGGTTGTAAATCTGTGCGGCCCACAGTTCAAATTTGGCCTCCCAGTGCAGGTGGTTGATGCACATGGACACCTTTTAATCTATTTATGGCTTTTAAGACTTTTACCAACAGATATCTTCTTGAAATGGACAATTTTAGGTCCAACACAAGGCATTTTTTCTTTTATTAACCATGCTTTGTGCTTTGAATTGAACCTAATAGTAAGTAAGACCTTGTATATTAAGCAACTTTGACTCAAATAGCAGACTTGGGCACAACTATATATTAGACTTGGTGAAAGTACTGCAACTGTTGAAGAAAGAATGACCCAAATCCACTTCTTGTTGCTCAGTCACACGACTCTTCGATAAAATAAAATAAAATAAATCATGAATCTAGATGCTCTCCCTTTAATATTAAATTTCAGCAAAACCCTTTTTATTTATTTCTGCATATTCAGTTTATTGAGCGTTACAAAAAAATCATAATAAATTTACTTTTGCATTTTTTACTTTAAAGTTTTCTTGCCCCTTCAGTACTTTCAACTCGACAATTTTGGCCCACGTGCGAAAAAGTGAAATGCACTGAAGTTTTTGGTCATAACCTGATAAAATGTGATGAGGTTCGAGCGCTATGAATACTTTTTTAAGTTGCTGTAAAGATGACTACCAAAAGCTGAAGAAAAGTAAAATAAAAGTGTTCTGTGAATGAATATAATACATTTATTGCCAAATTCCCTAAGCCTAATTCCTGGTCAATTAGTCAATAGGAGAAGCTCAGACTGCCTGACATTTAATCATTCTTTCACTGAACTGAATAAAATAAAGTACTTTACGATTACATTATGACTTTAACATTATTTTCACCCTGTGAGATTCACATTAAAAGCTCTGTCAGCGCTGCACTCGCATTGATCTCTTTGTATCTGGAGATCAGCCGTTATAGTTGACCTGTTTGGTGCAGAGTCACTGCTTTGCACACGATGAGGCAATTTCCTGTGCTGGATATTTAACTTCCTTAATTTTTGACGCTCTTGATTCGTCTGTTTCTTGTGTGGTTAGCGAGAAGCTTCACCCTGAGAAATGTTTCACTCTTGTGAGACTGAGAGTCAGTAGAGGTGCGTAACGACTGGTTCAGTTTTCAGCTCGATTTCAAGGTGCTCAGTGACGTTAAAGCTGTTAGAAAAACATTTTCCTCCCCAACAGCAACATAATGTCATGATCTTTGGGTATTTAAGTATTTAAAATGCATTTATATTGTTATCTGGGTTGCACTGTTTTCTAGATTACTCACTGAGTTTCCCTGAGATTCCTGCTTCTCACAGCTTCACTGCATCAGTTAATCACCCATCTGGTTCCTACTATGCTATCACTGCTCCCTGCATACAGTCATTTTTAATAAATTAGAGACCTGTGAGCCTCGTTTGTCTGCTTAAAAGGTGTTCAGGTAGCCCAGGTTGCTTTGACAGCAGCCTTCGGGTCATCTGCCTTGTTGGGTCTGGTGTCTCTTATCTTCCTCTGAAAATGCTCCATAGATTCTCAGTGTGGTTAAAGTCAGTCAAGTATAGCACCACCATGGTTGGACCAGGTTTTGGTGTCTTTGGCAGTCTGGGCAGGAAGTCCTTCCTGCTTAAGTGGGAAGAGCTTTTAAATATCCTTGCAGATGGCTGTGTTGACTGTGGACATCAGAAAAACCACTGGACCAAAACCCACAGATGACATAGCACCATCAAATTATCACGAAATGTGGATCCATTCAAATTCTTGAATCGATTACACTTGACAATCCTCTCCAGGCTGCTGGTCCACCTTTTCCTGCCAAAATCTTTCCTGCCACTCAACTTTCTATGAATATGCTATCAATTTTTTCATTCTTTTTTTCAAATTTTCTGAGACACATATTTTTGGATTGTCATTTTAAGTCATAATCATCCGTCCGTCCGTCCGTTTTCTTCTCCTTATCCGGGGTCGGGTCGCGGGGGTAGCAGCTTCAGTAGGGAGGCCCAGACGTCCCTCTCCCCAGCCACTTGGGCCAGCTCCTCAGGAGGAATCCCAAGGCGTTCCCAGCCGGGAGACATAGTCCCTCCAGCGTGTCCTGGGTCTTCCCCTGGGCCTCCTCCCGGTGGGACGTGCCCAGAACACCTCACCAGGGAGGCGTCCAGGAGGCATCCTGACCAGATGCCACAGCCACCTCTACTGGCTCCTCTCAATGTGGAGGAGCAGCGGCTCTACTCTGAGTCCTCCCCGGATGACTGAGCTCCTCACCCTATCTCTAAGGGAGAGCCCAGACACACTACGGAGAAAACTCCTTTCAGCCGCTTGTATCCGGGATCTCACGACCCAAAGCTCGTGACCATAGATGAGGGTAGGAACGTAGATCGACCGGTAAATCAAGAGCTTCGCGTTTTGGCTCAGCTCTCTCTTCACCACAACGGATCGGTACAGCGCCCGCTTCACAGCAGACGCTGCACCAATCCGCCTGTCGATCTCCCGCTCCATCTTCCCCTCATTTGTGAACAAGACCCCAAGATACTTGAACTCCTCCACTAGGGGCAGCACATCCTCCCCAACCCAGAGAAGGCACTCTACCCTTTTCCAGTTCAAGACCATGGTCTCAGATTTGGAGGCACTGATTTTCATTCCGGCCGCTTCGCACTCGGCTGTGAACCGCTCCAGTGAGAGCTGTAGATCACGCCCTGATGAAGCCAATAGGACCACGTCATCCGCGAATAGAAGAATATCATAAACATCAATAATATTTTGATGTTTATGATAAAAGTGTCTGCAGTCTGCTCAGACTTCATTAACCTGCAGCAGCGTGGTGCGAAGTGTTGCATACTTCTTCTGAAGACATGCAGATGCATCTTGGTGCTGAGCTGGGACAACATTTGTTGTGAATCAATGCTGTACAAATAAACCAAATTTAAATGAAACTGGTAATACTGAGTTGAGCTGATTGACTGAAGTTCAATACTGGTAATACTGAGTTTGTTTCTTAACTTGTAAGTGGTACTTTGACATCCTTTCATAGTTAAGTCATTGTTGTTTGCACTTTTTCTTACCTGCAGCACCAGCAGAACAAGAAAGTAGGCATTAGCAATCCTCTGGAACTGCTCGAACAGGTTGAGAGGAAGGAAGGTGAAGAAATTGTACTTGGAGGTCTTGATGGCATTCGTCTGGAAAAAGGGTAAAGGGGAGGAAAAGGTAACAAAATTAATACAGAATTAAAAAAAATTAACCAAACATGAAAATGTTTGGTGATTCATTTTTCTTCAGAATTTTGATAGCAAATTGTCATTGAAGAAGTTATCAAACTGAAAATAGGGATGTTATATGGAAAGCGTTTAAAAGCCTGTAAGTAAGTGATTTTGCAAAGACATTCACTTGCTGCTCACAAGCCAAGACATTTTAAGACTTCAGCAAACAATAAACTTAGCCCAATTTTGGTTTAGATATAACTTTTAAAACCTATAAGCCTTTAACTGAACCATATCAATCAGCTAAATCAGAATCAGAAACAAGTTTATTGCCAAGTAGGTTTGCAGACAAAAATAGATATATATACAGAATCTAGAGCTTTATACACGGTAGACTGTGCGTTAATGTAACACAGAAGGTCTGGAGATGCTACGTTGGTGTAGCTTGTAGGTCCTGAACGGGGGAGAGAGGCAGTGTCAAAGGTCACGGGTGGCTCTTGGCCTTGTTGATAAGGCCGGTAGCAGATGGGAAGAAACTGTTGTTGTGGCGTGAGGTTCTGGTCCTGATGGACCGCAGCCTCCTGCCAGAGGGAAGTGACTGAAATAGTCTGTGACTGGGGTGAAGGGATCAGCTACAATCTTCCTGCACGCCTCAGAGTCCTGGAGGCTACAGGTCCTGGAGAGATGGAAGATTGCAGCCAATCACCTAAAGTCCGTAAAAGCAATTAATCAAGGGTGACCAAATGTCTTATTTTAATTTTTCAATTGAATTCAATTTTATTTATATAGCGCCAATTCATGAAACATGTCATCTCGAGGCACTTTACAAAGTCAAATTTTACCTGAACATGTCCACTTTTAACGCCCTGTCCATCACATCCATGGGGGATTCATGGATTAATGGTTTTCATTGTTTTTAACAGGACCAAAAGGCAGGTAAATTGACTGGTGCGATGCCTTAAATGCAACAGTCTTCCTGACGTGTGGGTGCATGTGTTGCTATAACAAAGATACCGTAAAAGAAATTTCCCTCATACGATCTCAGAAGGGACAAATAGGGAGCAGAATCGTGACACCGATATGGGGCATGCCAGTTGTGACAGGGGATGGATGGGAACTAAAGGACTTGAGCTGAACGAACTGAATGCAGCCTGAAAGATAATCTGTGTAGGAGGATGAAGTGAGAAACTGTATCGAAGGCCGCACCCAGATCCAGAAGAATCAGAATAGAAAGTAGACCAGAGTCAGCTGCCATCATAAGATCATTGGTGATTTTTATGAGGGTGGTTTCAGTGCTGTGGACGGAAACAGGACTGGAATTGTTCATAAAGGTTATTATGAGTTAAATGAGAATTAAGTTGGGAGGCAACTGTTTTTTCTAGTACTTTGGAGATAACAGGTAAATTAGAAATGGGGCAAAGATGATTGTATTTGTGAATGACGGCAGTATTCAAGGAGACCTTGAGACAGGGTTTGCCCAGGGCTGTTGGGACTGGATCAAGCATACAGGTGGGAGATTTAGATTTACAGAAGATTCTAGAGATGCTTGGAAGTTGAAAACTGGAGAATGGCTGAGAGAAAGGCAGAACTTCAAAAGGGAGGAGAAATGTTTTTGACTAAGGCACAAATAATGACATGAGAACAAACTCACAGGATCAATAATGTCACTATAAACTGTTGCAAAGCAAATAAAAAAGTTAAAATAGATGATTTTAGAGGCTTTAGCATTAGCCAAGTAGTATCCAGATATTTTCCCTTTGTCGGCCTATAGGCCTACTGTTTTTGTAATTTATTTAGCTCTTAAAATTCTACAATTTAAAGAAAGTTTTAATCACCTAAAACAATGATAGGTTTAATTTATTTATAAGTATCATTGTTGGAAAGTCTAAAAAGTTTAAAGGATGGTAACATTAGTCTTGCTAAGCTAACATCTAACTAGCCTACAACCACAAAAAGAGCTAGCCAGCTAACAAGCACTCCTGTCGATTTAAAGGAACATAAAACAAAACTTTGTGCATTTATAAGTGGGGTAAATAAACTATCAGGATGTTTAATAAAACATAAAATAATTAACTATTTTGTCAGTTGTTAAGGTTTTTTTTTTTTCACCTCAGGAATATCGCCAAAATTAGAAACATTCTGTCCAGGAGTGATGCTGAAAAACTAGTCCATGCATTTGTTACTTCAAGGCTGGACTATTGTAATTCTTTACTATCAGGAAGTCCACAAAATGCAGTTCAAAGTCTTCAGCTGATCCAAAATGCTGCGGCAAGAGTTCTGATGAAAATCAACAAGCGGGATCATATTTCTCCTATTTTAGCTTCCCTTCATTGGCTTCCTGTTAAATCAAGAATAGAATTTAAAATTCTTCTTCTAACGTATAAAGCCCTTAATAATCAAGCTCCATCATATATCAGAGCTCTGATTACCCCGTATGTTCCTAACAGAGCACTTCGCTCTCAGACTGCAGGTCTGCTGGTGGTTCCTAGAGTCTCTAAAAGTAGAATGGGAGGCAGATCCTTTAGCTATCAGGCTCCTCTCCTGTGGAACCAACTCCCAGTTTTGTTCCGTGAAGCAGACACCCCGTCTACTTTTAAGACTAATCTTAAAACTTTCCTTTTTGACAAAGCTTCTAGTCAGAGTGGCTCATGTTACCCTGAGCTACCTCTATAGTTATGCTGCTATAGGCTTAGGCTACTGGAGGACATCAGGGCCTACTTTTCTCACTCTACTGATTTCTACTGTTCTCCAGTCTACTGTTCTCCAGTTTTGCATTGCATTGCATTGAAATGACTGTTGTCATTTCAGCTTTTAACTTTTTGTTCTCTCTCCCTTTTTTATCTTCATAGTAGGAACACCAGGTCTGACGTTCTGTTGACTGTGAAATCATCCAGGGAGGACAGATCACCGACTATTACCATCTAATGTAGAACAGATTACTGGATCAATGTGTGCTTCTGTGCTTTTTGTCTCTCTTGTTGTGTCTCTGCTCTGTCTTCTGTAACCCCCAGTGGGTCGAGGCAGATGACCGTTCATACTGAGCCTGGTTCTGGTTCTGCTGGAGGTTTTTCCTTCCCGTTAATGGGGAGTTTTTCTTTCCACTGTCGCTTCATGCTTGCTCAGTATGAGGGATTGCTGCAAAGCCATGGACAATGCAGACGACTCTCCCTGTAGCTCTACGCTTCTCCAGGAGTGAATGCTGCTTGTCGGGACTTTGAAGCAATCAACTGGTTCCCTTATATAGGAAATTTTTGACCAATCTGTATAATATGATTGATTTGACTTTGTAAATTGCCTCGAGATGACATGTTTCATGAATTGGCGCTATATAAATAAAATTGAATTGAAAATTGAATTGAATTGTTTTGTGTTTTTGCCGAGATGCTACTTTAAAGGTGCATATCCAAGTTATTTGACTTTTTTATACATCAGTAGCTCACTCTGGTTGCACGAAAAGTTTTTTGAAAGATTATCACGTCCTGCTGGTGTATTAGTTATTATTTTGGCGTTTTACGCCTTGTTTTTGCTCACTTTGTTAGTAAATAAAGCCTTTCGTGTTTATTTTTAATAGCAGAGGAAGCACAACACTGCGTATGTGTAGCAGGGAATAAAAAAAGGAAGCGGCTAATGGATATTAGCATCTCCCAGCGAAACAATTCAGAATGGTCCAAGATCGAGTGAAAAATAACTAAAAAGATATATGATTCCAAGAGGGAAAAGTCTGGAATGTATCTGGGAATACAGTATGACCGTTGGTGCTCACTGAAGCGGACGCTAAACCTGCCGAGGCTCAGGTGTGACGCAGAGTTGACTGACGTGAATAAATGTTCTGATATGAGGCTCTTAAAGTGTATTTCGAGGGATTGCAGAGGGTCAGCCTCGGTTCAGCATTATTTCATACTGTTTTATTAATTAAGCAAACCGACATTATGACAGTTCTGCAATACTTCCGGTAGATGGCGCCATGTCTGTTTATGTCTGTTAATCACGCCCGGTGTTGGGGCTATATTCAAACATCAAAACATTATCAGGATGGGAGCTTGGTGTATATTAGTGATGCACGATATTAAAAATTTCAACCGATATCGATAACCGATAATTTTCTGCTTTTCATGGTCGATACCGATTCCGATACCGATAGGTTCATATTTAATATAGTTTTTGCATAATCAGCAGCTTATGCTGGATGCATCTATGAAAAACAATTATTTAGTAGCTCTGGCTTATTTATAACAGCAAACAAAAGGTTTTTGCTCTTCAAATGTTTATTTTTTTATGCTATCACACAAAAAGTGGTCATTTGCTTTACATAACAAAAGACAAATCAATTCACAATACAAAGAGCATCTCTTGAAAATTACTGAAGAGATTCATGCCTGCATAGGTATTTGTGAAGTCAAATATTTATATCAAATATAAAATTATATGCATTTAAAGTCAGCTTCAGTTACAAAAATGTAATAAAAAATAAAGGGCACCCTCAAAAATAACCACAGCTAAGGTGAAAGAAAAAAAATTCAACATCTAAAAAAAATTTCAGACACACATATGCATGTCAGCCTCAGTTAAAAAAAATCAATAAATTAAATAAAAGTGCATCCTCAATTATGAGGCGAAAAATCAACAAAAGGTTGCCTGACTGCATGGGGGCATTGTAGAAATTTTTCTTTAAATCTTATAGCTCAAAATAAAATAAAAAAAATTAAATAATTGTCACTTTCTACCTATAATTTAACCCCCAAAGTATTTTCACTCCTAATTTCTACATTGTCTTTTCGAATTTCTAGGTGAGTACATCAGTGGTGACTTTTTTCACAACAAGAGCTATCACAAAAACAGGGTCCTTTACTGCAATTAACAGCAGCAAAAGACAATTACATTAATAGAACAATAATTGAAAATTATTGAACAGATCAATGCTTTAACTGCAAATGTATTTTTGAATTTTTTTTGAAAATATGAGAAAATAAAATAAAAATTGCAATAACTTAAATAACCACTTTCTACTCATCTTTTACAACCCCCCACTGTCTTTGTCCCGTTGTCTTTTCTATTTTCTAGATGAGGGCATCAATGGTAGATTTTTCTTAACAAAAAGAAGCATCTCTGCTTTCTCACATCCAAGTCGGTTTCTTTTTTCATCGATAACATTTGCAGCAGCAGAGAACAAACGCTCGCTGTCTATGCTGGTGCAAGGAGAGGACAGGTACTTTCGTGCAAGTGAGGCAAGCTCTGGGAACCGGGTTTTGTTGTTTCTCCAGTACACCATGGGGCTCTCGGACCGTGGAATTGTGAGCTCTGACAGATAGACTTGGATCTAAAGGAGTAAAAAAAGAAAAGAAAGGAAAATTTAACATTACTATATTTGATATTTTATCTGAGATAGCTAAAGCTTTATTTAAACAATAAATTAATTACCTGCTGATCTGTTTGGCTTTGGTTCAATTGTTTTGAGTTGCTTTCTTGCAGGATTTCATCATACATCGTCAGCAGGGAAACATTGTTGTTGTCATCTGCCTTGGTTTCTTCTCCTGTGGCTCCTCAACATTTTCTGCCAATGTTGCACATCTGACCTTGTCGTGCAACACTTGTTGCTTCCCGTTTTGTTGCTTGGTCAAAATAGCAGTCCTTATATCTAGGGTCCAAGATTGTAGCTAGAAAAAACAGGGAGTCCATGTAGATGTGGCTGAAACGCGGCTCTATGGCTTGCAGTAGGGTGCTCTTTGAAGTTTTAACTCCATGATCTGTTGGAACAGTCCTATTTAACAGACGTTTTAAGGCTTCAATGGAGGGGATGACATCAGCTGCAATAGCTGAAGCTGAACTTATGTCTTTTGTCAGCTGTTCACAAGGGTCTAGAATAGTGAGCATGTTTTCAATTAAAGTCCACTGGTATGGGGTGAGATGAGCTGGTAACTCAAACTCTACTGCATATGCTGCAAGGGCTCGCTTCTGCTCCAACATGCTTCTCAGCATGTAGAACGTGCTGTTCCATCTAGTGGGCACGTCTTGTTGAAGCCTTGTCTCTTTAGTGCCTAGTTGTTTCTGCAAGCTTTGAAGACGGGAGGTGGCAAGCTGAGAGTGTCTGAAATGCCCAACTATCTTCCTGCAGATGGAAACACAGTTCGAGATGCTTCTTTGGCTCAGGACAGCCTCATTTATGGCGAGTTGTAAAGTGTGTGCCATACAGCCCAAGCTTGCAAGCCCACAGTCCTCCATGGCCTTGATCATGTTTCGTGCATTATCTCTGAGCACTACATGCACTTGGTCTTTTTTTATACTTCACTGCGCGAGCATTGTTTCAAAAGCTTGACCTATCATCGCCGCTGTGTGCGACCCGGGGCACTCCTGTGCGTGCAGCATTGCTTTTTGCTTGTTAAAATCTGCATCCAGCCACTGAGCCGTTAGGCTTAACATGCTGACGGGACTAACATCTGATGTCCATATGTCGGTGGTAAAACTCACATGAAGTCCGTTTTTATTGATCAAATTGTGGACGTGTGTGGCGACGGCATCATTGAGGGCAGGCAAGGAGACGTCCGAGAAGAAGCGACGGCTAGGGATGCTGTAACGTGGCTCCAAAAGTGCTATTAAGTTACGAAAACCCGGGTTCTCGACCTCAGAGAAAGGCTGGTTGTCGAGCGCTATAAATTCCATCACTTTGTCGTTAATAGCTTTAGCTTTTTCACTGTCTCTTGCAAAGTTTTTACTGCTTTCAAATGCCTTCTGAATGGATACATCTGCGCTCCGTGTTGTTGTTGTTGTTTTAGCCTTAGCACCACCGGCTGCTGCCGCGGCTGCTTCGTATTCTTTCCATGTTGCTTCGCCACGATGACGATTTTTTAGGTGTGTTATAAGGTTTGTTGTGTTGTAACCTGAAGTCTTCTTTCCTCCTCTCGAAATCCTTGCAGAGCAAGTGTTGCAAACTGCAATACTATTGTCTTCTTCCAATACAGAAAAGAACGACCACACTGGTGAAGACATGTTTGACTATTTACAGTCAGGTAGTGATGTTACGTTATGTGCCGAGGCTTCGAGGCGTGTGTCCAGTAATGGAGGGAGCGTTTCCGTGAAGCGCGTATCGAGGCTTGCTTCATTTAGGGGAGGAGCCGAAAACGATGACGTCCGAAGCCTCGCTGCCCGGCTGTACCACGTGACTGCTTCAGGAAGTGGTTCAGATTTTGGCGCGAGGTTTGACAGCTTTAGAAACCCCACAGGCTCCATTCAAAATGTGGGTTGTTGTAGGCGAGTTGCGGTCAGTTGTGAGAGTGGATAGAGTTTTGATAGTTTGGATAGCAGAGTTTGGATAGTGGTTATTTAGTTTGAGACAGTTAGTTTGGTGTTTGGAGAGTTTAGGAGAGAGATAGATAGATAGGAGATTTAGGAGTGCGCGGACAGGATAGGAGTAGGATGGAGGCGGCGAGAAAGAGGAGGATGTCCCCTATGTGGGAACATTTTGATTTGATAGGCCCTAACAAGGTAAGGTGAACTGAACATTTGCAGATGCATTAGGTTTGCTTATGAGGAACTGTATTTTTCACTGTTTCTTATTTTCTGTAAAGGTGAGGTGTTTATTGTGCTCCAAGGAGTTGGGGTACAATAATAACATCTCATCCATGCTAAGGCACTACCGTGCCTTGCATGAGAATAGGGATGAAACTGGAGCTTCACCCAGCCAAGGTATTTCATTACTATATTACAGACACACTATCAATTCAATTCAATTCAATTCAATTTTATTTATATAGCGCCAAATCATGAAACATGTCATCTCAAGGCACTTTACAAAATCAAGTTCAATCATATTATACAGATTGGGTCAGATTATACAGATTGGTCAAAATTTCCTACATAAGGAAACCAGTTGATTGCATCAAAGTCCCGACAAGCAGCATTCACTCCTGGGGAACCGTAGAGCCACAGGGAGAGTCGTCTGCATTGTTCATGGCTTTGCAGCAATCCCTCATACTGAGCAAGCATGAAGCGACAGTGGGAAGAAAAACCACCCATTAACGGGGAAAAAAAACCTCCGGCAGAACCGGGCTCAGTATCACATTTTGTGCATACTGATGTTTGTTTGTTGTGCAAATAAAGATAGGTAACAGACACTGTATTTATTCCCTTTTAACCAGCCACCAGAAAACAAGAGCTGGATGAAGCTCTAGTCTCCATGATAGTGAAGGATACCCAGCCTTTCACTATTGTGGATGACGTTGGATTCAGGACATTTGTTTCTAAGCTGGATCCCAATTATGTTCTCCCTACAAGGCAGGTATGTGTGGGTCCATACATGAAACGAATGACTACATTATTGTATGTGTCACAATTCAGCAATATATATATATTTATATATTTGTTTGTATATTAGGCTCTGAAGGCCATGGTGGAGGCCAAATATGAGTCTGCTAAGGAGCACGCTAAGGCTAAAGTAGAGAAGGTGGCTGCTGTTAGCCTTACATCAGATATGTGGACATCCATCAACATGGATGCCTACCTGGCAGTGACATGCCACTTTGTGGAGGAGAATGAAAAGCTGAGCTCGGTGTTGTTGGGAGTGCAGGCATTCCCCCAGTCTCACACTGCTAAAAATATTGCTTGTGTGAAAGCCTCCCTGATGGAGGAATGGGGAATCTCAGGCAAGGTGACATGCATGGTCACCGATGGTGCTCCTAATATGGTGGCATGCGTGAGAGACCTGAAGCTTCGCCACCACATTTGTGTTGCTCACACCCTCAATCTTGTTGTGAAGAGGGCGCTTGACCACCAACCTGCGCTCTCTGGCCTCCGGGTCAAAGCAAGGAAGGTGGTTGGCTACTTTAGAAGCAGCACCACTGCTAAGGTATCCTCTTTTATTTTATTCCAATATATAATGTTAATTGTTTGTCTGTACTCCTACTGCAGTCACTTAATGGCCTACTCTTCTGTATCTTTAAAGGAGAAGCTTACACAAGTGCAGCTTCAGCTGGGCATGCAAGAAACCAAGCTGATGCAGGAGGTGGAAACAAGATGGAACAGCACCTACTTGATGCTGCAGCGTCTGGTGGAGTTGAGGGAGCCAGTAGGAGCGGCATTGGCTGGATTGCACACTGACATTCCCTATTTAACTGCCAGTGAGTTTGATATTGTTGTAGCGTGCCTTTCGTTACTCTCTCCTTTCTATGACGCCACCATGGAGCTCTCTGCAGAAGAACACGCGTCAGCATCAAAAGTTATCCCCCTCCTGAAGATGATAGAGAATGCCCTTCAGGAGGAGGACACCAAGTCAGCACCTGCAGTAGCAGTGGAAATAGGAGAGCAGCTCATCAGACAGCTCAGGGAGAAGCTGCACCTGCTCCAGTCAATGAGCATCTTGTCGCTGGCTACACTCCTGGACCCACGATTTAAAGTTATAGCATTTTTCAGCAACACAAAAGCTGCTGAAGCAGTGAAGCGCTTGACTTCAGAGTGTACCACCGTCATCCAACGAAACCTAGAAGAGAACACTCACGAGATTCCCCAGGCTTCCACCTCTCAAGAATTCACTGGAGGTAATCTTTTATATTACATTTTGAGATTATTTATTCAGATTACTTATTCCTATTACAACACTTACTAACCTGACCTGTGGTTTCCATTTAGGTAGCAGACTTTGGCAAAGATTGGACACTAGTGTCATGGAGGCAAAGAGGACTCCAAATGTCTCAGCAGATGCAACCGTAGAGGTCCAGCGCTACCTCTCAGAGGCGAACATAAGCAGGCTGGAGAACCCCCTGGAGTACTGGGCTAATCATTGGTCACTGTACCCCAATCTGTACAAACTTGCACTTATTTATTTATTTATGCACCCCGGCATCATCTGTGCCATGTGAGCGTGTCTTTTCAAAGGCTGGAGAAGTAGTTTCAAAAAAGAGAAATCATTTGAAACCAAAAACTGTGGAGAAATTGTTGTTTCTTAATAAAAATGCATGAAATCATCCAAGTTACACAAGCATCAGCCTATTCACTACCCCCTCCCTAGTTCCATAAGCACTTTCATTGTCCTCTGCCTGATTAAGCCCATGCCATTTTTCTAGAGTCACAGAAAAACATTATTACACAACATGCCATATCACATGACACTACTATTTCCACAAAATCCACAGGGCTTGTCCCGCTTTGGGGCTACTCTGCCTGGATAAAATACCACCAAATTTAATTAATTTATCGGCTATTTTTATCGGAAAATTTTACCTATCGGGCCGATAAAAAATTCCACCAAATCGGCCGATATTTAATCGGCCCGATAGATATCGTGCATCCCTAGTGTATATACTTTATTTTATCATGATAAAACGGTTTTTGGTCTTTTTTATAAGCATATAACATGGCTATATACCTTAAAGAATTAAAAGGCCAAGAATTTATTGAAACATTTCCCACATATCCCATGGAAATTTTTTTTTTCTGTTGAGTGTAATCTCAGATTTAAGGACCTAGTTTGGGTTTAAATTTGTTCTTCTACAACAGGTGGGTCTTATAAGGAGGCTGAAAGGTTTGATGGCCATCGTTTTATCACTGGATCTCCATACTAACAACTTCACCCACACACAGAGCAGTTCTGTCCATAAATGCTTATATCAGGGGAAATGAGTGTTTATACTACTTTGAAGTGGTATGGAGGACGGGTTTACCCAATATCATGATTATTTGGAAATACTGTAGGGGTGATATTGTCTACTATGTGCGGTTTAATAAGGATTGTTTCATGGATAACTTAGGAGTTATTTAAAATGTAATATGTGGGATTTGCTACTGGTAGCAGTAGAAACTCTGGAGTTTTTTCAGCACTACCTTTAGCTCTTTGGCTGACATCCAGTCTACTGATAAGAACCAGACACAAACAGATTGTTTTTTTTTTCTGCATACAAACAAAAAATCTCTGTGGTACAATATTTTGTCTTAAAGGTAAACCGGCCTGAAGTCACAAAAGTATAAAACAATAGAAAAAACACACCGAAGAACACTGCTCACAGTATGCAATGACTGTGTAGTACTTACTGCATATTTAAAGGAGCGGTTGTACTCTCGGTCATTGGCTCTGAGTTTCCTCTCCAGCTCGGCTTTAAAAAGAAAAACAAAGAAACTATTATTTTGGGAGCATCAAATTTTCTTCTATAAAAGGAGGATTGATGGAGAACAGATTTACAAAAGGAAGTGAACTCTTCCAGATAGAAACAGCAATATACTATGAAAAAGCTAACTATTCTGAGGCCTTTAATAACAATAGTTATTCATGTTGTTCAAGTTATTGAAAAAGTATCAAAATTAACAGCAGCTCACTCACAGTCGAATTAACTTGTTTTCTTTTACAACTTCAAACAATATCCAACTTCCTCTGTGAATTTAATGACAACGGAATAATGATTCTTTTGTCATCTTTTATAGGACTGATATCAGGGCTTTGCAACATTAAGACTTTGTTGTTATTGTTAACCGTCTTTGTAACAAATATGGTGGAGTACGACGGGTCATTGTCTGTGTGGTAGACCCATTTGTGCCCAAGCGTTGACCTCCTGACAGGTTTCTTGAGAAGCAGCATTAAAATTTTCCATTTAATGCTCTTTTTTCACAATGTCATCTATTTTGTGAACTCCCTCCTGCAGCAAAACACCCACACAGCATGATAAGCTGCCCCCACACTTCACAGTTGGGAAGCATGCTTTAAGGCTTGCGATATCCCTCTTTTTTCTCTAAATTAAAAGGATGGACATGATGGCCAAATACTTAAATTTTACTTTCATCCTATAGCAGGATATTTATTCTGAAATTAAGATCTTTGTCACTGTAATCTGTTTTTTTGTATCTTTTTTGGAATGATGGCTTCTTCTTTGCTGAATGGCCTTTCAGTCCATGTTGGTAATTCCATATTATTGGATGAACCTTTTGCTAGACTTTAGAAAGGGCAGCAGCCTGGAGGTCTGATTTTTTTTATCTGGATGTTTTTAAGACATAGGGTGAAAAAAATCCAACAATCACCTGTAACGCAATCTTAGCATAACGTAATTTTTAGGCAGATCATCTCTTGATATATCTTTTAGTTTAGATGATTTCACTTCCTCAATGATTCATAGGTCAGAGTTGAGATTAGTAAACAAAATATAAATAAAGTCCTCTGAAAATGATCAGGAAATGGACTGAAGAGTAAAAAGAAGCCTGTGTCCAAAGAAACCTGGTTAAGTATTGATCAAGACCACATTAAAGGAACGTCTGACTTAGTTTACAGGTGGTTTAAACCTTTTACTGAGAGCTGTAGATGTTTAATGGTTAAATAGCTGTTTTAGCAACAAAATATTTTATTATTGAAAGAGTAACTAATTAAAACAATTTGTCTTTTTTTCAAATTTTATTAAATATGTCACATGTTTTCATGGTTCAGGCGCATAAAAAACACTTTTAAAATGTGTTTTGCAACACAGGAAATAAACGAAAATTTCAAAACATATGACGTTTTAAGAAAAGTAAAACTTAAAGCTGCATGCCACAGGTTCCAGGATTTTTGTTGATGTCTGCCCCCTTTGGCCACAAGTTGAAACTAGAACTGCAAGCAGTTATTAACGGGTTCCAAGCCCACCCACGCCCCGCCCCCTTGAGCATGTTCCTGGACTTCAGTTCAGCGTTCAACACCAATTATCCTACAGCATCTGGTGGACAAACTAGAACATCTGGGCTTCAGCACACCTCTTCACAACTGGCTGCTGGACTTCCTCACCAACAGACCTCAGTCAATTCAATTCAATTCAATTCAATTTATATAGCGCCAAATCATGAAACATGTCATCTCAAGGCACTTTACAAAATCAAGTTCAATCATATTACACAGTCGGTCCGGGTCGGACAGAACATCTCTGATGTCATCACCCTCAGCACGGGCTCCCCTCAGGGCTGCGTCCTGAGCCCCCTGCTGTTCACCCTGATGACTCATGACTGCGTCCCCAGGTTCACCACCAATCACATCGTGAAGTTTGCAGACGACACAACGGTGGTGGGCCTGATCAGAGACGACAACGATCAGGACTACAGAGAGGAGGTGGAGCAGCTGGTGGGCTGGTGCAGAGACAACAGCCTGATCTTTACCTTTGTGAGAAAATAAAGCAAATCCCCATGTCTGCATCAACTGCTACAAAGAAATGTGAAGTTTTAACTCAGGATGTGCTATCCCAGCTTGACGAAGCAATGAAAAAGGCCCCAAGGCTTAGCCGTGGTTGAGTCAACTGACATGTGTAACAATACCCTGCTGTTAGTTTATGTTAGGTTTTATAACACAGAACAGAAAGCATTCTGTGAACACCTACTGGTATTACACCTCTTCAGACCAGTACATCAGAAGAAAACATGTACCTGCCCACTAAAGAGATGTTGGAAAAGAGAGGAGTAGAAAAAGTGATCTCAGTCACCACAGATGGAGCTCCTGCTATGATAGGGAAAGAAAAGGGAGCTGTAACAAGACTGAAGAATGATAATCCTGATCTCCTAACTTACCACTGCATCATTCATCCGTCAGTTCTCTGTTCCTCCCTGTCAGATGAACATGCTGAGGTGATGAAAACAATGATGAAGATGATCAACTTCCTTAGGACACCCTCTTCCTACCAGCATCGCATCCTTAGGGAATTCCTCAGAGAAGTTGATGCCACTGCTGATGAAACAGCAAGACAATGTGGCCTTTTTGGTTGACATTACTTCACATCTAAATGAACTGAACTTGAAGCTACAGGGCAGAGACAATTCAATTTGTGAACTAATGACAGCTGTCCGTGCCTTTCAAAGGAAACTTGAGATGTTCAAGGAAGACCTGCAGGAAGACTGTGTCCACTTCCCAGCAGTGCAAGAACAGGTTCAGGGACAGCAAGATGTATCTTCTTTTGTTGACTTTATTGAGAAGCTCATTTTAAACTTCATCAATCGTTTTGACAGCTTCAGTGTTGGTCAGCAGCTTACCGTGTTCATTAAAAACCCATTTCTCATCACAGATGTCAGGACCTTCTCAAAGGAAGTTACACAACACTTTAAGTGGGTAAATGCTGGGAGTTTACAGATGCAGTTAGTTGACCTCCAAGCAGATTTGACCCTGAAGGAACAGTCTGATAGGAGTGATCCTTCCACTTTTTGGGTCCAAATAGTTCCTGATTTAGCTTTCCCAGCTCTGAAAAAAGTAGCCCTGCAAATCTTGACTATGTTTGGCTCCACACAGAACTGTGAGGCAGCTTTCTCCACAATGAACATTATAAAAACTAAATATCGTTCCAGGCTCACCAATGAGCACCTCCACACATGCATGAGAATGGCTCTGACTCCATTTAAGCCCAGGTTTAAAATCCTGGCAGGGCAAACAAGAGCTCACTTCTCTCACTGAAAGCAAAAGAAAAAACTGATTGTTCAAAATGTTCAGTTATTAAATATGTTCAGAATTTAAATCGTTCAATAGTTTGAGACAGTTGAGTCCAGATGGGAAACAAAATGGAAATCCAGCTTTCCTCCATTTGTTTTTTTTAAGTCAGACATACCAGAGCATGCACAATTTTAATGTTATGCTTAGTTTTCTTTTGTATATGACATCCTACTTTTACTCAGTAAATTAGACATGGATGTTCAGCTCCTTGTTTCATGACAATAAATATTGTCAAAATGTATTTAAATAAGACTAAATTCATTTCATTTGAATCAAGGCATGCAGATGTTGATACAATCACACATAGCTATATATATATATATATATATATATATATATATATATATATATATATATATATATATATATATATACACACACACACACATACATACATACATTATTATCGAAGTGGACCTCTTTAAGTTTTAATTGAATACCCCTGACTTAAACTATGAAAGGTCAGAGTTGTTGTTGTAGTTGCAAAAAAAAGCCCCGAGATGGAGCCATCGCCTCATTTTCTGAAAGGCTCCATCTTTATAAAATGTTCTATGTCAAATTAAAAAAAGAAAATTCATTAAAAATTAACGGTTTGCTCTAAAATTCTGAAAATATTCACGGATGTCCAAGAGTGCTTTATCTAATCACTTGATTTTTTTATGGTCATTAAAAAAATGGATTCAGAGAAACATTTTTTTAAATTATATAGTCTTGTACATGTAAATTTCAATGTTTTGTAAATAGGTCAAAATCGCCTGGATTTTTACCAAACTGAAATGCATGTTTAGTCTGCATGTGCTTTACAAATAGAGGCCATTTTTATTGGCATTGACCAATATTTGTGGAAAATACATTGATTTCTTAATTTTACAAACTTGTAAAAAACAGAGTGTGGCACTTTCAAAAACTTCAATACATGCAGTGAGAGAATTGTTACACCTTATTCAAGGAATACATCCTGAAAATCTGAGCTCGTTACACCAAAACATTGATTTTAGGTGAATTATTCTAGTTTTCAATGTTTTTTTCACACTTTTGGAAATATGCCCCGCCCACTTGTTTCAATCATTACCATATTTAATACTTTAATTCAGGGCTATGACTAGAAGTGAATAAAGAAGGTTTTGTAAAAATCAAATCAGCCATTCTTGTGTAATAGATTTCTTGACACCACAGCGCCCCCTAGTGATGGACGATTCTCAAACGAAGGTCACGTGTGCAAAATTTTATTTGGACTACGGGTTGTGAAGGACATGTTAAAATCTGTTATGGTTTTAGAATAATCAGCAATTACACAATCACTTATTTTAGCATTACTTTTTGAAAAAGGCAAAATTAAAAAATCCGCCTCAATAACTTTTTTTATTTGTCCATTACACGGTTATACATGGAGTTTTGCGCGGATTGCACAAAAAATGTAGGAGGAGTTTAACAAGAAAGGTTTAACCTTTGTAGCCATGTAGCGTGAAAAGTAGCTGGGAAACTAAACGTGTGCCAATTCCCTTTATGATGCAGAATTATCCAATAAACAAAGTGATATGAAGTTTTTGAGTGTGGGACCAGTAGTTTGGTGGTTATAGGCCGAAACGCATTGTCCTTTGTTATAGCGCCCCCTAGTTGTTGAGGGGTCTGAATTTCTGGGTTTGAGTAGCGGTGCGCGTTCTGTACTTAGATACTTGATTCAATAGGTTCGTTACAAATCCGCATGGGCCGCACAACGCGTTTTAGCGGAGAAGAATAATTGTGCGTAATAATAATAAATAATTTAAAAACAGACGAAAAACAATAGGGTTCTCTGCACTGCGGGCTTGGAACCCTAATTACACCAGTGTTGTGCACATGCATGGAAGAAGGGAAAAAAAAGCTAGAATCTGCCATTGTAACTTCACAGGTCTTTTTTATTCTGAGGTAAGAAAGTTAAAAATAATTTATTAAATAATATTATATAGAAATAATATTTTACTTTGAATGGGAAAAAAATATATTACGTCAATAGTAAATTTTTCTTACAGGGGAAAAACATAGCTCCCCTATTGGTTGGTCAATAATGTAGACATGGCGGACTCACTCTCATGAACTGACTAATGGAGCAACTGCAGTACATAGAAGATAACTCAATTTACACATCAGGCAATTGTATGAGCATAAATGTGAAAGTAAATAAATAATGTTTAAATTCAATTATGCAATGCATCTTTAAAATTAAACTTTAAAAATGATCTTATGGAGTTTATCACCAACATAACTGTGGCTACAATAGACCTACAGCTTTAAACTATATAAAAAAACAACTGTAATGGAGCTATAATTATACTGTAATATTCAATATCCAGGAATGAAGTTGTTATTGCAAAGTATTATGGGAGTTTTTTACTAAATTTCAGCTAGACCTGAAGTAGATGGAAATTTTGACTAACAAAATAATTAATTCAGCACATTTTAGAGTCTTGCTAAGTTTGCAAAATCAGAGATCGTATGAATTGCTGTTATTAATTATCTGAGCCATCAATGTTGCATGCATTGACAAACACTGTAGCGTGTAACGTGATATATTGTGCATTTCTTTAAAGCCCTTTTACTTTTCTGGAGACCGATTTGTAAACGTATCATAGAAATGCTGATTATATTTATCTGTGACATAATAAAAACACCTCGGTCCAAAGTAATCGAAGTCTATTTCAAAGTTAAATGATTAAGTAATAAAACATCCTGAGAAATTAAAGGGCTTACCTCCCTCAGTCTTTGGGAAACACTCCAAACAAAAGAACGACATCTTCTCTTCCTCTTTCTCTGTCTGTTATCTCTTCATCATAACAATCTGCGAAGCAAAGAGACGACAGAGCATATGGTGTTTATTATATTCATTCAAAAATGGAAAACCACCCTCGCTCTGTTCAAACAAACATTCCTCCTGCTGGCACTGGGCCCGTTTGTGCCAGCTGTCCTGTGTTTACAACCTTTTCCATGATGTGCTTCATGAGGTAATCGTTTCCTAGAGGTCCTAATGGACCTCATTTCTGAGCTGAACAGTTTTAAACACCAAGTAGTAAAAGGCTCAGACCTTTAAATGCCAAAGTTCCCGTCAAAGGGAATAAATGTGTAACAAAAATGGCAACTGCATGGAATATATGCCCAACATGCTCCAGTTTAAACTGCTCTTGTGATCTTTCACTCATTCCCTCTCCAGGCTTTTGCGTCTGTCCTCACCAGGCACTAAATGTCTTTCCCATGGAAGCCAGTGACTCAAAAAAGGGAGGCTTCCCGTCTAGAGCTGTCTGACAATTCGAAAGTAAGTCAGGAATCCCAAACAGGAAGAAGTCGGGGACAAAAGGGGTCCTTCTCAGACGTGATAACACGAGCCCGTTGGTCCATGCCAGAAATAACTAATATAAAACTAAAAATTGTTCCCATATCTTCACCACTGAAATAGACCAGACTGATAAAAAAACTTATTGTTACAACTAAGGGGAATTCCCCCATTCATAATATCACACTGTATGGTAGACTCATTATGCATTTACCATATTAAATCCACTTTAACTCTAAAGCTTCAAAAAGGTGTCATTTTTACACTATTCTCATATAGTACTCTTTAACAAGGTTAGTAATTTTCTCAGGAAGCTGCTGTGTTGCTATATTTTTGAGATTCCCTGTAAAAAAGTAGAATGCACGGAAAAACATTTTGTGATTTAAGTTTAAAAGTTGTGAAAGCAATTGTCAAAGTACATACAAAATTTATTTTTTGCTGATGATTATATGACCAGAAATACCGAAGGTCTCAATTAGGGTAAACAATTGCAAAGACCAGCTGATGCTTCAAAACAATTAGTTTTCTTTTCAAAGAAAAAAAATACAGTTTAAAAACGCTGATTCTCCAAAAATGATTTCTTATATCAGTCTTTAAAGTACTGAGATGTATGTACAAGATATTCTCATATTATTGCTTATAAAATTATTAATTCAATCTGCTTTAACGCAGTTTTCTGCTCCTAATTAGCTGATTCAACCTGATTCTGCTGCTTTATTTCCCGTTTATCTGCTTTTTGGCTGTTGAATCCCAGACAGGTTAGAAAAATAGCAACACAGGCTGAAGGTCATAATGATAAAAACTGCATTTGTCCGATTGTTGTATGTTTTTATGAGAACCAGAAGATAAAGAATGCATGTTCATTATGATTTGGCAGGGGAAATGGAAAAGGATTAACTGAAAACAAGACAAAAACCAAAGACAAAGTCACTTTATAAAAGCACAATCAGCACCCTCTACATAGAACCTTAAAGGAGCAATAAGCAATAATTCATTATGTTAGATAGAAAGCACTTAAAAATAGTAATTTGAAGAACAGTGGCGGCTGGCCCATAGGGGGAGCTCGGGCACTGCCCTCCCTAGATGTGGAGGGGAAAAGTCAAAATATATATAGATTTTAAAAGTATTATTAATGTCAGTTTTTACTTAATAGTACGTGGCTACATGTAATAAGAATTATTAAAACACTTCTACTAATTGACTCTACCAATTGACTCTCATTTAACAGTGCATTTCCACCAACAGAACGTATCGTTTCTCTTCTTCTACACTTGTGGGGCTGCCGCTCAAGGAGCCCCAATCGTATACTGTTGCTAGGGAAGATTTATAAATATTTGGCCAATCAGCATCGCCAAAATGAATGGCTTTGGGGCTCCTGGCGTTGTAGCCATAGACATAATATAAGAGACGTATATGATGTCTGTGGTCGTAGCCCTAGCTGCACAGTGATAGGTGCACTTCACGCGCTACATCCGCACTACATCCGGGTCACGGTGGTCGGCAAAAACAGTACTGTTTTCGCTTACCAGCGTGACAAAATGGGTGAATTAGAGCGTACTTAATCTAAACAATGCCTACGACTTGTTGTGCTGCCAGTTGCACACAGAGGCGTTCCAAATCGTCGGATGTACGTTTCTTTCGTTTACCGAAGGACAAAGAAAGAAATGGATAATTTCAATGAAAAGGATGCAGGCAGACAATCCCAATGGCCATCACACCATGACAGAATTTGCAGTCTACACTTCATCTCCGGTAAATACAACTTAATTTTGCACTGGTCATTGTTCTACTTAAATCATTATATAAATAAAAAATTAGGATATATATTTAAGTCAAGACGTAAACGTTCGTTTCGTAATAATATACGTACATGTACAATGTATGCAAACCCTCTGGCGTGAGTCTGTGAAAAGGATTAATAAGACAAAAACACCAAAATAATCTTCTGTGAACAATGTTTTTTTATTAATTAAAGGCACACTATGCAACATTTTTCAGTTAATTAATGTGTTCCATACCGTTTTGGATGATTAAATGAGTCATTTCAGGTTGAACAAAGGTTTTCTTGGCCGCCCTGGTGGTCTGTGGGGGAAATACCGCACTTGCAACTGCAGGAGCCCTCGGCCCGCGCCCACAGGCTCAGAATCTCGTGCAAGATCACAAGAGTTGGTCTTGCTTTACGGCGAGAACTGCTACACCCCCCAGTGAAACGCATGTTTGTTGCTAGCGCAGTGGTGATATCTGTGCAGTTATCATGGCAGAACCAACGATAAAACAGCAAAAGCCCATGTCGGAGCAGGCAAGAAAGAGGAAAAGGGCTCTGGACAGAAAGAGGAGTCGTACACGGGTGAACATCGGGCAAGCTTTTTCCGAATGGCGAGAGCTAAAAGAAAGAGAAGGCTGACGCGGACCTCGCGTTCCTGCTGATGCGATTGTAAGTAACATTGGAATGGTTACTCTCTCTCTCTCTCTGTGCATGTTCATACTTTCACTGTGTTAAAGCCGGGCATACACTGTACGAGTTTTTCAGTCGTGGTACTTATATACATCTCAAACTGTGCGACGGAACCGCGGGGTTTAAAAGTTCACCGCTCATCTGTGTGCTGATCTGTGTTCTCAAACTGTACGGCGCGACGCTCGGACGTGGCTCGGGAGGCACCGGGCGTCGGGGGGAACGGAGGGGAGAGAGGAAAGACGAGACGCCCCGGCGGCCGCGCGGCATACGGAAACAGACGGCCAGCGCGGACCGGAACGCTCGCCCTCCCCAACCCCCCCGCGAGCCGACGTCCGGGCGGAGGTCGCTTCGGGGACGCCCGCTCCCCTCACTCCACTGGCGGGGACGGAGAGGAGGGGAGGGCGCCCCCTCGTAGCTCTGCTTGAACAGCAGGATGGTGATTCGTTGCGTTCGCCTGTCTGCTAAGCTCAAAACAACCGCGCCTAGCTTGACGGAGAAACCAGGAGAACAGCTGAGCATCTTTACGACAGTGCACTTTTACTTTCACCCTCTGGGGGGAGCCTCGCTGGAAAATCAACCCCGGTTGCATAGTATACCTTTAAATGCTTATTGTGGAATCGTAGTAATTTTCCGACTTTTAATTTAAATGCATGTACTGGGTTAGGCAGGGAAATCTATTGGCCAGCCCCACCAACATTTTTTTTCACCAGCCGCCACTGTTGAAGAACTATTGGTATCTTTTTAGATAGACTATGGTATAACAATTCATTATTACCACAGAAAACAACAACAGTGTTTGGTATCAAGTTGTCAGATAAGGAAAGAGACAAAATGAGGATTATCATTGGCCTCTTGTTTCCAAGGTGGAGAGCATTTCGAGAGCAGTGCTTGTCACACATCTTGTTTTGGTCCACAGACGGTGCTCAACAGCGCACCTAGTGGTGAAATTTTGCTTATACTTCCTTTAATATGTATAGAGGAAGTGCATCAGTGGTCGCCATGATCAGTGCTGTCCAAATAGTGCTATCAGTGAGGAAGGAGGTAGGAAAAGGAGCCTGTAAGCTTCCTCTCACAGCTGGTTTAGCCTAAGAAATTCACAACGTCTCTTACCTGTGCTAAGGAGCGATAAGGAATCCCACAATCCTGTGTGGCATGACGTATAAGCATAGCCCACCTCACAGAAATTAACAAAACTGTCCGGAGAGAAGAGCATGCACTTTGTGTTTACCCGCATTTAACTCGTATCATCCATGTGCGTTTCCGTCACGTAATGACGTCGAAGTTAAAGGCTGTCCGAAATCAGCTCAGCCGTCTGAAGCTCCTTTCCTCCACATGATAGAGTTCCTACTGTTGACCCCATGAAAGGTCAAGGAGCAGGAGCTTGGAGCTATAATTAGAGATATTCGGATGGAGCCATAGTTTTTCACAATCTTTGTATTGAAAGACATGAAAAAGCTTTGCTGAATATTTTGACTTTTTGATTACAGTAAATGTTACGAGCAAGGCCTACAATGAAAAACCTGTTGTAATGACATTTTTTGTCTGTTTTTATTTACATTTTATAAAAAAAAACATCTTAATAATAGGAAAACATTTTTTTTTTCGACATGCTTTTGCATGTTTCTTCTGGTATTTTTGATATAATTTATGTTTGGTTATGAGTTCTGAGTCTCTCAGGTTGGAAGGTCTCATTCCCATCACCCTAATCTTTCGCTTCCTCCACAGATAAGAGTTGGGAATTTGTGGGTTCTTCCAGAACATGTAAACTAAATAAAAAATACTGTATGAATAATTTGGATGCTGCTGGTTGGAGCATGCACACCTATTGGTCTAATTAGTTTGGGTTTAATTGATGGACAAATGAAATGTCCTGAGTAAGGTTGGGGTTAAGTGGAAAAATGTTGTTCTTACAGTAAATATATTAAAACTGTAAAAAGTTTAAATGTTCTTATATAACATGATATGAAACTCAATGGCAAGTTGAGTAATTTTCTTTCAGTTACTTAATATTATTATAGTGGAGAGATAGATATTAAGAACTGTAGCGGCATGAGGGACAAAAGACAAAAAGGAAAAAAAATGCTCCTCTTTATAAATAATAGAAGTTAAAAGAAGGTAAGTGTAAAAACAAATTTCCCATTTTTAATTGATTTTGTCGTGAAGCAGGTACTGTTTCACTCCTCCAAATTAAATCTAAATTTAAAGGATTTAACCATTTTTCCTTGAGAATGAAGATGGACACCTGCAAAATCTGTAAGTTTCTGTCTTAACTGCCAATGACTTAATAATAATACTAATAATGTTTCCTCGATTAAACTGTTTCTACTCAGTTAAACCGGAATAAGGAAGAAAAACTGAAAAAAACAACAACCTCACAAACAAGAGAAACAAAACTAATGAGTCTAAATGCAGGTGGGAGAAAACAAAGTTTAGGTCTTTTGGATCTTCCCTTTTACTTTCCAGGGTGATGTCAGAGCTATAAATATCAATCGTACGCGTTTGCTGAAGAATGCGGTGTTTTAACAGGCCCGGTAATGCACACAGAGACATTCTGTACCGCTAAGTGTAGGGAAGCCAGAGTTTTTAATAACGTTGCAGAGCAACAGGAAAAAATGAGGAAGAAAATGTCGGGAAAACCTTCAGGGAGTTTAACTCTGATTCTTAAAGCTCGGGCTTCTCTGATGTACGGAAAAACAGAAACTCACTAAATATCTAGTTTTAAACTGATGTTAGTTTACATGCATGATTAATTAGGGTGAAACTTTTTGACATTTAAAGGGACTTTGATTCATGTTTCAGGTTGAACTCTGTTCCTTGATGTACCTGCTGGGATCTCCAGCTCCAGACTCCTGTTCTGAGGACTCGGTCAGCCTGAACACCACGAATCCAGCTGGGAAAGCATGAACTGAACAAAACACCTGGGCATTTGCTCGGCTGCAGAGGTCAGACGGCCCAATCCCAACCTCCCCTGCGCCGTAATCAAGCCGTAAATAAGCAGGAGAAAGGATATCCTGTACAGACGGCGGCTTCCAGCCCAGATCATTGATGTAAAACCGTGAAAAAGATGCTGGATCGGTGCCGACGTGTTTCAGTGGGTAGAGTAGTTTTTCTGGTGATTGGAAGGTTGTGGGTTTGATTCCAGCTTGCTCCAGTCACATGTTGACATGCCTTGACAAGTCACTAAATTTAGTCACTTAGTGTGTGACTGGATGAGTAAAGAGCTATGAGTGGTCAGTATGACTGGAAACGCGCCGTATAAACTCAGCCCATTTACAGTTTTACAATGATGTGAATCTAATCCAGAAAAACTACTAGATGCACACGTTTGTTTTCTGTTAGAAACAACATGTCTCTACGTCATTCACTGGATCTGAAAGCCTCTGTCCAGATAAATGTCTCAATATAAACTTGAGCCCAAATTATTCCCACCCCTGGCAGATTTAGGTTTAGAGAAATATGTGTTCTTTCTGGGCCTGAACGATGCCGCAGTTGGACCCAGCAGGTCCCGGGTTCGAATCCTGGCCTGAGGTCGTTCGTGTTGGCATGTTCTCCCTGTGCATGCGTGGGTTCTCTCTGGGTACTCCAGCGTCCTCCCACAGTCTGAAACCTGGACTGTTATTTTAATTGGCCTTTCTTAAGTGTGACTGTGAAAAGTTAATTGTCCTGTATTGCCAATAAAGAGTTTTTTTTTTTCACAAATTATGAAGAAGGGTATGATTAATTTTCAGCACTCCCCACTTCATTAATCATGGATAAAAAAATAGATACTTCTTTTATGTTGCATTATTGTTTTATTGTTTTTTGTTTTGATAGATGTCAGTCTCATTTCAGAAACAGACTTCTTGGTTGAATTAAAACTATTTTAAATCTAAATGTTTCGGGGCTATTGATAATTTTAGCTTAAATGGCCAAAAGGCAACAATCTGTACCAGCTGTAACTAACATGCAACCCCATTAAAATATCACCAACACACTTTTCTTATAAACCAAAAGTAGCAGTTTGGAATAAATCTGCATTTGCATAAATCTGCAGTCCGGTAAAGTAGTTCATGAGCTGCAAACCGTTTCACATTTGGCTTCAAACCGCAGTGAAGAAAAAAAGAACAAGTGGGAGGAGTCGGAGCATGTTGAGGTTTGGGGTAAACCACCTTTCCCAGTAAAGCACAATGACCTACTTTAGTTTTTTTTTTTCCCTATCTTTAACACATATGTGAACCCGTTCAGAGGGGCATCGTGGAACTCGTGGAACTCGTGGAACTCGGTCAGGCAGAGCAGCAGCATCGAGACGGCTGGTTCTGGTTCCTTAATCGCAACTCCTACGGTTTGACTTCCTTCTAATAAGATCTCCATAAAAAGTTTCGTTTTCTGCAACGGCTAAAACAACGTTACAACCCAGTTTCCTCGTTTCCAACGAAGACCAAGGCCGAAGCAGAACTACCCATTAAACTACGGCTGAGAAAGTGTTGACTGGATTCTTTACAGGATGTCCTCCTCATCAGGAAATTATTACTCCTTGTACTGGAAGCTGAATCAAAGGGAAGAAGCTAGAACAAACTAATTATTTATTTATTTCTATAAGAATACGGGGTGAAGTATCAGTATCAGATGATTTAATCCAATTAATATCTTATCATTGGTGTATTTGAGCACAAGCATCCTTCGTCTACACCCCCGCTGTGCAGGGGTGCCAGCGGTCATTGAGTGAGAACAAGGTTTACTCTGGACGGTCGCCGGTCCATCACAGGACAACACGGAGACAAACGATCATGAACACTCATGGCTAAACGCAATTTAGACAGACCAATTAACCTAACCGTCACGTTTTCAGAGTCTGGGAGGAAGCTGGAGCACCCACACACGTACAGGGAGAACAAGCAAACTCCATGCAGAAAGACTCCAAGCCGGGATTTGAACCCCAGACCTGGCATAAGCATAAAAATACACGCATTCAGGATTTGCAGGTTTAACTGCAGTAAACTCAGCTGCTTCTTATCAATGTTTGGCTTGTTTGGAAGGCAAGGCAAGGCAAATTTATTTATATAGCACATTTCAGTACAGAGACAATGCAAAGTGCTTTAAATGATTAAAATATAGGAAAATAAAACAGAATAAAAGCAAGTAGGAATAAAATGCAGAAACAAAATAGAACATGGGAGAATAGAAATTAAAAGCAAACAAGTAAAAACAGTTGGACTAACAAAGTGAGCTAATGATGTTTCAGTAATACAGTTCAATTACAACAGTCGAAGGCAATCCTAAACAAATAGTTTTTTAATCTTGATTTAAAGGAACTTTTCCAGTTTTCTGGGAGTTTGTTCCAGATCAGTGGAGCATAGGAACTAAATGCTGCTTCTCCATGTCTGGTTCTGATTCTGGTTCTGCAGAGCAGGCTGGAGCCAGAAGACCTGAGTGGTCTGGAGGGTTGATGCACTGATAACAAGTCTGTGATGTATTTAGGTGCTAATTCAGGGATTTATAGACTAACAGAAGGATTTTAAAGTCTATTCTCTGAGATCCAGGGAGCCAGTGGAAGGACTTCAGAACCGGGTCCATGTTCTCTACGTTCTTAGTCTTAGTGAGGACTTCAGAACCGGGTCCATGTTCTCTACGTTCTTAGTCTTAGTGGAAGGACTTCAGAACCGGGTCCATGTTCTCTACGTTCTTAGTCTTAGTCGAAGGACTTCAGAACCGGGTCCATGTTCTATACGTTCTTAGTCTTAGTGAGGACTTCAGAACCGGGTCCATGTTCTCTACGTTATTAGTCTTAGTGAGGACTTCAGAACCGGGTCCATGTTCTCTACGTTCTTAGTCTTAGTGGAAGGACTTCAGAACCGGGTCCATGTTCTCTATGTTCTTAGTCTTAGTGAGGACTTCAGAACCGGGTCCATGTTCTCTACGTTCTTAGTCTTAGTGAGGACTTCAGAACCGGGTCCATGTTCTCTACGTTCTTAGTCTTAGTCGAAGGACTTCAGAACCGGGTCCATGTTCTCTACGTTCTTAGTCTTAGTGGAAGGACTTCAGAACCGGGTCCATGTTCTCTACGTTCTTAGTCTTAGTCGAAGGACTTCAGAACCGGGTCCATGTTCTATACGTTCTTAGTCTTAGTGAGGACTTCAGAACCGGGTCCATGTTCTCTACGTTATTAGTCTTAGTGAGGACTTCAGAACCGGGTCCATGTTCTCTACGTTCTTAGTCTTAGTGGAAGGACTTCAGAACCGGGTCCATGTTCTATATGTTCTTAGTCTTAGTGAGGACTTCAGAACCGGGTCCATGTTCTCTACGTTCTTAGTCTTAGTGAGGACTTCAGAACCGGGTCCATGTTCTCTACGTTCTTAGTCTTAGTAAGGACTTCAGAACCGGGTCCATGTTCTCTACTTTCTTAGTCTTAGTGAGGACGCGGGTAGCAGCGTTCTGGATCAGCTGCAGCTGTCTGATCCACTTTTTAGGCAGACCTGTGAAAACACCGTTGCAGTGATCAGTTCTACTAAAGATAAACATGGATTAGTTTTTCCAGATCCTGCTGAGACATCAGTCCTTTAATCCTTGAAATGTTCTTCTGGTGATAGAAAGCCGACCTTGTAATTGTCTTTAGATGCTTTTGGAGGTTCAGGTCTGAGTCCATCACTACTCCCAGATTTCGGGCCTGATCAGTGGTTCCTAGCTGAAGCAGCTGAAGAAGAAAGTCACTCCATAAAACATGGGTTTGGAGAAGTATATCTAGATATCCCACCTTGTTTCAGCAAAACGTGCTTTTGCCAGATGAGACCAAAAGTAGCGATGTTTTTTTCTCTCTCTCTAGTATCCTTGTGTTGCTAGTGGGCTTTAGTCAGTTTTGTGAAAGGAAATGGGTAAAGATCCTGAGGTTGGGAGTTTAACCCACTATGTGGGGAGCCCGCTCCATCGCTACAACACACGTTGCCCCCTAAGCAGAGACACCTGTCCTTAATAAACCATTCTAAGAGAAAACCAAACCTTGCATATCAACACAAATGCACGGTGGTGGAGGAGTGATGATTTGGGTTTGTTTTAGACCGATGGGCCCCTGGCGTCTTGTAGTCATGGAGTCATGAACTTAAACTAGATAATCAATAGGAAACTAATCCCAAACAAAGCAGCAACTCAACCACAGTAGGACCGAAAAAGAAAATAAGCAATGGCCTAGTCAAAGCCCAGCTCAAAGCCCAGCTGACTAAAACTCTAGGTTTGGGCTGTGCAACAAGAAATCTTCGCAACATTTCACTGACCTCCGTGTTGCTGCCACTAAAGGTGATACAACAATCCAATATAATTGTTGGTTACCAATATAAAAATAATTTTTTCACCAACATTATTTTTCTTTAAACAGTTTTTTCCTTAAATAAGGACAGAAGAAGAAAGACAACTGATGTTTTGCACAATTACTGCATGGTTTCCCTCCCACATTATTATAAATAATGATTATGTAACACAGTCTATGAGGACTTTAACGACATATCTAACATAGATTACGTTCAACAGCAGATGCTCTGTGCATGCAACATGATTTCCTCTGTTTTTTTACAAGTACGTCCAAAATGAAACTATTGGAACAAGACGAGCGTGACCCACTCTGGAGCCAGGCCTGGAGGTGGGGCACGTTGGCGAGCGTCTGGTGGCCGGGCTTTTGCCCATGGAGCCCGGCCAGGCTCAGCCCGAAGGGGCGACATGGGTCCCCCTTCCGATGGGCTCACCACCTATGGGAGGGGCCCAAGGGGTCGGGTGCAATGTGTAACGGGTAGCAGTAGAGGGCGGGGGCCTTGGCGTTCCGATCCTCGGCTGCAGAAGCTGGCTCTTGGGACGTGGAATGTCACCTCTCTGGTGGGGAAGGAGCCTGAGCTCGTGCGCGAGGTTGAGAGGTTCCGACTAGAGATATTCGGACTCACCTCGACGCACCGCTCTGGCTCTGGAACCAGTCTCCTCGAGAGGGGCTGGACATTCCTCCACTCTGGAGTTGCCCCAGGTGAGAGGCGCCGAGCTGGGGTGGGCATACTTGTTGCCCCTCATCTCGGTGCCTGCACGTTGGGGTTTTCCCCGGTGAACGAGAGGGTGGCCTCCCTCCGCATTCGTGTGGGGGGACGGGTTCTGATTGTTGTTTGTGCTTATGCACCAAACGGCATTTCAGATTACCCACCCTTTTTGGAGTCCTTGGAAGGGATACTGGAGAGTGCCCCTCCTGGGGACTCCCTCGTTCTTCTGGGGGACTTCAACGCTCACGTGGGCAATGACAGTGGGACCTGGAGGGGCGTGGTTGGGAGGAACGGCCCACCTGATCTGAACTCGAGTGGTGTTCTGTTGTTGGACTTCTGTGCTCGTCATGGATTGTCCATCACAAACACCATGTTCAAGCATAAGGGTGTCCACATGTGCTCTTGGCACCAGGACACCCTGGGCCGCAGTTCAATGATCGACTTTGTTGTCGTTTCATCTGATCTGCGGCCGCATGTCTTGGACACTCGGGTGAAGAGAAGGGCGGAGCTCTCCACCGACCACTACCTGGTGGTGAGTTGGCTCCGATGGCGGGGGAGGAAGCCGGTCAGACCTGGCAGGCCCAAACGTATTGTGAGGGTTTGCTGGGAACGCCTTGCAGAGTCCCCTGTGAGACGGAGCTTTAACTCCCACCTCCGGTAGAACTTTAAACACGTCCCGAGGGAGGCGGGGGACATTGAGTCTAAGTGGACCATGTTCCGCGCCGGGGGTGGATGAGATTCACCCTGAGTACCTTAAGGCTCTGGATGTTGTGGGGCTGTGTTGGTTAACGCGGCTCTGCAGCATTGCGTGGACATCGGGGGCAGTTCCCCTGGATTGGCAGACTGGGGTGGTGGTCCCCCTATTTAAAAAGGGGAACCGGAGGGTGTGTTCCAACTACAGAGGAATCACACTCTTAAGCCTCCCTGGTAAGGTCTATTCAGGGGTTCTGGAAAGGAGGGTCCGTCGGATAGTCGAATCTCGGATTCAGGAAGAGCAGTGTGGTTTTCGTCCTGGCCGTGGAACACTGGATCAGCTCTACACCCTCAGCAGGATCCTGGAGGGGGCATGGGAGTTTGCCCAACCAGTCTACATGTGCTTTGTGGATCTGGAGAAGGCATTCAACCGTGTCCCCCGGGGGATCCTGTGGGGGGTACTCCGGGAGTATAGAGTACGGAACCCTTTAATAAGGGCTGTCAGGTCTCTGTACGACCGGTGTCAGAGTCTGGTCCGCATTGCCGGCAGTAAGTCGGACTCGTTTCCGGTGAGAGTTGGACTCCGCCAAGGTTGCCCTTTGTCACCGATTCTGTTCATAACTTTTATGGACAGAATTTCTAGGAGCAGCCAAGGTGTTGAAGGGATCCGTTTTGGTGGCCTTAGGATTGCGTCTCTGCTATTCACGGATGACGTGGTCCTGTTGGCTTCATCAGGGCGTGATCTACAGCTCTCACTGGAACGGTTCACAGCCGAGTGCGAAGCGGCCGGAATGAAAATCAGTGCCTCCAAATCCGAGACCATGGTCTTGAACCGGAAAAGGGTAGAGTGCCTTCTCCGGGTTGGGGAGGATGTGCTGCCCCTAGTGGAGGAGTTCAAGTATCTTGGGGTCTTGTTCACAAATGAGGGGAAGATGGAGCGGGAGATCGACAGGCGGATTGGTGCAGCGTCTGCTGTGAAGCGGGCGCTGTACCGATCCGTTGTGGTGAAGAGAGAGCTGAGCCAAAAGGCCAAGCTCTCGATTTACCGGTCGATCTACGTTCCTACCCTCATCTATGGTCACGAGCTTTGGGTCGTGACCGAAAGAACGAGATCCCGGATACAAGCGGCTGAAATGAGTTTTCTCCGTAGTGTGTCTGGGCTCTCCCTTAGAGATAGGGTGAGGAGCTCAGTCATCCGGGGAGGACTCAGAGTAGAGCCGCTGCTCCTCCACGTCCAGAGGAGCCAGTTGAGGTGGCTCGGGCATCTGGTCAGGATGCCTCCTGGACGCCTCCCTGGTGAGGTGTTCCTGGCACGTCCCACCGGGAGGAGGCCCAGGGGAAGACCCAGGACACGCTGGAGGGACTATGTCTCTCTGCTGGGAACGCCTTGGGATTCCCCCGGAGGAGTTGGCCCAAGTGGCTGGAGAGAGGGACGTCTGGGCCTCCCTACTGAAGCTGCTACCCCCGCGACCCGACCCCGGATAAGGAGAAGAAGACGGACGGACGGACTGCATGGTTTCCCTCCCACGTTATTATAAATAATGATTATGTAACACAGTCTATGAGGACTTTAACGACATATATAACATAGATTACGGTCAACAGCAGATGCTCTGTGCATGCAACATGATTTCCTCTGTTTTTTTTACAAGTACGTCCAAAATGAAACTATTGGAACAAGACGAGCGTGACCAGTGTGTAACAGTTAGACGCTCTTGTTTCAACTTTTCTTTTGTGCTTTTCTTGTGGTTCTAAGCCCCCAGGAGCACATTTCTTTCTAAATGTGTGCGTATCATCACGTATCTTACCTAAGATGGTTACACATCAAGGTAACCATAGCTCCATTAAAACCTACCATGCATTAACTCCCTGATTGGAAAGTCCTAACCTTTCATTTCAGACCTGCACATTCATATATTGAAGTCTTGGTTTGCTACACCCACACAGACGTTACCTGCACTCTCTAAATCCACAAAGTCCTTTTTCTTGTTGTTATTAATAGCACACAAAGGTGCGTAACCGTATCGCTGAGTCAGAATCACCTGTGACTGGCTTCACAGGTCAGAGGTCACACCCATGAATGGCTGTGCTGTCCGATCAGTGATCTCTTGTTTCCAAGCTGAACACAGGGCTCTATTATCAAAACGTATGCTTCTTTGCAGCTGAAAAGCAGTTTTCCCCAAAGAGTGATTGCGCTCAAAGGACAAAAGGGTTATTTACTCTGGTGCAGTTAAAGAAAATTATTTTTCCAAGTAAATTGAGCAAAATATAAGCTTTGCTTTTCCTTGCTGAAGGTTATCGGACTTCCTTTGACTTTGTTTCTTAGAATCTAAAACCAGCTTGCAAGGTTTTTTTTCTTGAACACACACATACGTAAAACCCGCTGATAAAAAAAGTGAAGTCTGTGGTTAATATTCTGCCTAACCTTGCTGTATCTGATGTTCTGATCTGCATCCTGAAAGTGCTCGTAATTCATCCGAACGCCACCGAACACGCATCAGGGACCAAAACAGACAGGTTTGACTCCTTATGTTGCAGGACTGAATTATTTCAAGTGTTCATCTCTGTTAACAATGATGATTACGGCAACCTAATTTGATATTTAATTAGCCCAATAAAAGAGTATTTTTAATATATATACGATTTAATGTTATGGACATGTGTTGTTCACACAATCCTGACAGATGTAAGTAAGTAAATGTCCAGCAGACGCTCACCAACACCCTCCACAAAGTGGGATCAACCATAAAAGGTAATCGCTAAAGAAGTTGAATGTTCAGAGGGTCCTGGATCCCAGCATATAAATGGAAAGTTGAGTGGAAGAAAAACAGCGGTGAAGAAAAGGTGCACAAGGGATACCAGCAGTCTTAAGAGGACAGCTGTCATATTCCTTGCGTTTCCTTTGGAAATCAAAGACCAAGAACCAATCACAAACTAAAATTACCCACTTTATCTTTCTTTGCAATAATAATAAATAAAAAAAAAAAACAGACCATAAAACTTACATTACCTATTGGTGCCTAATATCTGCTATCTGTGAACGATGTAACCAAAGTCAGATTCCTCGATTGGGAGAATTATGGCCGAATAAAGCCAGTTGTGATTCTGAAGAGTCCAGAGGAAGAGTGGAGAAGCTCAGAATCTATGCGGCCTGAAGCCCAGTTTGAAGTTCCCACAGTCAGTGAGGATTTCGGGTAACAAGTCATCTGCTGGTTCTGGTCCACTGTGTTTTATCAAGTCCAAAACCCAGCCCAGCTGTCTACAGGACATTTTAGATGCACAGACAAGCTTTACGGAGATGCTTATTTTATTTTCCAGCAGGCCTCGGCACCTGTCCACCCAGCCGAAAGCACCAACAGAGGTTTTAATGGCTTTAATGGCATCGATGTGCTTGATTGGCCAGCAAAGTGGCCCGACCCGAACCCCAGGGAGAATCTATGGAGTGTTGTCAAGATGAAGATGACAGACACCAGAACTAACGATGGAGATGGTATGAAGCCTGCTATCAAAGCAACCTGGGCTTCCTGAACACCTCAGCAGAACTAGAGCCGTATCGCCTCCACGCCACGCCGCCCTGATGCAGAAACTCCTGCAAAAGAAGCCCTGAACAAGTTCTGAGAACATTTAACTGTACGGTACTCAGTAGGCCCACATTTCTGAACTAAAAATCCTTTATTTAATTAGAGGCAGCATGGATGGTCGGCGACTTGGAGGCAGTAATAAACCAAGTCGTTTCCTTAAGATCACAGTCCTTCCCAGGACAGGGGTGCAACCTTCAGCACAACACCGTCTAAAAACAAACTCCAATAAAATCTGGTTCCTCTTTCTATATCAGTCAAAATCCATCAAGTAATTAGAAAATTATTTTAGTTCAAAAACACGCCTCCAGTTTTAATGTATTATGCTCTATCATATCAGTGTTTTCAGGTTCTGTATGAAGGTTTGTGTGAAGAGTAAATTCCCTTCGTGAATCCTGCATTGTTCTCGCCACACAAACCTGGTCATAGAAGCACTGCTTTGGGAGCAAATGTTCAGCACCTTTCAACAAAAAGCAGTTCTGGACCAGACTTTGATGCGCCGCTGATGCTTCACCTGAGCACGGGTTCTTCTTCTTGATCCAATTGGAAAAATATTATGCAATAACAGAAGTTATTGCATAATATTTTCCACCAGATGAACCAGCAGAGAGCAATCTGCAGTGAGAGATAAGGCCCAGAGAACAGCTGCAGCATTTCCAGCATGTACCCTGTGTGTGTGTGTCTTTTCTACCTGACAGCCAACAGAAACCTGTTTTTAAAAAGCTCAACGAGGCAGGAGGTGAGCAGCTGATTCTGATGGGATGGGTCCAACAAACAGTGGACTTCTGGATATGTTGAGCTGCCCACTCCTTTAGGACAAAGCGCTGATTTCACAACTCTGAAAACTGATTTTAAACTCTAATTATTTTGCATCCCTGATTCAATTTGTGCATTTTGTTTTTTACATTAATGTTAGTTATTTGAACGTCAGAACTGCGATTAACAGCAATCATGGTTGTCCAGCCCGTAAAACAAGTAAATTAGTTTTGTATAGTTTTGTATAAACCTTGTTTCAGTTGAACAACTAGATGTAAAATGGCCCATGAAACGGAGGAAATGTGCTGCGAGTTCCTTGATAGAGGCCAAACTTTTAAATCAAAGGATTGCAAAAGCATTTGTCCCTCAACTTTAACTTGTTTTTACTAAACCACAAGCAAAAATGTGCATCGAACTAGCTGCTTGGTGACGCATTCAGAGCCCAAAGCAAAAGTAGGAGCTTTTAGCTTTCATCTGACTGGTGGGATTTTTTTTTGTAATTTAGTATCAAAAATTGATAGTTTTATGTGTTTATTTCCCTCTCTTCGCATATGGATCTGTGTTTGACTGTAATCCTGTCTATGACTTGTTTTGGATTATTTTTTTTATCATCTAACTCATTGTGTGTTTTTCTGTGGTAAATTTAAATAACATTTGAGGCATTGAGCTCCTAACAGAACATTTAGTAACAGCAGCTTTAAACGCGGATCTTCCAGATGGAGGAAAGCACATATTTATGCTCTCCGGGCGATGAACGAGATCATTAATGAGGTTTAAGAGCTACAAATGTGGATGATTTAATCAAGACCTGTAGAAAAAAATTCTGAAAATGAAAAAAGTGTTCATGTATGGCAGTAAATATGTGTCACTGGGATTCGAATTAAAAATGTCACTGAAATATGAAATTTCATCCATTTAGAAATAATGACAATTAATTTTTTCAGGTTAAAAATGTATTCTGAATATATTTTAACACTAAAAGAGTAAGTACAAACATACAACATTGAAATTTCAGTGGCGTTTTTCATTCAAATCCTAGCGACACATATTTACTTCCATACTCAGGCTTTGAAAACCTCCTGCTTGAGTTTTCTGTCGCGTCTCCATCAACAAGTGCTTTACTTATCAGAGTTCTGGCCAAAAATAGCCGCCATACTGAAACTTTCAGAGCCTCTCGGTCCGTAGGAAGGACGTCCGGTGATCTGAGACAAGACGGTTATTTAATTGGTTGATCAGCGGGACAGTGAACTCCAGCAGCAAACTTTAGACTTCTGTTATTTGTTTTCTATGCTGGTGCTTTGGACTGGTTTTAAACGGAGAGGAAAAAGCCAAACAATGTTACATGAGGTTTCACTAGACCAGGGTCCTGCAACCTGCAGCTGCAGGGATGGATCTAACTCCCTGGGCTGTTTACAGTGGCAAGCTTATAACAAATGGCCAATGTTTTTTCTTCTTTATATATAGAACCATAATACAGATATTTGCGCTACTGTTTTTATGCAATATCTGCAAAGAAATTGAATCAAAAAGATGACAGAGACTGCACAAGGGATTATTTCGGTTTAAAGCTTAGCACTTAGCTTTAATTACTTTTTGTATTATATGAATTTTTTATATTCCATTTTTTATTTTGTTTCCTGTGATCTTTTTGTCAGGATGCAGTTTGTAGGCTGCATGCTGAGCCTCCCTTCCTCTCTCTCTTCCCTGCGCAGCCTGATTGGTTCCACCTGTCAGGCTGCAATTATCACTGATTTGTTTCCACCTGTTGTCACCTCTATATATACCCACCTCATTCTGTTCTCGTTGCCGGTCTGTAGTGTTCAACCCCTCCTCAGTCTCAGCCAGAAATCCTGTGTTAGCTCTGTTTTTGCTCTGTCAGCCAGAACACTTAGCTCAGCTCTATTTTTGCTTAATCACTGCCAAAAGACTCTAGTTCAGCTCTGTTCCAGCTCACCCTCGGCCAGAGACTCCGTTCCAGCCCAGCCTCAGCCAGAATCACTCCTCCAGCTAAGTCACAGGCAGAGACTCCGTTCCTACTCAGCCCGCAGTTTAGGGTTCGCCGGCTCCGGTGTTCCGCTGTGGTCTCGGTCTTCGGCTCCTGTGCTCCGTTCTGGTTTCAAATCCTCGGCTGCTGGGTTCCGTCCTGGTTTCAAGTTCTCGGCTGCTGGGTTCCATCCTGGTCTCAAGTTCTCAACTCCTGGTGAGCCGTCCTGGTCTCAAGTTCTCAACTCCTGCTGTTCCGTCCTGGTTTCAAGTTCTCAGCTGCTGGGTTCCGTCCTGGTTTCAAGTTCTCAGCTGCTGGGTTCCGTCCTGGTTTCAAGTTCTCAGCTGCTGGGTTCCGTCCTGGTCTCAAGTTCTCAACTCCTGGTGAGCCGTCCTGGTCTCAAGTTCTCAACTCCTGGTGTTCCGTCCTGGTCTCAAGTTCTCAACTCCTGGTGTTCCGTCCTGGTCTCAAGTTCTCGGCACCTGTGTTCCGTCCTGGTCTCAAGTTCTCAACTCCTGGTGAGCCGTCCTGGTCTCAAGTTCTCAACTCCTGGTGAGCCGTCCTGGTCTCAAGTTCTCAACTCCTGGTGAGCCGTCCTGGTCTCAAGTTCTCAGCTGCTGGGTTCCGTCCTGGTTTCAAGTTCTCAGCTGCTGGGTTCCGTCCTGGTCTCAAGTTCTCAACTCCTGGTGAGCCGTCCTGGTCTCAAGTTCTCAACTCCTGGTGTTCCGTCCTGGTCTCAAGTTCTCGGCTCCTGTGTTCCGTCCTGTTCTCAAGTTCTCGGCACCTGTGTTCCGTCCTGGTCTCAAGTTCTCAACTCCTGGTGAGCCGTCCTGGTCTCAAGTTCTCAACTCCTGGTGAGCCGTCCTGGTCTCAAGTTCTCAACTCCTGGTGAGCCGTCCTGGTCTCAAGTTCTCAACTCCTGGTGTTCCGTCCTGGTCTCAAGTTCTCAACTCCTGGTGTTCCGTCCTGGTCTCAAGTTCTCGGCACCTGTGTTCCGTCCTGGTCTCAAGTTCTCAACTCCTGGTGAGCCGTCCTGGTCTCAAGTTCTCAACTCCTGGTGTTCCGTCCTGGTCTCAAGTTCTCAACTCCTGGTGTTCCGTCCTGGTCTCAAGTTCTCGGCTCCTGTGTTCCGTCCTGTTCTCAAGTTCTCGGCTCCTGTGTTCCGTCCTGTTCTCAAGTTCTCGGCTCCTGTGTTCCGTCCTGTTCTCAAGTTCTCGGCTCCTGTGTTCCGTCCTGTTCTCAAGTGTTCCGTCCTGGTCTCAAGTCTTCGGCTCCAGTGTTCCTTCCTGGTCAGACTCTCTGCACTACTCCTGTCGGCCAGCTTCTGCACCCTACATCTCCATCTGGTAAAGACTCTGGTCCCTCTCATCATCCATCATCCACACTGTTCAATAAACTCTAAAGAACTAGCTCTGCGTGTGTGTGCTGTGTCCGGGTTCATCCCAGAAAAATACCATGATACTTTTGGAATTTTTTTTTTTTTTATTATTATTATTTTATTATTTCATTACTATGTGCTTTAGTCTCCTTATTTGGATGTTTTAAAGTGCTTTATAAATCAATAAATGAATGAATTTTCATAGATATGGAAAGGATTAAATGGGCCTTAGAAGTCCTATTTTTCCCTCGTGAAAACTTGAAGTTTCTCTTGGTTCCAAATACTACGAGAAAACTGATTTCAGGGCAAAATATGAACCTCGATAAGTCATCTGTCTTCTAGGGGTCATGTAGGCTCAGACAAATTTAATTTATCAGAAGCAAGGCCAGAGATGGCTCTGAGTTGTAAAGGTTTGTAAGGCAAAGTAATAGAGTCAGAGAAAAAGGTTTCAATAATGCAACAAAAAAAGTTAAAATGAGAATAAAGATGACTGATGGCGAGAACAACAACAATGAAGTCGAAATGATGACAAAGACGTTGAAATGACAAGAAAAAGACAAAATGATGAGAAGAAAGTGGAAAAAGTATTTCAAGAGAGTCTAAATGACACCAATACAAAGACCACAAGCATACCTCGTGTGAACTGGACTTTTAATATTTATAAGATTTAAAAAAGACATTTCTGTTTCAGCAAGGCAAATTTATTTATATAGCACAATTCAGTACAGGGACAATGCAAAGTGCTTTACATGATTAAAATATAGCAAATTAAAACAGAATAAAAGCAAGTAGGAATAAAATGTAGATAGAAATTAGAACAAAAAAGTGGTGATTCAGTTAACTAGAACAGTTGAAGGCAATCCTAAACAAATGTGTTTTTAATCTTGATTTAAAGGAACTCAGGCTTTCCGCACCTTTACAATTTTCTGGAAGTTTGTTCCAGATAAGTGGAGCATAGGAACTAAATGCTGCTTCTCCATGTCTGGTTCTGGTTCTGGTTCTGCAGAGCAGGCTGGAGCCAGAAGACCTGAGTGGTCTGGAGGGTTGATGCCCTGATAACAAGTCTGTGATGTATTTAGGTGCTAATTCAGGGATTTATAGACTAACAGAAGGATTTTAAAGTCTATTCTCTGAGATCCAGGGAGCCAGTGTAAAGACTTCAGAACCGGGTCCATGTTCTCTACGTTCTTAGTCTTAGTGTAAGGACTTCAGAACCGGGTCCATGTTCTCTACGTTCTTAGTCTTAGTGAGGACTTCAGAACCGGGTCCATGTTCTCTACGTTCTTAGTCTTAGTGAGGACTTCAGAACCGGGTCCATGTTCTCTACGTTCTTAGTCTTAGTGAGGACTTCAGAACCGGGTCCATGTTCTCTACGTTCTTAGTCTTAGTGAGGACTTCAGAACCGGGTCCATGTTCTCTACGTTCTTAGTCTTAGTGAGGACTTCAGAACCGGGTCCATGTTCTCTACGTTCTTAGTCTTAGTGAGGACTTCAGAACCGGGTCCATGTTCTCTACGTTCTTAGTCTTAGTGAGGACTTCAGAACCGGGTCCATGTTCTCTACGTTCTTAGTCTTAGTGAGGACTTCAGAACCGGGTCCATGTTCTCTACGTTCTTAGTCTTAGTGAGGACTTTAGAACTGGGTCTATGTTCTCTACGTTCTTAGTCTTAGTGAGGACTTCAGAACCGTGTCCATGTTCTCTACGTTCTTAGTCTTAGTGAGGACTTCAGAACCGGGTCCATGTTCTCTACGTTCTTAGTCTTAGTGAGGACTTCAGAACCGGGTCCATGTTCTCTACGTTCTTAGTCTTAGTGAGGACTTTAGAACCGGGTCCATGTTCTCTACGTTCTTAGTCTTAGTGAGGACGCGGGCAGCAGCGTTCTGGATCAGCTGCAGCTGTCTGATCCACTTTTTAGGCAGACCTGTGAAAACACCGTTGCAGTGATCAGTTCTACTAAAGATAAACATGGATTAGTTTTTCCAGATCCTTCTGAGACATCAGTCCTTTAATCCTGGAAATGTTCCTCAGGTGATAAAAAGCCGACCTTGTAACTGTCTTTAGATGCTTTTGGAGGTTCAGGTCTGAGTCCATCACTACACCCAGGTTTCAGGCCTGATCAGTGGTTCCTAGCTGAAGCGACTGAAGCTGTGTGCTAACCTTTGATCTCTCCTCTATTGGTCCAAATATTATTACTTCAGTTTTGTTTTTATTCAACTAAAGAAAATTTTGGCACATCCAGGCATTGATTTCTTCTAGGCATTTACTGAGTGCCCGAACTGGTTCATAGTCACCTGGTGACATGGTGATGTAAAGCTGTGTGTCGTCTGCATAGTGATGGTAGCTGATGTGGTTGTTTTTTTATTATCTGAGCTAGAGGAGCATGTAGATGTTGAACAGGAGGGAACCCAGGATGGACCCTTGGGGAACCCCACATGTGATTTTTGTCATTTCTGATGTAAAGTTACCTGCTGATACAAAAAATTCCCTGTTCTTTAAGTAGGATTTAAACCAGTGGAGAGCTGTACCACAGAGGCCGACCCAGTTCTCCAGGTGTTCTAACAGAATGGAGTGATCAACAGTATCAATGCTGCACTAAGGTCCAACAGAACCAGCACTGAGGTTCTGAGGTCCAACAGAACCAGCACTGAGGTTCTGAGGTCCAACAGAACCAGCACGGTGGTTCTTCCACAGTCTGTATTTCTATGGATGTCATTAAACACCTTGATCAGGGCGGTCTCTGTACTGTGGTGAGGAAACCTGACTGGAAAACGTCAAAGCGGCTGGTCGTTGTTAAGAAGGTGTTTAATTGTTGAAACTCAGCTTTTTCTATAATAGTACATAAATCCTGCGAACCTACTTCTATAAAGCATTTTAAACATGTTTGGGAAGAACAGAGCAGTTTTATTTCAACTTTATTCTCAATATTTTGACTTAATTTTTAAAATGTAATTCTGTATTTATTCTCAATATTCCATCTTTATTCTGTAACGAAAAGGAAAATAAATTATTACCAAATAATTTATTTTACCCCTAAGTCAGCCTAATACTGGGTCTGGATCATAAGATCCAGACCCATGGACTAAAACCTCTAAATGAATCAAAATTCTTTAAAATAATGGAAGAAGTCAAAAAATGTAAAAAGCCAAAATTTTCCTGCATTTTCTGCTGTTAGTTTAAACGGGTTCAGCAATATCCTGACAAAGGTACCTAGAGGTTCAGCTTTGGGATGTTTCGCTCAACGAGTCCATTAAAGAATAAATACCAGGAAGAAGTAGCAAATGGGGTAACTTACTATGAACAATAGTTTGGCAAGAAATGAAGGAAGTAATTAAAAAAAAGGAGCTGATTCTGATAAATTCCTGGCGAAACAGACAAACAACTTTCAAGCATGTTTTTGTAGCTCTGATAAACTCAATTGAATTTGTGAGTTAACTATTAAACTACAGCATTTTTATCTTCACCCAAAAAGGCAAAATGACAGCAGGAGACGAGAGGTCTGTGCTAACAGAACACTGAAGCTACTGAGGTGAGGTTTTGGTCAAAAAAGGTATGGCACTAAATAAATAAATACATAAATAAATGTCTGGATGTAACATAGAAACCAATACAGCAACACCTGGAGTAAAAATCTAAAATGTCTTAAATTTCTCTCATGTATTCTCAATTTCATTTAACTTTTCCTTACATTGTTGCTTCTGTTTTTCATGTTTCTGTTTATTATTTACTTAATTTAGTCATCACTGGGTTGATCCATTAAAATAGAAAAGAAAAATCTTCAATATAAAAAACAGCTGGTGTTTTTAACCTGATACCAAGGAAACAATCAAGAGAGAACTTCAAGCTGCACTAAAAAAGCAGAAGTTCTCCTTGTGTTTAAATACAGCTTTTGACTACAGAGCATCAGGAGAAGTTATCGGCTCATTTTAATGTAATTCGATTTTGAACTTTTCGGTCCAGACGACTAAAACTTCCCATGACAGATTTGGGAGTCGCTTCTTAAACAAGCCCAGCAGAGGAAAGTGAGGAGAGCTGAGAAGGTCATCAGACTGATCCTGACGTTTTTCCAGGAACCGAAAAACTATGGTAAACTGATATGAATCACTCTTGGGTCAGACCTACTGTAAAGACGCGGTGGTCTTGAAGAGGTTCCAACCGAACCTCCGTGCAGGTTGTTTACACCGTGAACATGATCCGGCTGCGATGTGAGACAATTACGAGGTTTTTGCTGCAAGTCTCGTTCAAGAGTTTTCTTTTATTCAGGTTTGCTTCGCCTTCTGGGATGCAGTAAGTAAATACGTTTCAGTACTGGGGGTTTAGGAAGTGCTTAGGAAGACAAACAACAAGGTACCGTCCGGCGTAAAAGTGCGACCCGCTTACAGATTTCTTCCTGTTATGCTTTTTTGCTTCACGTGAACAAATTTAATGTCTCAGACAAAGGTAACCTGAATAAACACATAACGCAGTTTTCAAAACAAAAGTTGTTGTGAATTCAGACCCAACTTTGACAGGAGAACGGGAGTCCAATGTTGGAGGTGGATTTTTATTAAAGGGACTTCCACAGACAATAACAAGGCCCCAGCGTAGCTGGAGAACGTCTGATGAGAACAACAAACATCTCGACAACTTGAAACGATGAGGCAAAGGAAGACAGGAAACCGGCCGGACAGGTGAGAAAAGGATCTGGCAAGGAATGAACGAACCTAACAAGCTTCTAACTGCTGGGAAGGTGATCAGTGACATGGGAACCAGGGGAGTCTGACCTACAGGATGCACGGCAGCTGGGCAAAGACCTGAAAAGACCGATTCACTGATCTACCTCCTCCCTCACACAGTCCAGACGGTTAAATTTAACCGACCACTGTCACCCGCTGCCACAACCAGTGCCCGGACTCAGCAGGGATGGGTTAGTTTGGAGGTTCTGTTCATGCTTTCCATCGGTGACTGCAGTATAAATACACCAAATTCATACACACAGACACACTCTGATTATAGAGTTTAACTTTAGTTGGCCCCCCTAGACAACCCAGGGCTGCACCAACATGGTGTTGATGAAGTTGTTCAATGGCCTGGTGAAAATGCTCCTACTGCTCCCCCTGAGCCAGGGGTGTCCAAACTTTTCATCACGTGGGCCAAAATTGTCAAGTCAAAAGTACTGGAGGGCCAAAAGTACACTTTAAAAAAACAACTAAAATTACCCAAACAGTATATTGTGATTTAAATTTTTTATTTTATTTTAACTGCTTCACAGAATATGGGCCAGCAATATTTTAATTAAACAAATTAATCTGATTTTCTGTAGAAAGGGCCCATTGTAGACCCAAAACTTAAAAAGGTTTTTTTTTGCATGTTTGCCACAGTCATACAGTTTGCAGAAAAAAAAAACTAATATTTGTCTATTTTCAGCAATCAAAACAGGATTGAGTCAGTTTTTCTTCGAAAAACACTTCCTGTATTCAGCCAATTTTAATAAATAATTGATGCACCAAAGTCTGCCTTTAAAGGAGAAGTCCGGTCAAAATCAGAAATCAAACTGCTGAAAGTACTTTAAATATAGAACTACTATATACTGTGCAATAAATTATACGTTTTTTAATTAAGAATAATTTTCATTTAATCATGTTTATGTGGAGGAACCCATCTTGGTCAAGAATAGTACTGTCACCTCCCATTTTGTGACGTCACTCAGCGGACCCGCTGTTGAGCAAGTCCCACCGCTCTGTTTGTCACGGCGCACTATTTTCCAAGATGGCGACTGGTGCTCTGTACGAAGCAGAGAGTGATGAAGTACTTAGTGACAGTGATGAGAGTTCCGTGGAGCTATCATCACCTGATAGCGATATGGATTTTTTTAGAAGAGTTTCTTGACAGAAACGGGACTTATTTCCAGTGCAAACTCAGTCGGGTCCTACAGTATATATATATATATATATATATATATATATATATATATATATATATATATATATATATATATATATATATATATATATATATATATATATACACGTGCGCGTGTGTGTGTGTGTGTGCGCTCGCTCCGCTGCAGCACGGCTTTACCGGCGCTGCAGCGGAGGAGAGATCGCGCTGAAGTCACTTGAGTTATATTGCCCCGTAGTAAATAGGGCAGGTGGTCATTATTGTATAAATATTAAAATATAAAATCGTTCCAGCACATGCTGGGGCGGAGGGATACCACATGGACTCGTTGACCACATGGTATCCCTCCGACCAGAGGGGCGGAGGGATACCATGTTGTATCCCTCCGCCCCTCTGGTCGGAGGGATACCATCCCCGCAAATTCTAAATTAAAAATAAAAAAATTAAAAATAACTTACCGAAAATCCTCGCTCTCATGTCATGTTCAAAACATTTTTTCTTCTTCGAAATGGTCACTGCATATGACGTGTTTTCTCTCTGGCCAGAAGTTAGATGGCAAATCCGCTCTCTTTAAGTTGGCAATCCAGCGATGAGCCCGTGGTGGCTCATGAATCAGAAAGTTGAAATAAGCAATGTTTTTTCCACTTTTACCAGTTGTGTTGGAACATCCAATGGCCATGCACGTGGACATTGTTGCTTCAGCAATAGCTCTTGGGAATGTCAGTGGTGAAGTCCTCTGGAAAATCCGAAATAATTATTGATGATCGCAGCTGTGTAGAACGGCTCCTATTGACTTTGCATGGAAAGCGGAGAGAAATACTGTCGCCGCTTCCGCTCTTCAACGTCGCAGGATGTGATGTCAGAGGGCCCAAGTATGGGCAGTAAGGGCGGCCTCCATACACAGCGATCCAGACGACAATTTATGTTTTTATTTTCTTATTGATTAAAGATAAGTTCATTAAATAACCACGAACGTATTAGTTTTAGTTATAGCTAATGATCTCCTGATTTTTCCTTGTTGACCGGACTTCCCCTTTAAGTAAAAGTCATTGGATATATGTGATCCTATTTACTATGTGTAAATAGTGATCCTATGTGATCTTATGGGAGTGGTGGCCTAGTGGTTAGAGCAGTGCTTGCACTCAGAGAAGGATGCAAGTACCCGGTTCGATCCCCAGCGCCTGCACTCTGGGTCCCTGAGCAAGACGCTTAACCCCTGATTGCTCCCCGGGCGCCGCACATGGCAGCCCACTGCTCCCCTAGAGTGATGGGTTAAAAGCAGAGAACACATTTCGTTGTAATGTATGTTTCAATGACAATAAAGATGATATTACTATTAAAAGTAAAGAAAAATAGTTTTTTTTACTCCTGGGAATGTTTACCACTAGTCCATGTTTTCTCCGTTTGTGGGTCAAACTTTGCTTCTAAGTCTTAGAAACCGTTTTGTAAACGATTCTGGACTGACGGATGTCAACGACTATGTTCCTAATTTTTGCATATTTTGATATGATTTGTGTTGCCAAACATGACTTATTTATTTTACAGTTCTGGAAGTGGTTTAGCTTGGATTTGGCAAGTTAAACAGAAACAAAAGAAAGTGATTATTCACAGTTTATTCATGATTCACCAAGAGGGGCAAAATTACGATTTCACATCAGGTCAGGTTGGTTTAGGTAACTTTTTTCCTTTAATAAGTAAAATATTAATTGGGAAACTATTTCATATTTACTTAGATTAACTTTGTGAGATATTTAAACATGTCTGAGGAAACGGCTAAGTGTAAAAAAAGCAAAGCAGAACAAATCTGTAACAGAGCAAACAGGGCACTATATACTGTAAGCCGATTATTTTTTATTGTCTTCTTGATGGCCTGAACTGAAATATGATGATCTTTTGTTTTTATGCACACAACCAAGAGATTTGGCCACAGTAAGGGCTGGTTTCTGGTACTTTAGGGTTCCTTCATCCTGCTTTAAGATTTGAACCCTGTGCGTGCTGAATGATCCTTTCTTTTGAACTCCCCATATCTGATTTGCAGCACGTCTGCCACAGTTAAACTTACAGTCGTAGAAAAAGTGCAGAGATGAGTGAATCTTTGAAACTGCAGAGCATTTTGGATTTCACCTATAGCCGCGGTTCAACCACAGGAAGCGTAAGAGTTCAAACACAAACTGGTCTTTTCTTAGAGCCGTTACAGAAAAAACACCTCTCTGCTAGATGCATGCAAAGCCACAAAGCATTCACGCTGTGTTCAGGTCATGTTGTTGCACTCTTCACGCAAGGATGCTGGGAATTTAGTTGCACACACACAGGCAGGCTATGATGAGAATCTCATGAAGCCATCACTACTTGGAGCTCAACAGACTTATAACTCGGTGATAATCTCACAATAGTAGGTAAATGTAACCCAGGACTGTTCTTTTTACTCTATTAATCATGAACAATCTGCTGTTGTGGCTTTGTGAAGTCATTTCTTGTACAACAAACAACAATTAGGTGGGACTTCTTTTGCATTTACAGAGCACCATTGGGGTTCATTGATGCTTTACCACAATATAAAAACCACCACCACCATGCAACAGAGGTTTAACGCATGCTCTGTCATACCTAATGAGAAACTAATTTCCTTCTTAATATGTCCCAGAAATCCTCACCTGCAAAGGCAACCAATCTTCTGGCTGTTTTGTTTTGCATTGCAGCAGCTCGTTATCCTGAGTGGAAGGGGTAAATGTAACCAGCCAAATAAAGACAGCTAGTTGTCTGCTGGGCCCCGTTCTTCGTACGTCGCTAATTTGGCATGATCTTGGATCGTTTGGTTCTTTGAAACTCATCCTGGACTTGCTGTCATAGCAACATGTGCGCCAGCTTAAACCTGCTCGCGAGCAGGCTTATTTCATGTAAACAGGATTAGATCGCAGCTTTATAAGGGAAGGAGATAAGGAAATCTGCCGTAGCCATGTCTTGTCCATTTTTCCGACAGCAACCTGTTGCAGAAGGTGCAAGAATAATTTGCAGAGCTTTTCGAATTAATCGCGTATTGCACAATAGACAGGATCCTTTAGCGCAGCGCGACAGTGTAATTGTAGAGAGATTTTTCTTGGTGGCTGTTATAAACAAACACATCATTTAACAGTGGCTTTTAAAAAGAGGAAAAAGTGGTGTTAGAGCCATAAATAGAAAATATTTAAGTTATTTGTATGATGGTTTGCTTTTTATTTTTATCCTATTCAGTAAGAAGATTTGTTCAGGCTATTTTATTGTGAAGTTTAGTTTTATTTTGAAAGGCTTGCTTCCTGTTGAGCCGTATATTGTATTAACAGATTATCTAGACACGGAGCAATACAGTTTTTGACCGTGTAAACTGTGTATGACTTGGAAAAGGAAAAAGGGAGAATTGTAAAACGGATGTATCGTCATTTTTGTATTTGCATTATTTCTTCATTTTTTATAAATAAAGAATTTTTTTGTTAACATTCACAGTTTGTACGCGTCCTTTACTTCCAGTGTCTAAGGAATGACACCGATATTGGATCTGTTGACATAACAAGTGGCTTTTTAAAATATAGTATAATAATTAAAGGCTACCATTTTGTAGAATATTCTTGTACTACACTTTTACTTGTCCCCATGTTCTAGTGGGTCCTGTGGAGGCTCTGATATGAAAGAACAAAGTAAATATGAAATTATTAAAAAGCAAAAATTCATACTGTAGAAAGTGATAGAAACATCTAACATGGACAGCACTTATGCATTTAATTTGTCTGCTGCTTTTTGCCAGCCCTCTCTCCTGGCTTTAGCAGATTTTGAGGTGTTTTAATGAATGACTCAAATTCATCATAACCTTCCATTAAAAGCTCTTGTTCTGCTTGGGAGAAAAACTGTGGGCGTTCTTTGGCCATGCTGAACAGCCAATAGCAGCGTTGCTGATCAATGTTTCTACTATCGATACATTTCCCCTTTCAAACAAACGCATGAACGCGCAGTTGTCTCAGATAACTCAATCCAGTGATACTAATCATGAACAACAGGTGTGTTGGAAGAACCCAATTAGCCGGATCATGATTAGTCGGATGAAATCATCTTGGATGTCTCATTTGATCTCAGATGTTTTACGCAACGTACGAATAAACGAGCCCCAGGTTGATAAACATCCAGATAACATCTTTGTTTGCAGGCTAGAATTTAAACATTAAATGTCATCCTTTTTAACAATCTTTATTCTCCTTGTCTATCTATGATCAGTGGTGGAACCATTTAGTTAAAAAAAAAAACTGGATAAATGTGTCTTTGTTTTTTGTGAGAGACACAGAAGAATAGCGATGTTTGATGATGAGTTTTTTCATGTCTACTTTCATCGCACACAACACACACAAAACAAATTTGTACGTACAAAAATGTACAGAAACAATCAGAACTGAGGAAAAAACAAAACAGCAGAGGTTGCTGGATCAGAACCTTCTCATTGTCCCTCGCACCTATTTTGAGTCACGAGGAGATTGCTTCTTCCTTTGGAACGGTCCCGCCCCCGTTACATTTGCTTGACTTCAAGCCTTTTGTTTTATACCATTGAGATAATAATTGTATGGATATTTTTATTGTATTTTTGTCTAATTTTTGCAAAACACTTTGTGACCCTCCAATGTCTGTGAAAGGTGCGATAAAAATAAACTTTGCTTACTAAGTTACTGAGATACAGTGAAAATCCGGCAATAGTAGTCTTAAACTTCACACAGATTGCCAATAAATACTGAATTTGCCGTCAGGGTTAAACACTTTAAGTCCGTACGAAGATGAACATGGTAAATATTCCTAAATGATTCAGAAATCAGCACCGCTGAAAACGCTGTAGTATATATGCCAGGTCCATTGGTGGCGCTGTGACAAAGTTGTCCCACCAGCTGCTAGTTCTGCCGGTTCTTTTTCACAAGTCGGTCCTTCTCGTTCTTCTCTGGGGTGGAACCTAAAGCATGTGGTTCATGTGGTTCTCTGTAGCAGGTTGGAGCTCGTGGCTGCGGGTGAGGAGCAGTAGATTCAGCTTTACAGCCATTAACAAAGACAAAATCCGCCTTAGCGTGAACGCGACACCGAACTGAGCCATGTTTGTTGGTGTTTGTGAGAGCAAGGTGCATGTGGGTCACAGGGAGACGTGAATCTACGACGTCGTCGCTTCACAAAAGACGTTTAGCATGTACAAATGAAATTACCAAAACGCCGCTTTGATATGTTTCCACTCTGGGACCCGGTAATAATTTTTGGCCTCCAAAGCACCAGATCTATGCAGACAAAACGACAAAATACCTTTACAGATACTCCTAATCATAGACATTATATACGTAGACCCCTGGTTGGGCAGGATCTGCCTATGCTGCGGATGCGTCAGAGCGTCCACCATGTTGAATGGGGCAAATCTGCTGTTAGACTCAAACACTTAAACAGTATCAGAGGGACTTTAATCTCCGAATATACTTTATATTCGTAATATATATATATATTTTGTAATATTACGAGTTTATTTTCGTATCCCTTTGGCTTCATTCTGCTGACTTTATTCTTGTAAAGAATAGAAATAATTAAAAGAATCTAACCTGGCCCTATTACTCCAGGACTGAAATAGTTCTGCAAACTGTGACTATTCTGGAAATGTTCCCTCTTAATTCTCATAATATGATGCTTTTCTCATAATATTACCACTTTTGTCTTTTTTTTACTGTATTCTCCTATGACTTTTTTCTCATATTAGTAATTTTACCTCTTTAATACTCCCCCATGTGTGATGTGTTCCTAATCTGTGTCTATACCACATCTTAAAACGTTCACCCGGTTTTATGAAATAATGAAGACCACAATGTTTAGATTTAACCAATTGATCTTTAGTTATATATAAACACACTCCTATTTATTTATAATACTTCAAAATCTATATATGCACATCTATATCTAAAAACATTGATCAATAGCTCTCTGTTCTGTCAATCTCTATCAATTAATCTATATATATATATATATTCCTTTACAAGTATATATAAGCTCCATCTATATCTTTCTAAATACTTAAAACTAGGGCTGTCAAAATAACGCGTTAATTTCGATTAATTAATTTAAATAAAATTAACGGATTAAAAAAATTAACGCAAATTAATCGTATAGGGTAGTTCACTGCTATTGTTTTCATCCGGGTTTTTTCGCGCCTGCGCGCCGGACTGGAAGGCAGACGGCGAGCACAGCGGCAGACGCCAACAGAGCAAACAACAAGTTCTCAACGTATTTTTCTCCTTTAGGTAACGTATCACAAGATCGTTTTAAGAGTAAGTTGATGGTTGATGGTTGATGGTATCAGATTGCCAGATACAGTCCAGATAGCGAGTCTGTGAATGCTGGCCAAACGATTTAGTCCGGCCCGGTGGCCAAATGCATTATCATTATTCAATGGCTGTATCTCCTCGCTGCATCCACCGATCTGCACTAGATTTTTTGTGAGTCGTGGGCTAGCGCTGCTCAACGCGTTCGTGTGTATCGCCCGGTGGACGGACGGAGAAAATGCGTGACAGCTTCTGCGGTGGCTGACGGCCGGCGGTGCGCGAAGGCACTTGGCTGCAGGGCCGATTGACGCCACTTGCGGCTTTAATTATTTAAGCAGAACAATGACCAGTGCAAAATTAAGTTGTATTTACCGGAGATGAAGTGTAGACTGCAAATTCTTTCGGGGTATGATGGCTCCTACAGTCCATTGGGATTTGTTTGCCTGGGTCCTTTTTCACTGAAAATATCCATTTCTTTCTTCGTCCTTCGGTAAACGAAAGAAACGTACATCCAACGATTTGGAATGCCTCTGTGTGGCATAAACTAAAAGCACACTCTAATTCACCCGTTTTGTCACGGTGTTTGGCGAGAACAGTCCTGCTTTTGCCTACCGGCGTAACCCGGAAGTAGCGCGGACGTCTGTGGAACAGACGGCCTCACGCTGCAGGTGTTCATGGTCGACTCGAGTGACTGTAGGTCCTGCAGCTGCAGAACGAGAATCCCACATCATCACCCTTCCACCACCGTGGAAGGACTAGTCTGTGCTGATGTTCTGTGATTTATTGATACAGAAGTCTTGTGGTTCTTTCAGATGCGTCCTGCTGTGTTTTGCGATAACAGGCTTTCTCTTGGCAGTCAAACTTCTTTTTCTAATTGTTTTGTCATGAACAATAACATTTAACATACTAACCAAAGCCCTTGGAGCCTGTGATGGAGCTCTTGGATTTTTAACAAAACTTCATGACGTTGAGCTCAGTTGGACATTTGAGTCAATTTACATACTAGGACATCCACTGCCTTAAATGTTTATCGTGTTTTTTGCCCATTAACTAAAAAGTTGGACTTTAAATGGTTCAGCTTTTCCTTACAAACCTTCCCAGATTGATGGGCAGCAACAATTCCCTTTCTAAGGGTATTGCTTTTGTCTTTCTCTCTCTGCATTATGTTTACAGACACAACAGAGCATCAAACTCTCAAAACTCCTGCTTCAATAGTAGCAGTTAAATTTGATAATAATGTAATACTCAATTGCCTTAATTAGCATTACCTGGCTGCTATGTTCCCTCGTAAACCCAGCAGAAACAGGAATAAAAAGTATCTCCACTAGAGCTCCACTATATGTCGAATCACACGGATTATTTGGTTGGATATCTTGTTCACACCCTGCATATCAATGATATATATTTAGCCATTTAGATGGTCTCCAACCGTCTTTGATTTGGTGATAAATACTGACAAGGTTATTATAGTGGGTGATTTTAACATTCATGTTGACACAGAATGTGATAACCTTAGTGTAGCCTTTAAAACTATCCTAGATTCAATTGGTTTTGCTCAAAATGTGCATAAGACAACGCACTCTCGGCTCCATACTTTAGACCTTGTGCTGACATATGGCATTGATTGTGAAGAATTAACAGTATTTCCTCACAACCCTGTTCTATCTGATCATTTTTTAATAACATTTGAGTTTAATCTAACTGATTTCTCCACCCCCAAAAGAGGGTTCCATTATAGTAGATCTTTATCCGATAATGCTGTATCAAAACTTAAAGAGTCTGTCCCCCTCTTAATATCGTCAGTATTGCAGAAATACCCAGTAGATAGCAGCAATGTTGTTTCTTCCAATTCACAAATAGATGTCTTTGTTAACGGTATGACTTCATCATTGCGTTCTGCATTAGACAATGTAGCTCTTTTGAAAAAGAAGGTGATAATTCACAGGAAGCTGGCTCCTTGGTTTAATTCAGAGCTGCGTTCCTTGAAGCACAATGTTAGGAAATTGGAGAGAAAATGGCGCTCTACACACCAAGAGGAATCCTACCTAATCTGGAGGGACAGTCTATTGTTGTATAACAAGACCCTTCGCAGAGTTAGAGCAGCATATTTTTCATCATTAATTGAGGAGAATAAGAATAATCCTAGATTTCTCTTTAGTACAGTTGCCAAACTTACACAGAGTCATAGCTCCATTGATCCAACCATTCCCTTAGCTCTTAGCAGTAATGATTTTATGGGATTCTTCATAAATAAAATTGATTCCATTAAAAATAAAATAATTGGCATCCTCCCAAACATGATTACCTCATCCTCAGTAAGTAAGGCAGCATTGGAGGAATCTTTAGAACCTGCACAGTGTCTGAACTGTTTAGAAGCAGTAGAGCTTTCTGAGCTATCTAAAATCTTAGCTTCATCTAAACCTTCTACCTGTATGTTAGACCCAATCCAAACCAAGTTGTTTAAGGAGGTATTCCCTCTGATCAGTGGTCCTATTTTAGACATGATTAATCTATCCTTGGTAAATGGATATGTACCACAGGCTTTTAAAGTAGCTGTTATTAAACCTTTACTTAAGAAACCTTCTCTTGATCAAGATGAGTTAGTAAATTACAGACCTATATCTAATCTTCTTTTCTTATCTAAAATTCTTGAGAAAGTAGTTGCTAATCAACTTTGTGAACATTTACAAAGCAATGACCTACTTGAGGAGTTTCAGTCAGGCTTCAGAGCTCATCATAGCACTGAAACAGCTCTGGTGAAGGTCACTAATGATATTCTCATGGCCTCAGATAATGGACTTGTGTCTGTACTTGTCCTGTTAGATCTCAGTGCTGCATTTGATACAGTTGATCACAATATTCTCCTACAAAGACTTGAACATACTGTAGGGATTAAGGGGAAAGCATTAGGCTGGTTTAAATCTGATCTGTCGGACAGATTCCAGTTTGTTCATGTTAATAATAAATCTTCCTCAAACTCTAGGGTCACCTGTGGAGTACCACAGGGTTCAGTCCTTGGACCAATTCTCTTTACTATATATATGCTTCCGATTGGCAAAATTATCAGACAGCATGGGATTAATTTCCACTGTTATGCTGATGACACTCAGCTATATTTATCCATAAATCCTGATGAATCCAATCAATTACTTCGACTGCAGTCATGTCTTGATGACATCAAAAGCTGGATGACTTTATATTTCCTGCATTTAAATTCTGACAAGACAGAAGTTGTAATCTTTGGGCCAGAGTCCTCAAAAAATAAACTTCTTAATCAATCACTTAATCTGGATGGCATTAACTTGGCCTCTGGTAATAAAGTTAAAAATCTTGGTGTTGTTTTCGACCAAGACATGTAATTTAAATCCCATATTAAACAGGTTTCCAGAGTTTCCTTTTTTCACCTCAGGAATATCGCCAAAATTAGAAACATTCTGTCCAGGAGTGATGCTGAAAAACTAGTCCATGCATTTGTTACTTCAAGGCTGGACTATTGTAATTCTTTACTATCAGGAAGTCCACAAAATGCAGTTCAAAGTCTTCAGCTGATCCAAAATGCTGCAGCAAGAGTTCTGATGAAAATCAACAAGCGGGATCATATTTCTCCAATTTTAGCTTCCCTTCATTGGCTTCCTGTTAAATCAAGAATAGAATTTAAAATTCTTCTTCTAACGTATAAAGCCCTTAATAATCAAGCTCCATCATATATCAGAGCTCTGATTACCCCGTATGTTCCTAACAGAGCACTTCGCTCTCAGACTGCAGGTCTGCTGGTGGTTCCTAGAGTCTCTAAAAGTAGAATGGGAGGCAGATCCTTTAGCTATCAGGCTCCTCTCCTGTGGAACCAACTCCCAGTTTTGGTCCGTGAGGCAGACACCCTGTCTACTTTTAAGACTAATCTTAAAACTTTCCTTTTTGACAAAGCTTATAGTATGAGTGGCTCATGTTACCCTGAGCTACCTCTATAGTTGTGCTGTGATAGGCTCAGGCTGCTGGAGGACATCAGGGTCTAATTTTCTCACTCTACTGAGTTCTACTGTTCTCCAGATTTGCATTGCATTACATTGAAATGACTGTTGTCATTTCAGCTTTTAACTTTTTGTTCTCTCTCTTTTTTCTTCATAGTAGGTACACCTGGTCTGACGTTCTGTTGACTGTGACATCATCCAAGGAAGACCGATCACCACTATTACCATCTAATGTAGAACAGATTACTGGATCAATGTGTGCTTCTGTGCTTGTTTGTCTCTGCTCTGTCTTCTATAACCCTCAGTGGGTCGAGGCAGATGACCGTTCATACTGAGCCTGGTTCTGGTTCTGCTGGAGGTTTTCCTTCCCGCTAACGGGTGGTTTTTCTTTCCACTGTCGCTTTATGCTTGCTCAGTATGAAGGATTGCTGCAAAGCCATGGACAATGCAGACGACTCTCCCTGTGGCTCTACGCTTCTCCAGGAGTGAATGCTGCTTGTCGGGACTTTGATGCAATCAACTGGTTCCCTTATATAGGAACATTTTTGACCAATCTGTATAATCTGACTGATTTTGACTTTGTAAAGTGCCTCGAGATGACATGTTTCATGAATTGGCGCTATATAAATAAAATTGAATTGAATTGATGCACAACATATGTGTATTTTCAGTGTCTGAGTTGCTAAAGCTCAAAAAAATGGCGGTGAAATTCTAATGGTGAAAGAAAAAGAAAAAAAGAGTCAAGAAAATGTGAGTTGCTCATAACTGATATTTTCACCTTAAAATTCAGCAATAGTATTGCAAATACTAGTTTCTGAGATATCATGCAACCTCTTTTTCCAGCAGTTTGAGATTAAATTTAAATAGCTTTCATTATATCGTCACATGTCACAATCTACATTTGAAAGCGTTTGTACTAGTATGTTTTTACCACGACTTTGGATAAAAGAAATACTGTGAGAATTTAAGGTGAGGAGGTGAAGGGTATTCTCTCTTTGTAAAGAAGGAAGGAGCAACAGAAATAAGCCTGCAGCAAGAGTCGATGAGTGATTCTTTATGAGATTTATATTTCTCAGATTTCTATGTTCCTCGTAGCTGTCAGTCATTATGTGTCCAGTTGAGCCCAGAATTGATTAAAACTAACCGACAACGAGGCTAAACAAACACATTGAACCACGTTGGGCTGTTTGTGAAGGTTTTTCAAGGTCTCTGTGTGTTACTGATTAATGTGGTTCCTCTTCTGACTGGAAGTAAATAAGTAAACATATTATTCAAATGTTTGTTTTTGCTCCAAAAATGAGGAAACTGCCTCTAATCCACCGCTTTGTAATATTTTTAAAACTGTCCAACAAGTAACTATAAAACAGAGCCCATTTTCAACTCTGATGACCAGAAATGCTCACACAGATTTAAGTTTTAAGTTTTTTTTGCCTTTATGCCAGCATCTAAAGCAGGAAGCCGAACAGGAGCCTGAGAGAAATTAGCAGAGCACGAGTTGGAAAACGAGGTGCTGTTATGACAGTAGGGAGGCTTTGAGCCCCGAGCGCCGAACAAAAAGACCCAAAACAATCAACCTCTGAATTATTCACCTAACCTCCTGGGTCACAAAAGCCACTCCCCGTCTCATCTTACTCCATAAAAAGCTGACAATTTGATTGACCTTCTAAACCTAATAATCCTGTCCTTAAAAACCCAAGCAGAGACGCTTCCAGGTCAAACAAAAACTAGATTCTGATGCAAACGGGGAAGCAATCCAGTACAGATTTGTGTAACATTTGCCGTCTTGTTAACAAAGTCCCTCCAGTCTTGCTGGAAAATGTGAACATGCAGCTCAGATTTGGGGATGACTGATTTATCCGTCTAAGTCCAACTATTTGGGCCGTGGTACATCTATAGTGCAGCAACGGTGAAACATTTGACATCATATAAACTCAAAGACGGCTGCTGGGCAAAGTTGCTGCAGGCAACAGTGGCGACTCCAGTTGCAGAATGGGGGCGGTTAGAGCATCACATTTATTCTGTTTATTCTCATTCTGGATATCTTGGAGTGGACCTGAGAGCTTTGTTATGTTAAAACCATATGAATTTTATTACATTATATGAAAAGTATGCAATCAATTTTAAAATGTGACAAAAACTTAGCTGTGGTTCTTTGAGGGAAACCGACTTAATGTCATTTCTTACACATTTTCTGGTTTTCCAGTCGAGGCCAGTTAACAATGTCGAAATAGGTTGAGATTTTGATGTGTTATACTGTAGGTTAGAAACTGCTAAAGGTTTCCGTCTTACAGCTGCTACGGTTCAAAATCATTTTGTTAGGATGCCAGAGAAAGTCCTACAGTGAACATATCATGGAGTAACGTAGTGCTGCCACACCCCCACCTGTTTCTGTGCACTGCCATGCAGCTGGTGGGAAGAAAGCTACCACATTTTCCCCCTTTTAGTTAAAATAAAGACAACGCCGGCTGTTTGGAAACAGTGGTTTTGAAATGAATTCTGATCTATGGATCATTCAGACTTAAACAGACTTCTAAACTCAATGATTTGACTAATTCTGCGGCATTACATAACATAACGCAGCATCACTTGATTACTTGAGAGTGTGTGTTTAGGTACCCCAGTGCCGGTTTACCAAGCTATCCTTATTAGCATCATTTACAAATAAACACTTGTTTGAGCATTCATAGTGAACAAAGAAACCGATGAAAGATCCAAGCGCTAAACTAGAAAGAAAGAGGTAGAACAGCCAAATCTTAATTTAAATGAGCAAAAAGTCAGTCTAAACATACTCTGCTATTGACTCCTGTCACACTGTGGTCTCTGCCTTGTATTTCTGTCAAATGAAGACATGGCTTTGAGTGAATTACGCAGAATCTGAGAAACATAAACGATCTGATATTCAGCCAGGCTGATAGATTTTTTTAACATTTCAAACAAAATCTCTGTTGGAGAGTACAGAAACATATGTAAATGATATAATAAGTACACAGCGGGGTAGCTGGACTTAATCTTCTGATTAATTCAGCTAATAAATATCTGACCGTTTGAGGCACTGATAGACTGTATATAAAGCGTTGATCTTTCAGCCTGAGACGATTGGCCCATTATTAACAAAACAGTGAGCAACTTTTCTCCATGTATGCAGCAGCACAGCATTCTTCCCAAAACAGGGCACATCGTAAACATCGCACCTTCTTATATCTGTGACAGAGCTTCATTTCTTCACATCTGGACCCACTTAAAGCACGGATCTAGATAGCAGAAGTTTGCAAACTCTCTTGCAAAATGACACAAAACACAAACTCACCCTCACTTGCAGACAATCTAGAATTTCCAGTTAACTCAATGTGCGCAATTTTAGAACATGGGAGGAAACTGGAGGAGTTTCCTGCTGTGATGCAACTATTTCATCACCATAACACAACATCTGATAACCCATTCAGCTATTTCGGATGTTCGCTTTGAATCACAGGTGATGACAGAAGTTTCTCGCAACTCCTCACAGAAACACCAAATAAGGGGGGCTCACATTATCTCCAGAAATCAAACTAAAATTAAACATCTGTCTATAGCATTTTTGTGTCTTTCAGAATTGCACCAGGATGTAACACAATACGATTGTTTCATAGTATACATTAAAATTATTTGATTGCAAGAAATTTCTCATTATTCTGTGTGTAAAATTAACTAATTAATTAAAAACTATTGAAAATGAACTGATTCAGCTGTTGTACTCCTACTAGAAATTTATAAATATAAAGATATGGAGTGCCTCAAGGTTATGTATTAGAACCTTTTAGCTTTACCGCGTACATTAATCATATTTAATTAAAACAATATTACGGTTTTGTATGTTTGTTTGAAATATGCCCTTAAAATGAGATAGTATCTCATTTTTGACTCCTTACAGGCAAAAAAAGGTTTTAAAACATCACGGTATCAAAATCACAGAAAAATACCATCACACCTTACAGTTTATTGTCTTTTAATTGAGAGGCGCTGCAGTAAAAGGAGTTTTCATCTGCTGTATGAGGCAAGTAGCAAAGAAGGTCCTCTTCCACATTTCCTGTGCACTGCCATTCAGCTGGCTGAAACAAGGCTCCTATCTTTTTTCCTGGCTTACCAGAAAGACAAATCATGACATGGAAACTAAAGGACAATTACCCTCCTCCTCCTGATGACTGCGATGTCCACTTTGATTCAAACCGTTGTTGAAAAAGAACAATTTGGACAAGTTGCTACTCCAGAACTACAGGCCCATCTCAAACCTCCCATCATCAGTGAAAAAGCCGTTTCAACAATTAAACACCTTCTTAACAATGACCAGCTGCTTCGACGCGTTCCAGTCAGGTTTCCGTGCTCACCACAGCACAGAGACCGCCCTTGTCAATGTGTTCAATGATATCAGTTTCAGTGAAGACTGTGGAAGAACCACAGTGCTGGTTTTATTGCAGCGTTCAACACAGTCGATCACTCTATTCTATTGGAGCGCCTGGATCCATCCTTGGTCCCCTCCCATTCAAAATCTACATGTTCCCCCTAGCTCATAACTATAACCCGTTAAACGACTGGGTAAATGTATGAAAGAAATCAATACATGGATGTACAATCATTTTCTCCAGCTGAATAAAAACAAAATTGAAGTAATAATTTTTTGGACCAAAAGGGGAGCGATCAAGAGTTTGCACACAGCTTCACTTATTTTAGCTCAGAGAATAGACTTTAAAATACTTGTATTAGTTCATGAATCACTGTTGTTGTCGGTGTATTAACCTGTTAGATCACTCAGGTCTTCTGGCCCTTGTCTACTCTGCACACCCAGAACCAAACATGAAGAAGCATCAATCCGTTGTTAAGCTCCACTTATCTGGAACTAACTCCCAGACGACTGTACAAGTACTGAAACCTTAAGTTATTCTAAAACAAGGTTAACGACCCATTTTTTTAGATTTGCCTTTGACTGATATATTTAAACTATTCAATGACTCCGTTGTGGCCCTTTATGTTAATTTTTTGTAAAGCATAAGTTCTATTAATTTAGTTTTTTCTCTAGACAGATATATTTAAGTTAGTTTGAAACCAAAATCTATAATTTTATATTTATAATTGTTTAGATTATGTTGGTAATTTTTAGACCCAGTAATTTAAGAGATTAAGAACACATGGTAGGGTGCGGTGGGGATGGCTTTTAGTTTGTCAAATGTCTGGTGTGACGACAGAAGGTAGTAAAAATGATTTTATGACCACATTTTGATCATAATCAGGAAGTTGTAACATCAGATTAAGTGAACTTTTGTTTTTATCTAAGTTGTAAGATATTTTAATTTATTGTTTTGTCCATATGTTTGCTTGAAAAAAAACAGAAAATATTTTTTTCAAACAATCAAATCAGAAGTGCGTTCAAAAAACAAAACCACCTGTTGCCATTTTTGGAACTTGAAAGGCCGCGACAGATTCATTAGTTCAAGTTAGTTATCAAACTTTTCCTTAACCTGCTTTTATTATGCCACTGCAATGTACTTTACTCAGAGTTTTTGTTTTCTTCTGTTCTGTTCTAAAAAAAGCACTTTAAATTGTCCTGTTACTGAAATGTGCTGCACAAATAAACTTGCCTTACCCATCGCTCTCCAAAATAGGTTCATAGTTAGCAAGTAGTCAACTGCAGGCTCTGTACCTGAACTAATTAAGCAGCCATTATCAGCAACAAAGAGGTAAAATACTCTTCAAACAGGCACATTTACTTGAAAACCATAACTAAATTTAGAGGGTGTTGAATCTACATTTTTGCAAAAATGGATGTTCAAGACAACAATAAATAGCAGGTATAACAATATAAAAACTGCTATAATTAAATGTCTGATCTGATTGTTTTTGACAGAAGTATAAAAGCTGCTAGATCCTGTTATACATTTTGGTTTCAAATTTCTGTGTATACACTCACTGGCCATTTTATTAGGTACACCTCCTCAATTGCTTGTCAGCACAAACAGAGAATCAGGCAATCATGTTGCAGCAACCCAAGGCAATTTGGCAACTGGACGGTTTAAAAATCACTCTCAAGTTCCAACATGTTTTTTTAGAAAACGCTGATCTACTGGGATTTGCAAAGACTGAATGGTCCAAAGAAGAGAAAATATCTAGTGAGAAGCAGTTGAGAGGATAATTATGTGTGTTATTATCAGTAGTATATCAGAGGCTGGTTTAAGATAATACAAAGGTAACCAGGAGCTCAAATTGCAAGTCATTAAGACAAAGGTATGCAGAAAACTATCTCTGACTGCGCCACATGTTAATCCTTGAAGCAGATGATCTACAGCAGCAGAAGGAGCAGAATGCCGGGCCCTGTAAGCATGGTGGTGTAATGGTGTGGGGATGATTTCTAACCACACCTTGGGTCCATTAGTACTAAACTAAGCATGGTTTAAACGCCACATCCTACCCTGGTCATGTTGCTGACCAAATCCACTCCTATATGACCACAATACAGTTCCTATCCAGCGAAAAAATGCACCATGTAACAAAGCTCAAACCATTTTACACTAGTTTCCTGAAAATGAAAATGAACTGTGCTCCAAAGGCCTCCACCTGCACTGAATTCCCACCTAACGGATCACCTTTGGGACGTGGCAGAAAAGAAAATCCCCAACTTGTATGTGTAGCCGACCAATCTGCAGCAACTGCATGATGCCAACATGTCAAACGGACCAGAATCTCTGAGGAGTGCGTTTGATACCTTGTTAAATTAATGTTATGAAGGCTGTTCTAATTCTGAAGGCAAAAGGGGGGTAAAAACACCGTACCTAATAAAGTGGCCGGTGTATACAGAGTAAGAATCTCATACCTGCCAACACCTGTTGCTTAAACAAGAGGAAAAAAATAAAGAATATTGGTTCAGGGTTGAGGAAAAATTCAGTAACTGAGGGAAAGTAAAGAAGATGTAAAGTAAAGATGAAATCAAGACAGAAAAAAAGTCCGAAGAAAAAGTGAACAATTGTAGATTATAAGACTGTCTGACTGTACGGAGCTGATTGTTGATAAATCATCTTTACAGGGCGCATCTGCATCGCTGTTACAGGATATGAATGAACTTCTGAAAACCTCCCGGTGATGTATGGAAATGACTCGTCAGTGACGTCACACACCGCAGTAAAACTTTAACAACAATCCACTCCGTGAGTAAAATCCAGGTTTTCAGGACCATTTATCCAAATTACAAAAAAACAGAAACTTCTAGACAATTAAGACTCCATCTACAACAAGCCTAACCAATGAAGGTTTGTTCCCCGTCTGAAAAAGTTCAAACCCAATTAGGAAGCAGTTCAGTGACACAAACGTAAGCAGATGTAGAGACGAGAGCAAAGTAGTAAGAGTTTTCTTTCCCTTCTGTACCCAAATATAACCAACTCCACTTCTCCCTTTTCACTCTTTCCGCTACTTTTTTACCCAGAGAGAAGGCGGCTCCAATTTCTTCCTACATCCTTCCCCCTTCCAGAAAAACCATCCCGCAGTAAAAAGCGCTCACCTTGACCCCTCAAAGATCAACAGAGGAGGGTAAAAAAGACCAGAAGAAACAAAAAGGCGAGCGACTGATTCTTACCGTACAGCTGCGCGTCTTCCCGGCGGGTTCCTGTGCGTAAACAGAAATAAAAGATCCAGACTACGAGGAGAACCGAGGTCTGAACTGCTGCCCCTGCTGCTGCAGCTCCGCTGGCTCCCGCTTCATTCTCCTCCCTCAGCAGCTCTCCCCTCTGTTTCTCCTCCCTCCTGGAGCCTCCACACCCCTCCGATGTTCGGGATTGGATTTGCGCTGAACCTGAACAAGGAAACCCAACTGGGGGGGAGGAGACGTGACGCACAGATTTAATTACGATATTTGGAGCTACAAGGACCTCTAGTCGGCGAAAGAGAGTCATGACAACTTAATTGCGTCTTAATCGAAGCCAAATAAATCCCATGATACAGTTCTTTTGCAGTTCAACCAAACTGGAGGAGCTTAAAAAATAAAACCTCTTCTGTTTGTTGTTTTGTATCGTCCACCAGGCTCTTATATAGGTTTTTGGATGAGTTGTCAGATTTCTTATCTGATTTGGTGTTAAATACTGATAAGGTTATTATAGTGGGTGATTTTAACATCCATGTTGACACAGAATGTGATAACCTTAGTGTAGCCTTTAAAACTATCCTAGATTCAATTGGTTTTGCTCAAAATGTGCATAAACCGACGCACTCTTGGCTCCATACTTTAGACCTTGTGCTGACATATGGCATTGATTGTGAAGAATTAACAGTATTTCCTCACAACCCTGTCCTATCTGATCATTTTTTAATAACATTTGAGTTTAATCTAACGGAGTTCTCCACCCCCAAAAGAGGGTTCCATTATAGTAGATCTTTATCGGATAATGCTGTATCAAAACTTAAAGAGTCTGTCCCCTTTTTAATATCCTCTGTATTGCAGAAATGCCCTGTAGATGGCAGCAATGTTGTTTCTTCCAATTCACAAATAGATGTCTTTGTAAACGGTATGACTTTGTCATTGCGTTCTGCATCAGACAATGTAGCTCCCTTGAAAAAGAAGGTGATTATTCACAGGAAGCTGGCTCCTTGGTTTAATTCAGAGCTGCATTCCTTGAAGCACAATGTTAGGAAATTGGAGAGAAAATGGCGCTCTACACACCAAGAGGAATCCTACCTAATCTGGAGGGACAGTCTATTGTTGTATAACAAGACCATTCGCAGAGTTAGAGCAGCATATTTTTCATCATTAATTGAGGAGAATAAGAATAATCCTAGATTTCTCTTCAATACAGTTGCCAAACTTACCCAGAGCCACAGCTCTGTTGATCCAGCCATCCCCTTAGCTCTTAGCAGTAATGATTTTATGCGATTCTTCATAAATAAAATTGATTCCATTAAAAATAAAATAATTGGCATCCTCCCAAACATGATTACCTCGTCCTCAGTAAGTGAGGCAGCATTGGAGGAATCCTTAGAACCTGCGCAGTGTCTGAACTGTTTAAAAGCAGTAGAGCTTTCTGAGCTATCTAAAATTTTAGCTTCATCTAAACCTTCTACCTGTATGTTAGACCCAATCCCAACCAAGTTGTTTAAGGAGGTAGTGCAATTCTTCTCCTTTTCAAGTTGTGGAGTTCAATTTCTCCTCTTAATTTGTGTTTTTTTCCAGACAAAATACAATTTTTTTGTTGAAGATGCCGTTTATATAACAAACGGATGGCACTATGTGTCATTTTGGGGAAAAAAGGGTGAAACATGCCTCATGCAACAAAAGTAAAAAGAACCTTTTTTTCAGCCTTTTTCTTGGTGGCTGTTATAAACAGACAAATACATCATTTAACAGTGGCTTTTAAAAAAGAGGAAGAAGTTGATTTTTAAAATACAGTATAATAACTAAAGGCTACCATTTTGTAGAATAATCTTGTACTTCACGTTTTTCCCTATGTTCTAGTGGGTCCTGGGGAGGCTCTGACATAAAAGAACAAAGTAAATATGAAATTATTAAAATGCAAAAATACATACTGTAGAAAGTGATAGAAACATCTAACATGGACAGCACTTACACATTTAATTTGTCTGCTACTTTTTGCCAGCCCTCTCTCCTGGCTTTAGCAGACTTTGAGGTGTTCCCTGTCGTTTTAATTAATGACTCAAATTCAGCATAACCTTCCATTAAAAGCTCTTGTTCTGCTTGGGAGAAAAACTGTGGGCGTTCTTTGGCCATGCTGAACAGCCAACAGCAGTGCTGCCTATCATTGTTTCTACTATCGATACATTTCAATCTGAAAAACTCACACAGAAAGAAAAGGCAATTAGAAGAATTTTATTGATACAATATTTTAAGAGTTTGGTGCTCAGACCTCGGCAGGAAAAATTCACGCTGAATTATACTTCTATATGCATAAGCAGGCGTATGAGAATAGGGATATTTCCCCCCAAAAATTGCCGAGGTCGAGGCCGGTGCTTCAAACAGGGCCGGTTGCCGCGAAGGCCTACCAACCAAAGTTGAGTGAGATGAATGGGGAGATGAGGTGAGGTGTATGGTAAGGTGCATGAATAGAGATGGTCAGTCTCAGGTTGATACTTGGAACTGAAAGGCTTGCAAAGGGGAACGACTGAATCGAAATACGACATTAGTGCAATGGTTCTTGCGCTTGCTGAAAAGCAGGCCGAGAGATGATTTAGAGTTGCTGTTTAAGGTGAACACTGGATGATGATTGGGCTTCGAAGAGGTGTGGCTCGAAGCGATTGCTCCATCGGAGGCGGACAAGCCACTGATTGAATGGAAGTAAGCAAGAGTTATTCGGTTGTATTTCCGCCTTTAGCTTCATTTCAAACTAAAGACTCACAAAGAGAGAAAAGCGATTAGAATTTATTGATAAAATAGTTTAAACTTTGGCGCTCGGACCTCGGCAGGAACATAAACGCTGATTTATACTTTAACGTAGATAAGCAGATGTATAAGAATAGGGAAATTTCCCCCCCCCCCAAAAAAAAATGCCGAGGTCCAGGCCAGAGCCTCAGCAAGTTCAGAAGGCAGAGAGAAGAAGAAGGATGAGTAATGAAGGAGAAAAGATGTGAAAGCTTAGCAAAGAGGGCCATTGCCGCAAAGGCTTACCAAAATTTAAACAAGATGAATGGAAAGATGAGGTGAGGTTGATGGAGAGGTGGAAGTTGAGGTGAATGGTCAGTTTCGGGCTGATGCACGTGATGAATGAATAATCATGGCAGGGAGCAAGCTGGGAAGCATGCAGGGAACATGGGAGGGAACACACAGGGAGCATGGCCGGAAATATGGCAGGGAACACACAGGAAGCATGGCAGGGAACATTGCAGGGAACACACAGGGAGCATAGCAGGGAACACACAGGGAGCATGGCAGCGAACATTGCAGGAAACACACAGGGAGCATGGCAGCGAACATTGCAGGAAACACACAGGGAGCATGGCAGGGAGCATAGAAGGAAACATGGCAGGGAAGGCCGCATGGCAGGGAACATGGCGGGAAATATGGCAGGGAGCATGGCAGGGAACACACAGGGAGCATGCAGGGAACATAGAAGGGAACATAGCAGGGAACATAAAGGAAGCACGGCTGGGAACATGGCATATGACATGACAAATGACAGGACAAAGGACAGGACAATGGACAGCATGCCTGATCGACAGAGCCAATGACAAGACGATTGACAGGGTGAATGACAGAAGATGCATATGGGTGATGCACGTGAATGAATGAGTGACCAAGAAGGAATGAACAGGACAGGACGCGGGCCTAATGAGACTTGAATGAGATTTGAATCCACCACCAGTATTCGCAGTTAGATTGCCTTGAAGATGAGCATTAGACGGCTAAGATAAATGAAAGGTCAGAGCAGATATGTGAGGCATGCTGATGATAGCCATCGCCCAGACATCTGCTGTCGCGCAGCTCACATCCTGAATGCTGAAATAACTCTAGATAAAGACCTGAAGTTATTGATTGGCAAAACATTGAAATGACAAGAGTGATAGAAGTGGCCTGGTCAGCATGAATGAGAAGTCTGAACCCAATACAGACCAGTCCAAGCGGATGCCAAATTGCACCAGAGTTGCAGCGGTTTAATAACGATTGGTATCAATTCGTGAATTTGAAATGCACTTCATACTCCAACCAGTAGGTGGCAGCAATGCCACCACAAGCCCGCTGGCTACCGGCAACACCAGAAGAAGAAGAAAACGAAAACAAACAGTAAAATGAAATACGTTCGCCTGAATAGAGGACAAATATAGGTGAATACATATACCTGAGCTGGCTCCGAACACATTAGCGAGTGAATGAGAGAGTAGATCCGGCTGAAAAGTTGCGGCCGGGACGAGCGACAAGGTGGCGCCGCAAAGCCGATCAAAACCAGAGAAGGTCCCGGAAGAGACGGCGGATCCGCGAACCAAGAGCCAGCCCCACGGATCAGTTTGAGAAAGACCCCGGCGCGCTATGAAGCGAGAGCCAGAGTTGGGACGTGTCTGCGTCGCTTGCGAGTTCATTGCGCCAGGAATCGGAGCTGACGAAAACAGAGGTCGGAAAGGAAGATGTGCGTCTAGACGGTATTCCTATGGCAGGAGGATTTCAGGATAAGTTATTATCTCTTGAATCCGGTCATCAGAGTCCAAACCAGACACGTGCAGCCACCGCTTGTTCGCTGAGGAGAAGGCCGAGACAAGGATGTGGAGTTCTTTTAAGATGAACCCAGGATGCAGATTGGCTTCGAGGAGGAGCGGTTCAAAGCTGATTGGCTTGCGTCGGAGGCGGATGAGTCTCTGATTAATGGAGGTAAGCAATAGAGTTTCTTCAGTCTGAATTTTCGCTTAAGCTCCATTTCCCCTTTTAAACAAAAGCATGAACGCGCAGGTTTCTCAGATAACTCAATCCAGTGATACTAATCATAAACAACAGGTATGTTTGAAGAACCCAATTAGCCGGATCATGATTAGCCGGATGAAGTCATCTCGGATGTCTCATTTGATCTTGGATGTTTTAAGCAACGTACGAAGAACGGACCCCAGGAGCACAAATTATTGTTTTACTTAATACTTTGTATAAATACTGATTGATGCGCCTTCATATTTAAACCTCTGGAACTGTTTTGTTATGTCAAGACAAACGTCAGCGTACTTTTATTCTCATTGTGTTTAGAACAAATCAAAGGAACAGATAATTGTGAAGAGGACGAAAATGGTTCCTTTATTTTCTTACAATTTAAAAGCTTAAATGTCTGGCATGCATTGGACTTTACCCCCACCCCACTGCTTGATATAACCGCCTTTTTGGGTTTCCTCTCTGCCAGATTTACACACGGAGAGACTGAAGTCTTTGCCTATTCTTCTTTGTGTCAGTTTGGAAGCAGCGTGTCGGTGGGTGAACCTCAACGTTCAAGTCTTGCTACAGGTTCCCAGTTGGAGTTAGGTCTGGACTTTGACCGGGCCATCCCAACACGTGAATAAGGCAGGTGTCCTGGAACTTTTAGACGTGTCTCCGCTTCAGCACACCTGACTCCAATAATCAGCAGAGCTCTGCAGAGATTCGCTGCATGCTAACAAGGTAGTTTAGCCATTTGATTCAGGTGTTTAGGGCAAGGGACACATCTAAAAGTTGCAGGACACCGGCAACCTGCTCGAGGGTTTGAGTTTTAGTCCACTTCTCCACACCCTGCCATGGTAGCTCTGTCTGGAGGTTTGTTCTAACCTCTGTCCCCATCTCAACTCTTTTGCTGTCTTCAACAGGTTTTCTTCCAGGATTGCCCCGTGTTCAGCCCCAACCATCTTCCCCTCAACTCTCACCAGCTTCCTGTTCCCCGGTGAAGAAAAAGATCCCCACACCATGATGCTGCCACCTCCATGTTTCACCATGGGGCTGGTGTGTTCATAAACATTAATCATGGAGGACCTCATATGCTTGCTTTCTTCGACGCGACTTATGAAAAACTGCTGAAGAGATAAGATAGACTTTATTGATCTCACAGTGGAGAAATTCACGTGTCACATCGGCTCAATAATCAAAAGAAGGTGCCAAAACGAGGAAAAGGTGCATGAGGTATATACAGTGCGTCCACATATATACAGTGGATCGAGAAAAAAAGAAGAAGAAAGCAGAGATTTAAGATGACTTATGTACATTTAAGGTGACTTATATGCATATGGATTTGACGTACATTAAAGTGGTACCAGGTAAAGAACAACAATGAGGTAGTGAGATAACTATAACAGCTCAAGCCTCTTATTTGACAGGATTATTGCACAGGGTATTAAATATTAATTGCACATTAGTTATTGCACATGAAGGGACCTCCTGTGGCTTTTTGTCAAACGACGGCTTTCTTCACGCAACTCTTCCATAAAGTCCAAGTTTGTGGAGATCAAGAGTGACAGTTGCGCGTTAACCGATAAAAGCGGGTTAGACTGTCAACTGCTTTGAGTTTTTTATTTGTACAGAAAATAATAAAGCGTGTACCACTGTCCACTTCTCAGTTATGTGCAACTTTTTTGTTGTAACTTGACCAAATGTGGAAATGTTCAAGCTTTGTAAGTAATTTTGCCCGGCGTATTTAGCTGCTGCTGCTTCATCTGTGTTTGTGTCAAAAGCAATGTGTTGGTGTCCTGGTAGTTTTAACTCTTCTTTGCGTGCTGGCGTCAATAACGTTTCAAAGAAATCCGCACAGTTTGTTTGTATCTCCAGAATTTCTACTCATTGGGCAATGAAGGCTGAAAAGACGGTGAACGTTTATCCCTGTGACAGACGTTAACCACCTCCCCAGTAACAGGAGTCTTCCAGTCATTTGGAAGCGACAGGACGTGAGCTGCAACAACACATTATTTCTGCAGCTGGGACTCATTAAAATCTGATTTCAGTCAGAATGTGGCACATTATCTTGATTTGTAGGAGGAGTGTAATGATTATGTCTGAACCCGATATTCAACCCGATATTTAACACAGGGGAAGGCAAAAACAGAAAACAGGGATATGTACAAAATAGTCCAGGGGGAAAAAAAAGCACTGATAAGTAGACCCAGACCAAGGGAAGGTTAAAGAGGTGGCAGGGCTCCAGCGCAATCCAGGCAGGTCCAGTGAGCAAACAGAACAGTCCAAAACCAAAATTAATGCAGCTCCAGGCAGGCAGACTGAATCAAAGAGGGCTCGGCAGGCTCGGAGACAAAAAATGACAGAGAGCAGGTCGGGCAACAAAAAAAAAAAAAAAGAAACAGGCTCATAAACAAAAGTGCAGGAGGGCTCTTACCGGCGAGATGAGTAGAGACGTTCTAGCACTGGAAACTGACTAGGACAGAGCTTTTATGCAGGTGGAGACAGGTGAAGCCAGTAGAGGTTGATTGCAAGCAGTGTGGAGAGTGACCAGGTGTGTTGAGTAATAATCAGATCAGCTCCAGTGCCAGGAACGTTACAAGGAGGGGAAAAATGCAGTCAAATCCTGCCTACCAAGCTCGCTGCTCCTGCTGCTGTTTGCCTGAATCAGCGTTAAAATCTTAGAAGCCCACATTACTATTTATAATATTATAAATTTTTAAAAATGCAATCCTTTACTGGTTAGACATAAGTTTTAATTTTTTTTATCTTCTCATCAAGTTCCGGTCAAACGTACATTATTTCTAATGCAAATACAATAAAACACAAGTTTTAATGAAAAACTCTGACAAATACACATGCAATATTAGCACTGAGGAATTGTCTACATAATCTTGTGCCTTTCTCCAAAGGCCATTCAGTGAGAGACAAGAACCCGGTCCATCACAGGACAACACAGAAACACTCAGGACACTGCTCAAAAACCTACGGGAATGCTTTGTAATCAGAGTCTAACATCAAGTCAGTGACACTTGTGGATTATTGGTGTGGTCAGTTCAGAAGTTCTTGCACTTATCTCCATGAGCCTTCTCTGTCTACAAATCACATGCAAACACAGCTCACCTTGGTCATTCTGAATCCAAGGTCTGACAAGCCATTGGAGCGTCCCAGTATGATCTAAGAAATTCAAGTCAATGTTATTTATATAGCGTCAATTAACAAAACATCATCTCAAGGCTCTTTCCAAAGTCAAACTCCATCAGATCCTCCAGGTTGGTCAGAAAGTTTCCTCTCTAAGGAAACCCAGCAGGTTGCATCAAGTCTCTCCAAGCAGCATTCACTCCTCCTGAAAGAGCGTAGAGCCACAGTGGACAGTCGTCTGCATTGTTGATGGCTTTGCAGCAATCCCTCATACTGAGCATGCATGAAGCGACAGTGGAGAGGAAAACTCCCCTTTAACAGGGAGGAGAACCTCCAGCAGAACCAGAACCAGGCTCAGTGTGAACGCTCATCTGCCTCGACCCACTGGGGCTTAGAGAAGACAGAGCAGAGACACAGAAAGCACAGAAACACACATTGATCCAGGAATCCTTTCTATGTTAGATGGTAATGGCAGATGATCTGCCTTCCTGGATAATGTTCAACAATGCCAGATGAGATGTACCTATGAAGAGAAAAAAAGACAGAGAGAACATAAAATAAAGTCAAAAGTTGGAATAATGCAATATTGGAGAACAGTAGGAGAACTCAGCAGAGTGAGAGAAATAGATCCTGATGTCCTCCAGTAGCCTAAGCCTATAGCAGCATAACTATAGAGGTAGCTCAGGGTAACATGAACCACTCTGACTATAAGCTTTGTCAAAAAGGAAAGTTTTAAGATTAGTCTTAAAAGTAGACGGGGTGTCTGCTTCACGGACCAAAACTGGGAGTTGGTTCCACAGGAGAGGAGCCTGATAGCTAAAGGATCTGCCTCCCATTCTACTTTTAGAGACTCTAGGAACCACCAGCAGACCTGCAGTCTGAGAGCGAAGTGCTCTGTTAGGAACATACGGGGTAATCAGAGCTCTGATATATGATGGAGCTTGATTATTAAGGGCTTTATACGTTAGAAGAAGAATTTAAATTCTATTCTTGATTTTGTCCACTTCGCACATCAGGCTATGAAGAGGCTCATTCAACTTCTCTGCAGCCACCTCTGCTATAGTAATGGACTCACCTTACCCTTGGAGTCCTCACACTCTGTCTCCACCAAGGGGAACATCAACTTTTACTTTGATTTCCTGAAGACTTTTACTGTTATTGTTTCTGTTTAATATTACCATCTAATGTAGAACAGATTACTGGATCAATGTGTGCTTCTGTGCTTGTTTGTCTCTCTTGTTGTGTCTCTGCTCTGTCTTCTCTAAGCCCCAGTGGGTCGAGGCAGATGACCGTTCATACTGAGCCTGGTTCTGGTTCTGCTGGAGGTTTTTCCTTCCCGTTAACGGGTGTTTTTTCTTTCCACTGTCGCTTCATGCTTGCTCAGTATGAGGGATTGCTGCAAAGCCATGTACAATGCAGACAACTCTCCCTGTAGCTCTACGGTTCTCCAGGAGTGAATGCTGCTTGTCGGGACTTTGAAGCAATCAACTGGTTTCCTTATATAGGACATTTTTTGACCAATCTGTATAATCTGACCCAATCTGTATAATATGATTGAATTTGACTTTGTAAAGTGCCTTGAGATGACATGTTTCATGAATTGGCGCTATCTAAATAAAATTGAATTCAATTGAATTAATATTAGCAATGCATGGAACAGGATGACTTCTATCTTCATGTTGTGAAGTTGCTACAGAGATCAGACTGGGGGCAGAACAAGAACTTGGTGGGACTCAGGTATTTAAAAATTGCTGGGGAGTGTTGCTGAAGAGAGGGATGCCTGGCTTTCCAGACTAATGTCTCAGTAGGATCTGGGAAAAACTAGTCCATACGTTTATTTTTAGTAGAATTGAATTACTGCTATGGGTCTGCCTAAAAAATCAGTTAGGCAGCTGCAGTAGATCCAGAACGCTGCTGCTCGCGTCCTCACTAAGACTATGAATGTAAAGTCTAAAGACCTTCCACTGGCTCCCTGGATCTCAGAGAATAGACTTTAAAATCCTTCTGTTAGTCTATAAATCCCTGAATTAGCACCTAAATACATCACAGACTTGTCATCAGTGGATCAACCCTCCAGACCACTCAGGTCTTCTGGCTCCAGCCTGCTCTGCAGAACCAGAACCAGAACTAAACACGGAGAAGCAGCATTTAGTTCCTACGCTCCACTTATCTGGAACAAACTCCCAGAAAACTGTAAAAGTGCCTTTAAAGCAAGATTAAAAACCTATTTATTTAGAGTTGCCTTTAAATGTTAATGTTTTAGTTTGAAGTCCAACCATTCTTATATCTTGGCTACTACTGTTCCACTGGAATGGGTTTTCGTCGGTAATGTTTTCCCTTTGTCTCTGTAATGCTTTCTTTACTCTGTAATTTATTTATTTATTTTTTTGTTCATGTACAGCACTTTGAGTTGTCCAGTTACTGAAAAGTGCTTTATAAATAAACTTGACTTGCCTGCCTTCCTTCCTTATTGAACCTGTTAACTGAGTAACTTCATGTTAGATTGGTAAAAGACAATGAATGGATGTTTGAATAAGGCAGTGATGAAGAACAGAATTTGCACTGCGTTGAGTGTGTTAGTAACTATGAAGTCTTTATCTGTTTCCCACTAACAGAACAGAGCACAATTTGTAGGTGAGAGCAGCACTTTTCCTTGTCTTTGCATGACAAACAAATCAGTTAAATAAAATTTCCCTCTGACATACCTACAGACAAAACAAAGGGGGACCTTGTCTGATGAACAAATCAAGCGGTCAAAACCCACGTTGCATCTACGATCTGACCACAAGGTGGCGCTATGACTCCACCAAGACCACCACCTGGCGCCTGATAGTCCTACTCAGGGTTTTAGTGTCTCATTATGATGTTGATAATGAGCCACAGACAGACACCACATCCCAGCGGAAACTTACTGATAATCCATTTCACTCTTTTGTAACATGTTACCCAAATACATCAATCAACTTACTGTTAAATACTGTAACCTGATCAGTAATTTTAATCAACTGTAAAACCACGAAACGGGGCGCAAAGATCAGCACATCTTGGACAAAACCTAATCTTCTTGGTTGCCATTCCGACTCTTTTCGAATACGAAATAAAGTGATGTTTCGATCATTTATAAACTTATTTTGTATCTGCTTTGACAAAAGAGTTATCGTCATTTTCTATTCTTCTTAGTGTAAAGACATTTGGCTTTGAGACTCCAATAAATAATATGAGATAACTGAAAGCTATTTATTTTGTAAGAGTTTTAGTTGGCCCAAACAAAATGAGAACCAAAATAAATGGTGGTAAAATGCGGCAGTTTGGAAGTTAATACAACCAATTTCTGCCCATTTGTTTTATTCAGACTGTCTTTAAATTGTATGGCATGACCAAACTACGAAAAACAATTGCTTAAATATCTGGGTACGAAATGTTTTGTTTACAGACAGCTAATAAAAGTAAATGGGGAAAGTGGGCATAATTTGGGGGACACACAAACTGGTCAAGGGGGGGGGGGGGAATATTGACACTGGAGACAATAAAAAGTCTTCAGAAAATACTAGAGTTAAATCATATGTTAGATAGGAGCATTTTATGACCATATTTCATTATTTTAAGAATAAAAACACTACTGCCACTTTTTTCTTTACTATTTTTGTATTTTTTTATTTATATACTACTTTTTCTATTTTTGTATGGACCTACTTGTGTCTTTAACAAAGTGACAATAATTACAACAAAAACAACACCAAAAGCTACTACTACATTAATAACAATAATAATAATAATAATAATAATAATAATAATAATAATAATAATAATAATAATAATAATGCAATGGGAAAGGGGCTAAATGTTTTTACCAGTAGTGGAAAAGATTTTAACGCGGCGGCTCAGGTCAAACTGGGCTACCTTAAAAATAAAAACAATCGTTCCACTTTAAAAAAGTTTGAGCTGAGGGGGCTCGGTCCAAAGGTTTGCGTGACGTGGCGTCCACCGATTGGCTGCGCGGGCCACGCTAATTAGGGGGCGGGGTCCAGGAAACGAGTAGTTGACGTCAGTTCGGCCGTTGGCATAGATAGAAACAAACATGGCGACAGACTCGAGTGGACTGGGCTTTCCTCTGACTTTATTCGTGTTTTTCTGCGTGTTCGCGGGCAGTGAGGCCGAGCCGGCGGTGCCGGAGTCCAGGGGCGTCACTCGGATACTCGGCATGCGGCTGGATCTGAGCGACAGGCCGGTCGAGATCCCCAAGACGGGGGTTATTCAGGTGACCGAGGGCAGCAACATCCTCTTCAGGTTCTACGGGCTCCACTTGTTTCCCAAGAGCTCGGAGCTCATCAGGTTCGTGAGCAACAAGGACGACGACGAGCCGGGCGCCGTCGACGGTCCGTTCAACGGCACGTGCCTCGAACCCGCCGAGGGCATCTCGGTGAAGGGTCACATGCAGGTGAGCAACCAGAACACCACCGGACTCCTCAACATCACCGTCAAGCAGCTCCGCAAAAGCGAAGCGCACAAGGTGTTCTGGCTGTGCGTCCTCGACCCGCAGGACCAGCGCTGGTCCCTGCTGGACGAGCGGGACGGCAGGCTGGTGGTGGTGGAGGTGGAGAAGTCCCTGCTGCCCACCTGGCTGCAGGTGATCCTCATCATCTGCCTGCTGGTGCTGTCCGGCATGTTCAGCGGGCTCAACCTGGGGCTGATGGCGCTGGACCCCATGGAGCTGCGCATCGTGCAGAGCTGCGGCACGGAGAAGGAGAGGAAGTACGCCCGGAAGATCGAGCCCATCCGCCGGAAGGGCAACTACCTGCTGTGCTCACTGCTGCTCGGCAACGTCCTGGTCAACACCACCCTCACCATCCTGCTGGACGACCTCACCAAGTCCGGCCTCGGCGCCGTGATCGCGTCCACCGTGGGCATCGTCATCTTCGGGGAGATCGTCCCCCAGGCGCTGTGCTCGCGCCACGGCCTGGCGGTGGGCGCCAACACCATCGTGCTCACCAAGCTCTTCATGCTGCTCACCTTCCCCCTGTCCTGGCCCATCAGCAAGCTGCTGGACTGCGTGCTGGGCCAGGAGATCGGCACCGTGTACAACCGAGAGAAGCTGGTGGAGATGCTGAAGGTGACCGAGCCCTACAACGACCTGGTGAAGGAGGAGCTCAACATGATCCAGGGCGCGCTGGAGCTCAGGACCAAGACGGTGGAGGACGTCATGACGCCCCTGGACAACTGCTTCACCATCGGCAGCGACGCAGTGCTGGACTTCAACACCATGTCCGAGATCATGGAGAGCGGCTACACCCGGATCCCCGTGTACGAGGGCGAGCGCTCCAACATCGTGGACATCCTCTTCGTCAAGGACCTGGCCTTCGTGGACCCGGACGACTGCACCACCCTGAAGACCATCACCAAGTTCTACAGCCGCCCGGTCCACTTCGTCTTCCACGACACCAAGCTGGACGCCATGTTGGAGGAGTTCAAGAAAGGTGGGTGGAGGTCTGGTCTCTGCTGCGACAGAAACCCGAGTCCGGTGGGCTTCCCAGCCTGGAGTTAGGGAAGCGGAACCAGGCTGGAGAACCTCTAGAACCTCTAGAACCTCTAGAGACTAAACGCAACATTCTGAGCAGCAACTGGGCAGATAAACACCACTGGTTAGATCTCCGTAGGGTCTGGTAAAAGCAGAGATGCACCGATCGGTCACCCAGAAATCAGTCTCTATTTATTTTCTTGATACTCGATTAGAGGTCAGCTACTGAAAAGTCCTTCTAGTTTATTAAATGCATCTAAACTATTAATTCTTGGAACGTTTCAGTCTATAAAGGCGTGTCTGCCAACACCAGAACACCACTTTGATCTGCTTTTTTTTAGGTTAAGTGAAAATCAGATAAAGGCTAAAGACGGGGCTTTGATGCATCGACGGGGACGATCTTGTAATCCCTTGATCTTCATTTTGATGCACTACTGCCCGCTCTATGTTGTCTTTATCAATAAAATAAAAATAAAATAGGAAATTGGGAAGTCAGACCACAGAGAAAATTGGCCGGGAAAAGAGAGATTCGGTCTCTAATCTGAGAGGAACGGCATCACACCTTTTTGGATCAGATCCAACAGATTAGCTTCAAGTTATGAAAGAGGTGAATTCTGGTTCTGATTGAAAAGTGTCAAAAATAATGATGTGGCTCATGGGGAATGCCAGTCAGGGCATCTATGCTGGTCACAATGTTATGCCTGATGGGTGCCTGTTCATAACGCTGTCGTTCGACAGTCATATTCCAGCCGGAACGATCTAAAGTGGTCTAGATCAACTGGAGTAAAAAATGTTTCTTCTGGGCTGCTTCCCCCCCCACTCACTATCAAACTAGTTCAAAAGCTGCACCTGATTAAACAAAGTAAAGAAACGAGTGAAAAAAAACGTGATCTAGAGCAGCGCAGGAACAGGAACCATGGAGCAGAGACCCGAGACAGAAACAGAGACGATTATCTTTTCAATTCAATTCAATTTTATTTATATAGCGCCAATTCATGAAACATGTCATCTCAAGGCTCTTTACAAAGTTAAGTTCAATCATATTATACAGATTGGTCAAAAATGTTCTATATAAGGGAACCAGTTGATTGCATCAAAGTCCCGACAAGCAGCATTCACTCCTGGAGAACCGTAGAGCTACAGGGAGAGTTGTCTGCATTGTACATGGCTTTGCTGCAATCCCTCATACTGAGCAAGCATGAAGCGACAGTGGAAAGAAAAACTCCCCATTAACGGGAAGGAAAACCTCCAGCAGAACCAGAACCAGGCTCAGTATGAACGGTCATCTGCCTCGACCCACTGGGGGTTACAGAAGACAGAGCAGAGACACAGCAAGAGAGACAAAAAGCACAGAAGCACACATTGATCCAGTAATCTGTTCTACATTAGATGGTATTAGCGGGTGAGCCGTCTTCTCTGGATGATGTCACATTTAACAGAACGCCAGACCAGGTGTACCTACTATGAAGATAAAAGAGAGAGAACAAAAAGTTAAAGCAGAAATGACAACACGTAATGCATAATTGAAGAACAGTAGAACTCTAAAGAGTGAGAAAATTAGACCCTGATGTCCTCCAGTAGCCTAAGCCTATAGCAGCATAACTATAGAGGTAGCTCAGGGTAACATGAGCCACTCTAACTAGAAGCTTTGTCAAAAAGGAAAGTTTTAAGATTAGTCTTAAAAGTAGACAGGGTGTCTGCCTCACGGACCAAAACTGGGAGTTGGTTCCACAGGAGAGGAGCCTGATAGCTAAAGGATCTGCCTCCCATTCTACTTTTAGAGACTCTAGGAACCACCAGCAGACCTGCAGTCTGAGAGCGAAGTTAGGAACTGTTAGGAACATACGGGGTAATCAGAGCTCTGATATATGATGTCACCAGATGTCAGCTAGCAGCTCTCTGGGTCAGTGGTTAGCACTCCTGTCTTGTCGAACAGCAATAAGGTCCCGGGTTCGAGTCCTGGGCTCGGCAGGGGCCTTTCTGTGTGGAGTTTGCATGTTCTCCCCGTGTCTGCGTGGGTTTCCTCTTGGGCTGGAAGATAATTCAATAACAATTTATATAGATCGATAAACGGATATTGATGATAGTAACAAAAGTTCAATAGAATAACAGTTTTCCTTCCTTCTGTTTTCTAGCCATGTAGGTTAATTAGTCATTACATCCTCCCAACCAATCCCAATGCAGACCCAGGGACCAAGCTCCGCCCCCTTTAAAGAGCGCAAGTTCACTTTAAAATTGTGCAGTTTTGGTAAAAACTTGGTTAACTAAAGGGTTGAGTTTGAATTCAGTGTTTGTGTTCTTTATCTAGAATTAGGTTGTTAAGCAACAGTATAAAATGTCCAGGGCTGCACTTAAAATATGTGTTTTGAATTTGTTGATAGTTATGGATATCAATCAATATGATTTCTAGTTTATCGATATACTTTTTTTCTATGTCGTCCTGCCCTGGTTTCCCCCGGTTTCCCGTACCACGAAATACGCGCTGGTCAGGTCGGCCATTAGCGGTGGCGAGCTCAGGCGCAAATCCACGAGATTTCGTTGTCTGTTCCTTGTATGTATAATGTCATCAAAAGCATCTAATCTTGTTGGATGGAAAAACATCCAATATTTCATATATTTACCCAAAGAAATTTGGACAAATGTTGCCTTTGTGAAAGACAAAGCATCTTAAGAAGCAATATGAAGTTGGTTATTTTGTGTTTTGTCTGGATACACAACATGTTTTAAGTTCAGGAGACCTTTTTGTTTAAATGAAGAATAGATTGATGTTAATAATTTAGCAGATAAATAAAAATATTCCTCATAACAAGGGGGTGGGGCAAAGAAAAGCTTCAAAAGAAAATCTTACAACAAAGTGTGGTTTATTGGACGTGACAGACAAAGTACTGTGTGCAGACACCTGCTCAGGCCTGTACTCCTAATATCTGCAGAAGCATTGAGAGTCAGCCAGAGACTTCACTAGCAGTGCTTTGGGTTCATTCCAGTGTAGCAGCGGTTTCCGGTTGATGGCAGGAACGTCTGATGGTCTGGGTCAGCCTGCAGCCTTCAGCTCACTTACTCACAGGAAGCCGTAGCCGATCATCGCCGCGGCGACGGGTATCATCGTCCTTCCTCCAAAGCCTCCGAAAGCGACGCTAGTGTAAAGCGGCTGTTTGCTGTCTCTGTGGGTTACTGTACTGAGCTGTTTAGCGATTGGACATGGAGGATTAAACAGAGGGTCTGTTTGAAAATAGAAACAGTAATTAGCGAAAATAAATCACAGTTTTTCACCTAAAGCTGCGCTCGGGTGAAGGCTGCTAGCAGGCTGGCAGATTTCACAGGTTTGCCTTTCCGTAGATCCAACCTGAACATTTTCACCAAACTGACAGAAGATTTCCAATTTGGTCTCCGTGTGACGCCTATAAACTTCCCAGGAGGCACAGAGGCTTTAATTGAGTCCTCTCTGGTTCTTCTCACGCTGTGGCTGCAAAGGAAGTGGCTTCACACGTTAACAAGTGCGCCCCAGCAGACCCCGTCTGGGTCTTCTTCGCGTGCCCTGCTGTTTCCTGTTATTGTCGCGTCCCTAATTAACTGCTATAAATCAGGTCCACGGCGGCTGTGGCCATGCATGGGTCCTGGGCGACATTTGGCGAAAGAAAAGGCTCTGCAGCTCATCTGAGAGGGTCGGGCCGGGAAGGTGGGAGGCTTCGACAGGCTGCAGGATCTCCATGTAAACACGCATTAATCACGCCGCTGTAGTGGGAATACGCCGTAGCTTCGTGTGGATTTAAGGGGGATAAAACTCCCAACGCCTCACTTTTAGGAAAATTTGGGACTTAGGAGTATCCTACATAACGTTCTTCTGTTGGTCAGTGCAATTGAAAGCATTTTGAATAAACTCAATTATTTGACATTAGCGTATTTTATAAAAGGATCGATTTATGAGATATTATTGCCAGGTCGGCAGATTAAAAGCTTGGGCCGAAGGCTGACTGTCAACAGAGAGCTTTTTCCATCAAGATGACTTCATCATGATGGATATATTGATTTAGCGATTAAAATGAGTAACTTTGTTAACGCATTACTGGGATTAAAGGTTAGATTATTCAACTGAGCATTGCATCAATCTGAAGACGTGTTGGTGGTGTCAGACCAAACATTTATTATTATTCATTAACGTTTTTTACTGTCTGGAGCAGGACATTAGGAAAAGGTTTGATTGGCGATGTTGGTCACCTCAGTTTCTTCATCTTTCCACCATTGAAATTTCAGAGCTGAGACACAAAAAGACAGACAAAAAAGCACAGAAGCACACATGGATCCAGGAATCCTTTCTACATTATATGGTAATAGCAGGTGATCTGTTTTCCCTGGTTGATGTCACAGCTAACAGAACACCAGACCAGGTGTACCTACTATGAAGATTTTTTTTTTTTTACAGAGAACAAAACATGAAATAACAACAAGCAATGCAAAACTGACCGGCAGACATAAACAGTGTTTATGTCCGGTGCAAAGTTCTGTCCAGGACGAACGCTTGGCGTATATTGTTTTATTTATTGTCTTTTTTATGGTCATACAACATGACTAGGCCCCTTTTAAATCAACTAAAATGAACTACTGAGTTGATCAGTCATTAAATGGAGAACTTTCATGCTTATTTTAATTCGAAGACCAAGACTTTGGGATCGCAGTGAGACTTTATGTAGCTGACAGACGGTTGAAGTTATTTCTTCATGCTTGGAGTTATCTTCGCCTGTGGTTTCTTAGCAGCGATCATGTAAGAACAGATCTCATCTACTTCCTGCTAGTCAGCGTACATCAGGGGTGTCCAAAGTGCGGCCCGGGGGCCATTTGTGGCCCCTGGTCTCATTTTGTCCGGCCCCCAACTGCTATTCAAGAATGATTTGGCCCACAAGCACTGGTGGTTGATGCATGTGGAGACTTTTATTTATATTAAAATAGGGTAGAATTGTTACAGACAAGCTAGAATCTTCTAACAATTGAGAATGTGAGACACAACACAAATATTTATCTTTTAATAACCACTATTTTCTCTTTAATTTCATAGTCAATAGGACTACATCTATTCAGTTGTTAACAGGAAATACTGAAACAAAGTCCTGTTTCTACTGCTGAGAGTAGACCTTTTTTTTAAAATCCAGCCCAAATGAATTTGCAAACTGGATGAACGTCTTTTAAAGGTAGAGAGGGTATAAAACAAATATCACAATATAATATGTTGGTCATTTGTTTTTTTGTTTTTTTAAATTATATATTTTTTGGCCCTCGAGTACTTTTGACACTTTTGGCCCACTTGACAAAAAGCTTGGACACCCCTGCTGGCATACATCAAACGTTTCCTCAGCTACTAATAGATCGTTTCGGTTCAACGTGGGGGCATCTGCAGCTGCCTCGTGTCAGAAATCCTCCAAACAGAACATCAGCCACTGAATTTGAAGGACCGTCGCTCTCTGGCTCTCTGGTTCTCTGGTTCTCTACCTTGCATGATTTTGAGATCATTTTGCAGAACCGTGCTGAGAACCTTACACCAGAGATGTTCCAGAATATCATCCGCATCATGTCGTCAGGTCACAGTGGATAAGACGTGATCACCCCCCCCCCCCTGCTCCTGCCTCCCCGCCTGCATCTCCAGTTCCTCTCACCTGCTGCTCGGCGTCGGTTACCACGATGAAGGCATCCAGCAGCGTCACTCCGCACACACACAGCCTCCTCACGCTTGAGTGCCTCACAGTCGTGTCTTCTCCATGAGTCTCGGATTTGCGGTTTGGACCCGTTAAAGATAAGATAAGATAGGCTTTATTGATCTCACATTGGAGAAATTCACACGGCGTGTTTTGATTTTTCCTCGTATTTCGTTCCCTTCCGGCTTTCCGGGCCCGCCGGAGCGACGCAGAACGGAGCGTTTCACAGATTCCCTGATTCTCTGGGGGGGTTCTAAGTATTATTCGCTGAACTGATTTTATAAGAGTAGCTGATTCTCCTTTGTGCCTCTGCTTTTTATCACGACGACCCGTGATGCTGGACATCAGGCGTAAATTTAAAAAATACACAGCGACAAGTGAAGCGTGAAGTTTCTGGAGGCACAATCAACTCTGTCAACAGACGGCCACATGCTGCAGCCCCAGTCGCCGACTTATATTGCTGCTACATTTAAGCTTCTGTTTGGTAAAGCCTCATTAACTTTATGTGGGTAAATCTTGTTAATTGTGTTGAATGAGCACTTTTTCTTTTACTTTTTTTGCCATTATTCAGTTGTTTGCTATGACTTTCAGGTTCCTGAGTCGCTCAGTTTCCGTTTGATTCCCACTGTACAGATGCCACAGATTCACTGAGTGGCTGAGGTAGTTTAGCAGAAGACTAAACACTTTTTTTTTTTTTTTTGCTTGAAGAATGGACACTTTTAAACCTTTTGAGGTTTGACCTAGCTCAGGGGTGTCAAACTCATTTTGGTTTAGGGGCCGCATACAGCTTAATCTGATCTCAAGAGGGCCACACGAGTAAACTCATTGCAAGATTAAATAGAACTAGAAAATTTCTGAAGAAATTTATCAAGGCGACTGCCTCGTGGTGCGTACCGTACCGTCAAAAATAGTAACACTGCGAATTTCAGCTTCCTACGGTCTTCACAGCCCCCGCAGCGGCCGTCGAAAGGTGTCATGTTAAGCCAATGGAGTAGAGTTCTGTTGTCATGGAAACAAACTCACAGCTGCAGCCCTCTGTCCTATTCATCATTATGTCTATTATGTGGGGGACTGAGTGTAATGTGTGATTTTGGTGTCTTTGGAGCATTTCTGCAGCATGTAGCAGAAGCAAAAAGGAGTGAAAAATGGATGTTTGACACCTCATAAGATAGACATGCTTTATCTGACGTGGCCCAGATTTATTGTGGAGCTTTTTCTCTAAAGGAAGTACAGACTCTGTCAAGCAGAAGTTGGTAGGACCTTCCTAGAGCTACTTCCGGTTAGCAACATGCTAACAATTAGCCGCTAACATGGTTGTGTTCAGTATCACCAGGTGATGGTACTCTGTTAGTTTGGTCCAAATCCTGTACATAGAAGTGCTTCAAAAAGGGTGCAAATACTTGGCATGTTTTTTTTGTTCATTACGTTGCCATGGTAACTCAAAATGGCGGGTGGCACAAAAAGAGCACTTGAATTGGATGAAGACGCAGCTTTTGATATATATACTAGGCGAGTGAAAATGTAATACTGTATACCTGCCACAGTGGGTTGTGATCCTGCGACCTCTAGAGTGCCAGTCCCACAACTTAACCAGTGGACCAAACTCCAGCAATATATAGACATGCATTTGGCGGAAGATAACTGTAGACATGGCCATTGAAGAGCATTGGGTGAGACATGGCGGCGAGCAGCACTTCGTTTCTCCGGAACCATAAATGCTAGAGACGTAATTTTTTCTGCGTTTATTTCGTAACGGATAGGGGAACAGGACAAGCTATGGGTTTTTGCTGCAAATATTGTATGGGACTTTTTGGCATAGTTTTTCGCTATTTACGTCTCTATGGTAACTCGAAATGGCGTGAAGTACAAATACTGGGTGACTGGGTGAATGTGGTTATGGTGTACAGCGCTTTTGGTGGTCAGCATGACTGGAAAAGCGCTATATAAGTTCAGTCCATTTACCATTTATTAGGTGCATAGTAATAGGCACTGCCCATGCATTTGCATGGCAGTCGCCTAATAACTAATAAAAGTGGACTTGTTGATTTTTATATTAAATGAATTTCACTTTTAAACAATATATTATGAATAACCTCAGCGTTTTAAAGAAAAGTATGTGCAATTTCAACAATACTTATACTCAGTTAAACATTTACTTGTGCATTATGCATAAGAACTGATCACAGTGATTGTACAATGTTGAAAAACATTTATTCACTTTTTTTGGAACTTAAAAACACTGTCCCGCATGATAAAATGCATCAAACAGATAAAAATTAAGAAATGATTTAAAATCAATTTTCCACATCTGAAGCTCAGTGCTACCATCTGCTGATTAAAACACAGCGCCCCTCGTGGACAATATAGGAACTGCAGATTTTCAATTAAACGAAGTACATGTTTTTTTCAATAATTGTTTTATCATTCTCTTCCTTTTATCTCCTCTTTCTTTCACCTTTTCTTTTTTTCTTCTTGTTCTTCCTTTCCTCTCCTACTTTCCCATTGTAGTGTCCATATCATTTGAGATATTCCCGCATGAATCATAATAAAACTATTCACATTCATAAATGAAGCGGAGCACTATGGCAAAAGCCGTACTGCTCCACTTGTGAAAGTCAAATCTGATGAGCTCTTTTTGGAATTAAGACAACAATTCTTATTGCCACATTGCCAGACAGGACACTGGGGGAAAAAAAAAATCATTGTTGAATAATGATAATGCATTTAGCCACCGGGCCGGACTAAATTGTTCGGCGGGCCGCAACCGGCCCGCGGGCCGTATGTTTGACATGATTCATCTTACCTGTGTATTCTCATACGTCTATCGAAGATATTTATCGCTATTGTTTTGGTGCCCAGCTCTAAGTTAACTAAGAAGAAGAAAAATCTTAATTTACATACATTTCAATAGGACTTGTCAGTGAATACCATCAGTAATTCGTGTTTGTTTTTTTTTTACTTATTTTATTAATGCACTGAATTATTTAGGTCTTTTGTAGTCACTCAGTGCTTTACACTAGAATCACATCCTCCCAGCTGCGCACACAATCCTCCACCAACATGCAGCTCAGTAGACTAATTAGAATTAGGTGCCTTGCCCAGGGGCACATTGACACGTGGCAGGATGAAGCTGAAATCAAACCCCTAATGTTCTGATTGGAGGATGACTGCACTTCCCAAACAAATATTTCTTGATGTGAGACTTTTCTTCGGAGTACATGTACTTAAGTTAAAGAATAGCCTCTTCTAAAACGTTCGATTCGAAATAAAATGAAATCAAAGAGGGATTTGTTTTAACATTTTTCACACATATTTACCATGGCTGCCAAGTTTTTGCTACATCAGCTAATTTATAATTATAACCTACTGAAAGGAAAGATAAAAAATGCATTTTTTTTTCTATCTTCAGTTGAATAGTATGAAAACAAATCAAAAATAAAAGAGCAAATATAGAAGAGAAGCTCCAAGTATTCATTCACAACATGCAACGGTTTTTTTTTTTGCTCTTGGAAAGACATCTTCATTATTACCAGAAGAATATATGGCTTGACGTATAAAAGGTTGCTCTCCCGTTAAAAAGAAAATGTTTTTTGCATTGAATCCGTACAGCTCGATAATTATCAGATGCATAAACAGACCTGACGTAGACCTCAGTCGTGTGTTCTGGCACGTTCACCTCCATGACGTTTGTGTTTTGTGACGACTGTGGACGCATACGGCGACACATACTGACAGGCACTCCTCGCAGAATACATAACACAAACTGCACAGACACACAGGACAGGGCATTTTCATGTCCGTTCCTTTCTCCGTAGTTAGTTGGACGTTTTAATTCAGCATAAATATTGTTGCAGTTTTTCAAGAATCAAGCCTGTGTGCTTATTTTTCTTCATGAGGAGTCTGCACCGTGGAAGCATTCAATGACCAGCAGCTAAAACCAAGTCCCCCCCAAATTCACCAATAATTTTACATCTACACTGTCGACATCTTTGTTCATTAAAGCGTTGGTAGAGAAATCACTGGATCATTTATATTTCAGTAATTTACAGCAGAAGAGGGGGTGAACATGCAGTCTTAATAGGGCTGGACGATAATTCAATAACGATATATATCAACCGATATAGACGTAGATCGATAATAGAAAAAAAAGGGTGAATAAAAAGTTTAATAGAAGAACAGTTTTCTTCCTCTTGCATTCTAGCCTATCATGTGGGTTAATACTAGTCATTACATCCTCCCAACCAATCCCAAACGCAGACCCAGGAACGCTCCGTCACCAAGCTCCGCCCCCTTCAAAGAGTTCAAAGAGCACGCTTTTTCTTTAAAAAAAAAACCTGCAGCTTTGGTCAAAATTAGTTTTTTATAACGGTTTGAGTTTGAATTCATTGTTTGTGTCTTCTCTATCTAAAAATAGGTCGCTAAGCAACAGCATAAAATGGCCAAGCCTGCACTTAAAGTATGTTTTGAATTTGTTGATAATTATCGATATCGATCAATATTATTTTCTATTTTATCGATATGCTTGTTTTTCTATATCGCCCAACCCTAAGTCTTAATGCCCGCTAACTTTCTGTTTGAGCATCCTGGCAGCCCGGCTTCACAGGCACACCTCCCCCTTCCTTTTCTCAGCCCCATATTTCCCCCATAATTAAGTGACAGAGTTAGTTCCTTGTCCTGATGTGTTTGGTTGGGTTGTGGACAGACTGCAGCGCGTTTGGCTGATGTGCGTCCTGCCACCTCCACAGGTTCCCAGCAGGGCTGTGTCAATCTCTCGGTTTTTGCATGTCTTGTTCGACAGAATTTCTGAGGGGGTCTTAAAACGTCAGAGCATGTCGTTTCCCCAGTTTCTGTCCATCATCATAGATTTATTTGTTCGGTTTAAAGTGTTTGAAGTTGCAAGGCAACAAAATTAATAATTTTTTTTTCTCTCCGTTTTACAAGAAAATCTTAGATGACTGCATATTGAGCAATCTTCTGCAGAGTGATGCTGCAATACTGTTGACTTGTGGTTTAGTTTTATAGCAGATAAGCTGATGGAAATGCATTGGACCAGCAGGAGCTGCCAGAGGTACTAACTGATTAAACTTTCGAGGGGCAGTGTCATGTATAACTCGTTGCTTCGTCATCCTGGCAGCAGTCAGGGCTTCCTTGTCCTCCTTACAGTGCTGTTTTTTTTTTTTAACAAGGATAAATATTATGTCTTCCTCATGCAGCGGTCATTTAGGATCCCCTTGGCTCTTTTCAAACGAATAAAATAAACGAAAACTGTTTATGCTGTGGTCATAAACTCTAGCTCCAGAGCGGCTTGTGTTCTGCAATGAACCCGCTTCAGCACATCCAACTCAAATATTTGGGTCACCTGCACGCTAAAGAAGAAATTCAGGCACTGATGGACTTGTGTTGGACCAGGGATGCATCTAAAAGTTGCAGAACGCCTGTTGCGCTGCTGCGGGCGGTTGTCTGGCGACAGGTATTTTGTTTGTCCTAGAAGGCCTTTCAGGTCTTCTGCAAAGACGGCAAACACTCCCACGCAGAGACACACCCTCGTTAATTCACTGTCACTTTTGTCTGACGGCGTTCCTCACATGAATGTCAGCGTTTCATGTGCAGAACATAAAACCTTTGTTGTTGATGTAGGTGTGAGCCACTGTCTCACTTTGACAGCACAACCTAATCTGTACAGATGGACAATTTTAGTAATTTAAGATCAAATATGGTGATATTTCACTGTGTTTACCCATATTTTTTACATTGGGAGAAATAATTTTCTCCATAATGAATTCTGCCTCCTAAAGATGGATTTTGTTCCCACTTTTCAATAACACGCTGACAGATTTCCTAGTTTACATTTTCGTCTCTCTCTATTACAGCTAAACTGCCATAAAATTACAGATAACGTTTGAAAGAAAACACAACCGTTACAAAATTAGTAGATCAACAAAAGTTTTCCCCCGTTTATATGTTCCTGTTTTCAGGCTGTACAACACATTTCCTTTTAGTTGTCATCAATTCTTTCTCAAAAGTACATTTACTACAGCAATTTAATTTTTTTTAACATTTTGAAATACTGAAATGTTTAAGCTGAATTAAAATAATCAAGACACTTCCTCATCTTTTATTACATTATTCCTTGTATATTTGAATACTAGGAGCTAGGGATGGGCTTTAAATTATATCATGATATTTTCTGGTTATGTTGTGATAACGATAAAAGTGATGATAAAAGACTTTTTACAGCTTCTTGCAGTTTTTTTTGTTCAGGTAACTGTGTGGCTGTGACTGCATGTCAATTATAGCCCAAAAAGCACAAATACTGTCCTTAAAAAACATTTAAAAACATTAGATTAAAACAAAATTCTAAATGGTTTTCATCAGGACACTGGTTACATAAAAAAAGTGTGATTTTTTTTTTTTTTTTTTTTTTTACCTAACTGCACACAGTAACGGCATTTAATTATATTTTTGAATTTATTGATATGTGTTAATGCTCTCCAACAGTGGAGAAAATAGCCAAAAATGATAAATGTGTTGCTTTGAAAAAACGTTGGATTGGCTCTCCAAAAATCTGCTGTGCTAAAATGATTCAGGTAAATGCTAAAAATAGTAAGTAGTACTTTTTTCTTTTTTTCAGAAAGCAACTGTAATTCTGGTGTTTTCTGTAGCAGGACTAAACTATAATTAAAAATCACCAGTATAAAATAAAGGTAACTGAAGAAGTAAAAGGACTGCATTTTATATCGCTTGCATTAAAGGCAGCTATCATGCAAACTCCACTTTTTTTAGCATACATTCTGTTGTGTACTTGAAGTCTCTAAGAGTGCAGAAAATTTGAATGTAGTATGTCCAGGAGCTGCATAGCTGTTTAGTTTTCTCTATTACGTTTTCTTTTATAACTATTACGCCACAGTATTGGCCAAGGAGCTGCTAAACCAGATCATGGACTTCCAGCTTACCAATTTTGTGAATTCAGCATATTTATTTCTCAGAGCGATGTTGTAGTCCAGGCTAAAAGATGCTAAAGCTACAAGTAGTTAAACTGTTTGGTTGTTCATTACGCCGTCCTCCAGCATACAATAAAAAGGGCCAAACTGGGTGGAGTGAACTGTGACCTGGAGGGGGGGGGCAGTCAGAGTGTGAAGTGTTTACTTTAGAGTTAAAGAGACGACACCAAAACGAGTTGATCTCAGACGAACCTCTGAGTGTATGGTAACAACGGTTACCATACACTCTGGCCATGTGTGCGCTCATTGTCTTCCCCTCCGGTTCGATTATTTCCTGTGAGTGGCTCACCAAAAATAAAACACCCTCTAAGGTTGATTCAACTTCAGAGTTTAGCTGAACAGTTTTTTTTTTTTAAACTACGGCAGAGAAATGATCACAAGTTTCAGCGCTGAGGCCCCCCCCCACCCACCCTCGGCGACAACACAACACGTGATATCTGAACAAAGAACATGTCATAATGGAGATGTTATCTGTTTTAGGGCATGTGAATCCTTCTGTGTGTCTTAAGATTCGAACTAAGTACACACAAAACAGATGTTGCAGTAATCAATCACACTTTATCAGTTGAACCATTTGTTACGTTTAAGGATACGACCATCTTTGATCGTGACATGATTAGAAAAGGCTGACGATTGGCCAAAGCAGAGAGATCTTGAGATTGTCTGTAGGGCATATTCTGTCTGCTGCAGCTCTATACGTCAATACATCGTTGTGAAAACAACATTTTGGGGCTTCCTCTTCCAAACTGCGGCTTCCCCAGTCCAGTTTCAGGAAATCTTAGATGACGGTCACCGTGTCTGCTGTGGATCATCTCTGGTTCCTAGGAACCACCCCTTTCTGGGCAAAACACCGCAGACAGTGTTCAGAAGAAGGTCCAGCAGAGACTGTGTGTTTCCTGCTGCAACTCAAGAAGTACAACCTTCCACAAGAGCTGCCGGTCATCTTCTCCACGGCCATGAATCAGGCTGTCCTGTGTCCATCCATCACCGAGTGGTTTAGCTCATCCTCAAAACAGGACAGGTCCAGACGACAACGAACGATTGGGTCTGGAGAGAGGATCATCGGGGCTTCCCTCCCCTCCATCCAGGACTTGTGCTGGTCTAGGTTCAGGAAAAGGGCAGCTAACATCTCAACAGAGTTCCCAGATCGATACTATGGTTTGCAGCGATCTAAACATGTGTTCCTCTTTTGTAGAAACATGCGCGTATTAGGGCTGGGCAATAAATCAATATCAATATGAAATATGTCTGATAAAATGTTCAATGATTCCACTGAACGCCGATCCAGAACTACATGTTATTCTGGGGATATAGACAGAGGAAAGGACTTGGCCTCTCAACCTCTCTCAGCCAAACTAAGCAATGTTGGTATTAGGGCTGATGTACATTAAAAGGTCAAAGGTTACATTTAAACAGGGTTAGGGTTACAGTCTAAATTCAGTTTTTCCCCCTGGTCCTTGTTTCAAATAGGTAAACAAAACACTACTCAATAATTATCAATATAAAAGGCTTATATCGTGATACATTTTTCAGCCATATCGCACAGACCTAGCGCGTATTAATATTTGTAAAAAACTATTCTTATTTTCCTTTTTTTATATTATTTTATTATTATTATCTATTATCCTATATTATATTTCTACAAAATGTATTCATTGAGAGCAAAAAGGAGCCATAGTAAAATTCCTTGTTTTATGGTGCTGAATTAAAGCCGATTCTGATCTAGCTGGAGTTTTGCTCCCAGGCCTATTTTTAATTTTTTAAGCTTATAAATACAGTACATTTAGCTTCCCCTTTGTTGCAGCATTCTTAACTGCGATTAAGGGCAGCAGTTTGACTTCTCGGCTTAGCGTTTTCTTCCTCTGCAGATACAACAGCAAGATCTCCATTAATTTAGTCCATTTCTACCCTGTAATCACTTTGTTTTTCTCCTGCCCGTCCAAAACTCCTCCACTTTGGGCAGCAACTGGCCTTATGACCTTCACACTTGAAGAGATGGGTTTTTTTTTTTGTTTTCCATGTTTTCCACCTCAAACGGTTTTCCAACTCCAGTGCATTTGCTTTGATTCTCGTTTTTCTTTGCTGGAGCTGTAGAGAAGCCGAACACAGCCTGAACATTTTTAGCCGCCTGTGCAGCAGAAGCTGTTGAGGATGTAGGCGTGAAAATCAGTGAGGTGGTTTGTAATCCGTCATTTATTTGGCGCGCTGCTCCTCGGGATCACAGCAGAGCTCCAGTTTTAACTGGAAAAATGGGTTCAAAGAGCTGGGCTCGTCCCACGCAGCGAGCCTTTTCTACCTCTGTATGGTGACGTGTTGGCGCGTGAGAGCAACAGGAACATTTGCCCCAGTGTGTAGTTTTGTTTCTTCCCCTCAGCACGCTTGTTTTGAAGCCGGTGGCCGTGGCCACTGCTGCTGATGTGCAGCCGACCGGTTGTGTTTTTTGGTCTGTGGGGCAGTACGCGTGAGGCATTCCTTTCCTATCATGACTCATCGCTCTGCCCCTCATGGCTTTGTCGCCGATGTTTTGTGTCAACAAACAGGCTGGCTTACTGGCTGGTGATGGAAAAGCCAGAGGGCCGAGAAACTTAACTGGAAGGTCAAATCACCTGCGGTGAATATCTCTGGGTGTGTGTGTGTGTGTGTGTGTGTGTGTGTGTGTCTGCAGAGCAATGGTTTGCAGTCCCGGAGGAAACATGATGCTGCTTCACAATATTGCTACTGCACAAAGAAAACTATTCACTGACTGGTAGCTTTTCAGTCAAAGGTTGTATTGTTCACTTGGTTGTGAACGTAGTGGAAGTGCTGGGGAGAGAAAAAAGAGAAGCTGTAGCTCAGAGGAGTCTACCATTTCTGACAAAGGTCAGTTTGCTTCTCAGTTCCTGTTTTCGTAAAATTCTGCTTCCCCCCCCTTGTTTTTCTAGGATAGTCTTGATACTTCCTAAAAGGGGGGTAGGGAGTATCAAGATGTGTAGAAGGGAGTACAGAGAAAATTGTATATTCTTGACACTCTCTAAAAGAAGCGTAAAAAGTTCAGTCTACATGATTTTTGTTGTTAAATCCTTTTAGAAAGGCTTTAACAGAGGAGTATCATCAGGTTAAAGGAGATAGCTAAAATTTTAACTCCTCCTGACCAGTAGGTGACGCATCCGCCAGCTCTTGTTCCAACCGTCAGTGGTAATGTTTGCCAGACGGTTGCCAGGTCCTTTTGTTAGCATTAGCAAATATTTACCTTAACTGTCCAGAAGGAAAGCAGCAAATGCCTCGTGGCTTCCTTAAATCGGCACCAACGCTCAAAAACTTGACCGATGTTCGCCCTCGTTTTGCTTTGTTTTTGGTCCGCTTCAATCTGAGAAATGCAACGCAGGGAAGAAGCCATTTCTCAGCGCTATCGCGGAGCTACTACGATCTGGCAACGTCTGAGCTCCGTCTCACGTGACTTCAACCCACGATTCCTATTGGTGCAGAAACCTTTGGTGTCAACGTTGGCATCGTAACCAGAAGGAAGTATTTATGTATTTTGGACCCTCTGAAATTATAAAACAGTTATTTATATACTATGTATTGACTTTTCAGTAAAATTAACATTTTTATTCTGCACCACTCTGGACATTCTGTGGGTGTTTATTTTTGAAATATTCCCCGTTTTAATAAGAAAGTTGTAGCCATGACCTTTGAAATCACAGAAGTACCGTATTGTTCGGACTATAAGGCACACTTAAAATCCTTAAACTTTCTCCAAAATTGATGCCGCGCCTTCATATATGATCATCGTTGAGCTTACTGACTAATTTTATGTGGTACAAGGCAAAGTACGACTTTGGTTAGGGTTAGGGTTAAGCAACGAAGCCGCTCCACCCAATGGTTATTGGAAGCATTGCGGTACAGTGTCTCTACCTGAGGACCCCTGAGCTGTCTACCAGACTGCCTGACTGTAATGTCTAAACTAGAAGTGCATTCATGTAAGGCAGCCTGGAGTACGCGCTAGCAACAATAAACCTAGTAAGTTAATTCAATATAAAAGTTACGTTTATTTTGGCCTTATGTTAGAAACAGGCCAGTGTAGTCCTGCTACTCTGTCCTCCTGACAGAGACGGATAGAGAGCTGTGGACGTGAAGGGGCGGAGTGATACAATACAAGAATATTTAATGCACCTTATGGTCCAAAAAATACAGTAATTGAAATGGGTGTAATATCACAATTGCTCTGTTGCAATTCCCTAAGTTTTGTCAATTTATGCGTTGCGTGTTACTATATTATTGGTCATTTACATTCATTTTAAGTTTCCTCGATGTTTAGACTCTATGCATATTTCCAGCATTTGAGATGCCAAAAGTAATATAGAGTGGTATGGGAATAAAATAAAAAAAATTAAAATATGGGTTAACTGACTGCAATACTATCGTGTTTGCTTGTTTTGTAGATATGGTGCTGCCTTCCTGGACAGATAAATGTTTTGATACATTTACAGGATTATTTAGCAGGGGTGCAACGAAGCAATTTTCCATATAGATAATTTTCTTGAGTAATTTCAGCAGCACTGAAAAAAAGTTCTTTTTTACTTGATATTGCAAATTGTTTATGAAAGATGGGAATTTATGCAGATATCGTTGTCACGCTGCTGTCATGACACTCTAAAGTTAAAGAAGTGCCAGCTGTGTGTATTTCTGTTTGTGCCCGAGGTGATGGTGGTGCACCGATCTGTTAATCTTAATCATGTTTTGTGATAAATAAATATATCTTAAGATCTGCAGATGCACAGAAAGCTTTCTCAGGCAGGTCCGAGGGTGACTGAAAGAAGCAGTCCGTGTTTAGATAAAGTTTCTTTGCAAGGTTCGTGTGTGTGTGTGTGTGTGTGTGTGTGTGTTTTAATGTGTCTGCGCTCCAAAGGAGTCAATAGACTCTCAAGTGACTCCACTAAGTGGTGGCGTGTCCCCTGGTGTTCTCCTTCCTCTGAAATATTGACTCAGCACTGCAGGAAGAGGTCGCACACAAACACTAACACACGGCCTTTTCCATTACATTATGTCTCTGTTTTGGTTGCTACAGTGATTTTTTTTTCTTTTTTTCTGTGGGATGAACAAAGATGGCCTAATGAATGCTCTCTGGGGGCTTTGTCTTCGTGGGACACTGTTATAATCTTTCTATCATTCCCCGCTGTGATGTCAGAAACAAGGATCTGCTGTGCAGCGGGACAGAAGTAGGCCTAAAAGTCCAACACATCCTGGGGAATTTGATCAAAAAGCTATTGTTTAATATTATTTATCCTATACTATTACAGATTCATTCAAATTTTGTGGCCGATTTCTGAACCAAGGCTTTTGTAAGAACTATAATTCAAGCAAATGTTTCTATTCTTTTTGCTCTGAGTGATTATTTAATATTTGAAGGAGCACAAGTGATGTCACCAGTGTTTTATTGGTCAAAAATGGATTTATGTACAGGTGCTGGTCATGTAATTAGAATATCATGATTCTTTTTCTTCAGTAATTCCATTCAAAAAGTGAAACATGTAGATTTTATATAAATACTGAAATAATGACTAAAAAATCCACCTGACATCAGTCCTCGGCTGTTCTCCTGGATCTAGCCTATCAACAATGGGATTTTTAAACCTTACCTCACACCCTGAGGCTCCCTCTGGCTCTAATAATATTTGTATCACTAATCATCACTAGCGCTTCCTCAGTCTCTCCAAGTTTTATTGCCTCGACTGCCTCTCCATTTATGTACTATCAGTCTCCTGATAAGATATTATTTAACATATCTAATACAATGTCAAACATGTTAAATAGCCGGGTATGATTAGGTGTCCTCGTCACACTGACGTTACTCTTTTTTTTTTTTTTTAAGAAAACAAAGTCACTCCTGCTGCTGTTGTTTAAGCCTTTTCTCTGGTGGTGGCATTTTGCTGAGGGATTAAAAAACAACATTTGGATGATGCTGACATTACTTAGGGACACTGATAAAGTTAGCAGTTCAATAATGGACGGGTGCCCATCCCACAATTACAATGATTTAACTCAAGAGATATGGCTTCTAAATATAAATGTCACCTGACCACAAGATGTTATAAACCAGCCATATTTACGACAACATTCCCTACAGGGCGTTTTACCTCATTATGAGGTCTCATAATGACAGAAGCATTTCTGTTTCCACTTTTGAAACACTTCAGTAACAATGAGAACAGCTAACTTTGAGTGTTTTCTATCAGTAAGCACTTCCACACTGAAGAGTGGTGTTGCCAGTGGCAGCCAGATATGTCTTAAAGTAAAGCTATCTCGTTATAAAGCTTAACTTTTAATGTCAGCCAAACTGGGTTTCTCAGTAACAAATGGAACACTGAAATGAACCAAAATATTAACCGTTCATCTGACTGAATTATGTCTGGATTTAACTTGAAGTTTGAAAACGATGAGCCGGGAGTCAGGCGTTCTCGGTACAGCAAGCCTCGACCGCCCAGTCAGCTGACAGCTAGCGATACGAGCTAGCTCTTAGCACATCAGGGACAGACTTCTCCAAAAACGATGTGCTAACAGCTAGCTTCCCCTGCAGATTTTCAATTAATATCTTAATGAACTGAGCAAATATTTGAGTTTTACAGAGGTATATTCTTCTTAAAAGTTAATTTTGTGTCGCTGGAAATGTAATGCATCACGCTTTGAAACACCGGACCTATCCTTCAAATCTGGGGAAAAGAAGGAAGCCTTTGAATTTGGACAGCCTTTGTCGCCTCGCTGTGATGCAATCAGCCTAAAATGCGCCCTTTGAAGGACGCAGCCTCTGAATTTGGACACAGCTTGTATATAATCTGGAGAGTGAAACTATCAGGCAGATTATGGGGGGCCAGACATGAATCAGAATTTGACCCCGAGTCAAAATATCTCTGATCAGAACTGCACACAAGGTGCCTTCCAGGTTTCTCTAGAGATTTCCAAGCTAAACACGGAGCACATTGTCTCCGTCGTGTCTTATCATCATATACTGAGCGGGGCTGTAAAGCCATCCTGGAGGGAAACGGATTCCTCAAAGTCCCTGAAGTCTATTTATGTATGAAACGAGGCGAGGTCACGGCTGAGAATGCGCGGAGCATGTTTGTGTGACGCTGCAGCGGCGCTCAGTTTGTCGGGACGCGCTGGCTGACATCAAGGACACGCATCAGAAGCACTTTGGGCCTTTGGTCTTTGTCTAATTGCTGGTCATATGAGCTCTTTGTAAATCCCACTCATCTGCTGCTTTTATTTTGGACACAAAGACAGGTGTCGGACCTCTGTGCTTTCACTCAGTCCACCACTTCCCTCCTCATCATGACTCCACCTGACACGACAACTGCTTGAAATGTTGCATCGTCATTTAATAAGTAATAGTAATAATAGTAATATCATCTTTATTGTCATTGAAACATACATTGAAACATACATTACAATGAAATCTGTTCTCTTCTTTTTAACCCATCCCCTTGGGGAGCAGTGGGCTGCCATGTGCGGCGCCCGGGGAGCGTTCTGGGGTTAAGGGTCTTGCTCAGGGACCCAGAGTGCAGGCGCTGGGGATCGAACCGGGTACTTGCATCCTTCTCTGAGTGCTAGCTGCTCTAACCACTAGGCCACCACTCCCCCATAATCTCATATGTTTATGTAACGTAGGAATGTCTTTTATCCCAGCTGTAAATTCAGGATGTTCTCCTTCCAGAGAACAGTCCACTCGATAGTCTCCCGTGTCGTGAATTATTCAGAGCCTTACCGGGACGGAGGCGGCGCCGCAGCCAGCTGCCATCTGCTCTGTGAAAAGGTTGTGCCTCAGCGTTGTGTTGTACAGTAACTGGCGTGGCCAAAGGTCAGACCCGCCCCGACTGTAACAACCAGTACACGTTAACGGGCTATTTACGGTGTCAGAGGAGGGTGTGAGCACAAGAGTTCATGTCACAGCGTGACAACAGATTATCGACTGTCGGATATCACTCCTGGTGTCAGAATCGCGGGACATACCCAGATCACATCTGAGATTTGCATGATGTTTGATTTTAGTGTTAAATGGCGAGAAAATAAGCGGCAAGTTATATTTAATGTGACCTGAACAGCTAAAAGAGGATTGACCCAGTGCTGTAATCATATTTAATGCTGATTTATTACATATATGATCTCTTTATCTAATTCTTGCATTTAATCTAAGAATTAGAGCTTTTTTTTTAGACAACAGTAGTAACAAAATGTGCGGATCGAGTCCCTTATCTCCAGCTTTCCCTCGGTTCCCCACTGTGGTTTATCTGCGTCGTCTCCCGCTGTGACTCCCTCAGGCCACATTTGCGTTTTACACAGAGCTGTAATAATTCTGGTGCGGGTAATTAATAATCAGTGTTAAAACATTGATCATAACTCATAAAACATGTTTTGAATCCAAATGCATTTTGAATTGCGGCACTTAAATATGACACTTTCTTTAACAAAATGTTTAAAAATGCAAATACGTTCGAGCACAACCAGAAAATGATCCAAAACAATAATTCACGCGACTGTTTGCAAAGTTTTTTTTTTATCAATGCTTAAATAGCAGTAGCCCCATGTAGTGCCTGTTAGGATTGTGTCTTATTGAATTGCTACCCAATCCTGCTGATTCAAGCTGAACACACTAACGATCCCTCAGCACTGTGCGGCTCATCTTTGTTTAAATCGAGGGACTATCTACGTCAGGGCTCGAGGGATAACTTTTCACAAGTAAGATGAAAAGATAATGTTTATGTTTTTGATTAGAATGTGAGTTTCTAATATTAGGTAGAGAGATACAGGTCTACACGTCCAAGTCTTTGTGACTTTGTCTCTCCAGAATTGCATCTGCGTCGCTACTTCATGGATTTGCATTGATGATCCGTTCATTACAGTTCTCATACATAATCGGTGTTAGCATGTCGGTTTATAAGAATCTTTTTGCCCAGAAGAAAAAAGAGCGACAACAACTACCGATAACTATGTTCTTCTCCCGAAATAAACACACCAGCACTGGGGGCTTTAGAAGAAAAAACGCTGCAGAGCGGAGACAGGATGCAGCGGCTCAGTCAGAAGAGCAGTGAAATACACGGGAGTCACTATTTGTCCTACTGTACTTTCTATTTTTTCAGAATCATTTTTCATTTTCTCCCGTTCTAATCCAATGACTCGGGTCGCGGTGGGGCGGTGCTGATCTCCGCAATTTGAAGCCTTCAGTTCGTATTGATGATTAAAATTATTAATTTACAGCACAGTAGTTATTTGTAAAAAAAAAAAAAAAAAAAAACAACGTTTATACAGTAATTTTATTTGTTAAACAAATGCTTGGGCCTGTAAAAAGTTCTGTTTTTACAGAAGTTTTGTTCTTTGGTTTCAATGTACTATGGTACATGTACAAATGTGTTTATGTAGTAATAAATAACTTAGAAAAATGTATGAGTGGCTGTGTTTTGAAACATACATACATCCTGTCAGAATATTTTACTTTTAACCCCACTAAGATTATTTAAACATACTGGACCATTTGTTATAGTAGCTATAGTTTTAAAGTTTTAAGCAAAAAAAAAGTTCAATATTCAACTAGTTATAGTTGATTAAAATTGATTCTGCGCCTGGTCAACACATTACACTGAGCTGAGCTGTCCACCGCCCCAAGATGGCGCCCTAAATCCCGTCAGTGCCCATAGACGAAAGCGGTCGATGCGGGGTCTACTCTTATATTATGTCTATGGGTGTAGGTACCAGATCTGCTCGGGGCCCTGCGCCTTCTGATGACGTCACTGTACATGATTGGTTTAACGTTTGCACAATTACGCAAAACATTGTGATTGGTCTGGACAACTTACTAAAGTAATTATAGCGGGGTGTAGGTTTTATTCGAGAGTGGGATTGCAGTTTGTAAACGGACGATTTTACGAAGAAATTCTCCATGGTCCCTGCGCCTCCCGATGACGTCACTTTATGGCAACGCCACTCAAACAAACTACATTGAGCCCGCGGTCTGCATTTGTAACAAATCAATTTTATTAAGATTTAGCGGTTTCCTTTTTCTCAAAAGCTTCAGGCTTAAAGATAAACATAGAAAAATGTGAAATCTTAGCAATTCAAAATAATCAACCCACTTTAATTGATAAAAATGAGGTAAAATATTTTGGTATAATTATTAACAAGGACCACACTGAAAATGACAGAACAAATATTCAAGCCATTTTACAAAAAAATCAACAAATATTTGACAGTTGGCTCAATTTTTGGAAGAATATTGTTAACAAAAACGGAAGGACCAGATTAATTTATCCAGCATATATCTTAAATATACCAAATACTACAATAAAAAATTAATAAAATCATCACAATTTCATCTGGAATGATAAAAAACATGTGATCAAAGAACGACATAGTAATATCAGTAGAAAAAGGAGGAATAAACGTTATTGATTTTAAAGTGATGAATGCTGTGATAAAATTACAATGGCTGCAGACTTTTATTAAAATTGAAAAGAGTTTATGGTTTAGTTTCCCTTCACAACTTTTTTTTAAAACAAATTGGAGGAAGGAAATTTCTCTTAAGATGTAACTTTGATTCTGCAAAATTACTGATTAAACTGTCAGACTAACACAGAAGCATTCCAAAATGATGCTAAAAGTTTTCATGCGTCGATTAAGTTACTGGAAAATAACCATAAATTAACAAAATAAAATTGATTTGTAACAAATGGAGACCGCGGGCGTAATGTAGTTTGTTTGAGTGGAGTTGCCATATATGACGTCATTGGGAAGCGAAGGCCCCCGAGCCGATCTGACCATAGGCAAGGCAAATTTATTTATATAGCACAATTCAGTACAGAGACGATGCAAAGTGCTTTACATGATTAAAATATAGGAAAATAAAACAGAATATAAGCAAGTAGGAATAAAATGTAGAAACAAAATAGAGCATCAATAAACAGTTGGACTAAAAAAGTTGAACTAATGCTGTTTCAGTAGAACAGTTTAACTAGAACAGTCAAAAACAGTCCTAAACAAATGTGTTTTTAATCTTGATTTAAAGGAACTCAGGTTTTCGCACTTTTACAGTTTTCTGGGAGTTTGTTCCAGATCAGTGGAGCATAGGAACTAAATGCTGCTTCTCCATGTCTGGTTCTGGTTCTGGTTCTGCAGAGTAGGCTGGAGCCAGAAGACCTGAGTGGTCTGGAGGGTTGATGCACTGATAACAAGTCTGTGATGTATTTAGGTGCTAATTCAGGGATTTATAGACTAACAGAAGGATTTTAAAGTCTATTCTCTGAGATCCAGGGAGCCAGTGGAAGGACTTCAGAACCGGGTCCATGTTCTCTACGTTCTTAATCTTAGTGAGGACTTCAGAACCGGGTCCATGTTCTCTACGTTCTTAGTCTTAGTGAGGACTTCAGAACCGGGTCCATGTTCTCTACGTTCTTAGTCTTAGTGAGGACTTCAGAACCGGGTCCATGTTCTCTACGTTCTTAGTCTTAGTGAGGACTTCAGAACCGGGTCCATGTTCTCTACGTTCTTAGTCTTAGTGAGGACTTCAGAACCGGGTCCATGTTCTCTACGTTCTTAGTCTTAGTGAGGACTTCAGAACCGGGTCCATGTTCTCTACGTTCTTAGTCTTAGTGAGGACTTCAGAACCGGGTCCATGTTCTCTACGTTCTTAGTCTTAGTGAGGACTTCAGAACCGGGTCCATGTTCTCTACGTTCTTAGTCTTAGTGAGGACTTCAGAACCGGGTCCATGTTCTCTACGTTCTTAGTCTTAGTGAGGACTTCAGAACCGGGTCCATGTTCTCTACGTTCTTAGTCTTAGTGAGGACTTCAGAACCGGGTCCATGTTCTCTACGTTCTTAGTCTTAGTGAGGACTTCAGAACCGGGTCCATGTTCTCTACTTTCTTAGTCTTAGTGAGGACGCGGGTAGCAGCGTTCTGGATCAGCTGCAGCGTTCTGATCCACTTTTTAGGCAGAGCTGTGAAAACACCGTTGCAGTGATCAGTTCTACTAAAGATAAACATGGATTAGTTTTTCCAGATCCTGCTGAGACATCAGTCCTTTAATCCTGGAAATGTTCTTCAGGTGATAAAAAGCCGACCTTGTAATTGTCTTTAGATGCTTTTGGAGGTTCAGGTCTGAGTCCATCACTACTCCCAGGTTTCTGGCCTGATCAGTGGTTCCTAGCTGAAGCAGCTGAAGCTGTGAGCTAACCTTTGATCTCTCCTCTATTGGTCCAAAAATTATTACTTCAGTTTTGTTTTTATTCAATTAAAGAAAATTGTGGTACATCCACAATTTTCTCCCTGTTCTCCCTGTGCATGCGTGGGTTCTCTCCGGGTACTCCGGCTTCCTCCCACAGTCCAAAAACATGACTGTTAGGTTAATCGGCTTCTCCAAATTGTCCTTAGGTGTGAATGGTTGTTTGTCTCTCTGTGTTGCCCTGCGACAGGCTGGCGACCTGTCCAGGGTGTACCCCGCCTCTCGCCCAGTGAACGCTGGATATAGGCACCAGCAACCCCTGCGACCCCATGAGGGATTAAGCGGTTTGGAAAATGGATGGATGGATGTGGTACATCCAGGCATTGATTTCTTCTAGGCATTTACTCAGTGCCTGAACTGGTTCATAGTCACCTGGTGACATGGTGATGTAAAGCTGTGTGTCATCTGCATAGTGATGGTAGCTGATGTTGTTGTTTTTTTATGATCTAAGCTAGAGGAGCATGTAGATATTGAATAGGAGGGGACCTAGAATTGACCCTTGGGGAACCCCATATGTGATTTCTGTCATCTCTGATGTAAAGTTACCTACTGATACAAAAAATTCCCTGTCCTTTAAGTAGGATTTAAACCAGTTAAGAGCTGTACCAGCGAGGCCGACCCAGTTCTCCAGGCGTTCTAACAGGATGGAGTGATCAACAGTATCAAATGCTGCACTGAGGTCCAACAGAACCAGCACTGTGGTTCTTCACAGTCTGTATTTATATGGATGTCATTAAACACCTTGATCAGGGCGGTCTCTGTACTGTGGTGAGGAAACCTGACTGGAAAACGTCAAAGCGGCTGGTCGTTGTTAAGAAGGTGTTTAATTGTTGAAACTCAGTTTTTTCTATAATCTTACTGATAAAGGAGGTTTGAGATGGTCCTGTAGTTCTGGAATAGTAGTTTGTCTAAATTGTTCTTTTTCAGCAGTGGTTTGATAATTGCTGTGCAGGGAAAACACCTGACACCTAAACACGTGTTTATTATCTGAGTTAAATCAGACGCTATGACAGGCAAAACTTTCTTAAAGAAAACTGTGGGTAGAACATCAAGGCAGCAGGAGGAAGAACGTAGCTGCTGAATGATCTACTCATATATAAAGAGTAGACCCCGCATCGACCGCTCTCGCTTATAGGCGCTGACGAGATTTAGGGGCGCCATCTTGGGGCGGTCGACAACTCCGCTCAGTGTAATGTGTTAACCGGGTGCAGAATCAATTTTAGTCAACTATACTCGCTGATTATTGAACTAATTTTCACGTTGTTTTTTTTCTGAAAACTTTAAAGCTATAGCTATTATAATAAATCGGTGCATTTAAATTCAATTCAATTCAATTCAATTTTATTTATATAGCGCCAATTCATGAAACATGTCATCTCGAGGCACTTTACAAAGTCAAAATCAATAATATTATACAGATTGGTCAAAAATTTCCTATATAAGGGAACCAGTTGATTGCTTCAAAGTCCCGACAAGCAGCATTCACTCCTGGAGAACCGTAGAGCTACAGGGAGAGTCGTCTGCATTGTACATGGCTTTGCAGCAATCCCTCATACTGAGCAAGCATAAAGCGACAGTGGAAAGAAAAACCACCCATTAACGGGAAGGAAAAACCTCCAGCAGAACCAGAACCGGGCTCAGTATGAACGGTCATCTGCCTCGACCGACTGGGGGTTAGAGAAGACAGAGCAGAGACACAACAAGAGAGACAAAAAAGCACAGAAGCAAATCTGTTCCAGTAATCTGTTCTACATTAGATGGTAATAGTGGTGATCTGTCTTCTCTGGATGATGTCACAGCTAACAGAACGCCAGACCAGGTGTACCTACTATGAAGAAAAAAAGAGAGAGAGCAAAAAGTTAAAAGCTGAAATGACAACAGTCATTTCAATGCAATGCAATCCAAAACTGGAGAACAGTAGAAATCAGTAGAGTGAGAAAAATAGGCCCTGATGTCCTCCAGCAGCCTAAGCCTATAGCAGCATAACTATAGAGGTAGGTCAGGGTAACATGAGCCACTCTGACTATAAGCTTTGTCAAAAAGGAAAGTTTTAAGATTAGTCTTAAAAGTAGACGGGGTGTCTGCTTCACGGACCAAAACTGGGAGTTGGTTCCACAGGAGAGGAGCCTGATAGCTAAAGGATCTGCCTCCCATTCTACTTTTAGAGACTCTAGGAACCACCAGCAGACCTGCAGTCTGAGAGCGAAGTGCTCTGTTAGGAACATACGGGGTAATCAGAGCTCTGATATATGATGGAGCTTGATTATTAAGGGCTTTATACGTTAGAAGAAGAATTTTAAATTATATTCTTGATTTAAATGTTCTTAGTGTGGTCAAAAGTAATTGAATATTCTGACAGAATTTATGTATTCTGCAAAACACAGCCACTCATACACACACACACACACACACACACACACATATATATATATATACACTGCCGTTCAAAAGTTTGGGGTCACATTGAAATGTCCTTATTTTTGAGCACTGTACTTTTCAATGAAGATAACTTTAAACTAGTCTTAACTTTAAAGAAATACACTCTATACATTGCTAATGTGGTAAATGACTATTCTAGCTGCAAATGGCTGGTTTTTGGTGCAATATCTACATAGGTGTATAGAGGCCCATTTCCAGCAACTATCACTCCAGTGTTCTAATGGTACAATGTGTTTGCTCATTGGCTCAGAAGGCTAATTGATGATTAGAAAACCCTTGTGCAATCATGTTCACACATCTGAAAACAGTTTAGCTCGTTACAGAAGCTACAAAACTGACCTTCCTTTGAGCAGATTGAGTTTCTGGAGCATCACATTTGTGGGGTCAATTAAACGCTCAAAATGGCCAGAAAAAGAGAACTTTCATCTGAAACTTGACAGTCTATTCTTGTTCTTAGAAATGAAGGCTATTCCATGCGAGAAATTGCTAAGAAATTGAAGATTTCCTACAACGGTGTGTACTACTCCCTTCAGAGGACAGCACAAACAGGCTCTAACCAGAGTAGAAAAAGAAGTGGGAGGCCGCGTTGCACAACTGAGCAAGAAGATAAGTACATTAGAGTCTCTAGTTTGAGAAACAGACGCCTCACAGGTCCCCAACTGGCATCTTCATTAAATAGTACCCGCAAAACACCAATGTCAACATCTACAGTGAAGAGGCGGCTGCGGGATTCTGGGCTTCACGGCAGAGTGGCAAAGAAAAAGCCATATCTGAGACTGGCCAATAAAAGAAAAAGATTAGGATGGGCAAAAGAACACAGACACTGGACAGAGGAAGACTGGAAAAAAGTGTTGTGGACGGATGAATCCAAGTTTGAGGTGTTTGGATCACAAAGAAGAACGCTTGTGAGACGCAGAACAAATGAAAAGATGCTGGAAGAATGCCTGACGCCATCTGTTAAGCATGGTGGAGGTAATGTGATGGTCTGGGGTTGCTTTGGTGCTGGTAAGGTGGGAGATTTGTACAGGGTAAAAGGGATTCTGAATAAGGAAGGCTATCACTCCATTTTGCAACGCCATGCCATACCCAGTGGACAGCGCTTGATTGGAGCCAATTTCATCCTACAACAGGACAATGACCCTAAACACACCTCCAAATTGTGCAAGAACTATTTAGAGCAGAAGCAGGCAGCTGGTATTCTATCGGTAATGGAGTGGCCAGTGCAGTCACCAGATCTGAACCCCATTGAGCTGTTGTGGGAGCAGCTTGACCGTATGGTACACAAGAAGGGCCCATCCAACCAATCCAACTTGTGGGAGCTGCTTCTGGAAGCGTGGGGTGCAATTTCTTCAGATTACCTCAACAAATTAACAGCTAGAATGCCAAAGGTCTGCAATGCTGTAATTGCTGCAAATGGAGGATTCTTTGACGAAAGCAAAGTTTGATGTAAAAAAAAATCTTATTTCAAATACAAATCATTATTTCTAACCTTGTCAATGTCTTGACTCTATTTTCTATTCATTTCATAACGTATGGTGGTGAATAAGTGTGACTTTTCATGGAAAACACAAAATTGTTTGGGTGACCCCAAACTTTTGAATGGTAGTGTGTATATATATATATATATATATATATATATATATATATATATATATATATATATATATATATATATATATATATATATATATATATATATATATACATACATATACATACATATACATAAATTCAAAATTAATTTCTCTTTCACACAGCCATGAAATATTTTTTAGTTGATCAGTAGAACTCAACCCCTCTTGGGGCGTTTACATTGACCAAACACTTGATTAACCATTATTATTTTCTTGTTTTATTATAACAATCAATATTAATTATTTTAACTATTATTCATTGATGTCAGATTCGACAGATTTGACAAAAATAAATTGACCAGTAAAATTAGTTCAAGGAGATGGCATTTTATTAAAATGGTTTTTAGTTTTCTGCCAGACATTGACAACTGTTTTGATATACAGGGGTTGGACAATGAAACTGAAACACCTCTCATTTTAGTGTGGGAGGTTTCATGGCTAAATTGGACCAGCCTGGTGGCCAATCTTCATTAATTGCACATTGAACCAATAAGAGCAGAGTGTGAAGGTCCAATTAGCAGGGTAAGAGCACAGTTTTGCTCAAAATATTGCAATGCACACAACATTATGGGTGACATAACAGAGTTCAAAAGAGGACAAATTGTTGGTGTACGTCTTGCTGGTGCATCTGTGACCAAGACAGCAAGTCTTTGTGATGTATCAAGAGCCACGGTATCCAGGGTAATGTCAGCATACCACCAAGAAAGACGAACCACATCCAACAGGATTAACTGTGGACGCAAGAGGAAGCTGTCTGAAAGGGATGTTCGGGTGCTAACCCGGATTGTATCCAAAAAAACATAAAACCACGGCTCCCCAAATCACGGCAGAATTAAATGTGCACCTCAACTCTCCTGTTTCCACCACAACTGTCCATCAGGAGCTCCACAGGGTCAATATCCACGGCCGGGCTGCTATAGTCAAACCTTTGGTCACTCGTGCCAATGCCAAACGTCGGTTTCAATGGTGCAAGGAGCACAAATCCTGTTTTCCCCACATCTGGGAGAGTTACGGTGTGGAGAAGCCCCAAAGAAGCGTACCACCCAGACTGTTGCATGCCCAGAGTGAAGCATGGGGGTGGATGAGTGATGGTTTGGGCTGCCATATCATGACATTCCCTTGGACCCATACTTGTGCTAGATGGGCGCGTCACTGCCAAGGACTACCGAACCATTCTGGAGGACCATGTGCATCCAATGGTTCAAACATTGTATCCTGAAGGAGGTGCCGTGTATCAGGATGACAATGCACCAATACACACAGCAAGACTGGTGAAAGATTAGTTTGATGAACATGAAAGTGAAGTTGAACATCTCCCATGGCCTGCACAGTCACCAGATCTAAATATTATTGAGCCACTTTGGGGTGTTTTGGAGGAGCGAGTCAGGAAACATTTTCCTCCACCAGCATCACGTCGTGACCTGGCCACTATCCTGCAAGAAGAATGGCTTAAAGTCCCTCTGACCACTGTGCAGGACTTGTAGATGTCATTCCCAAGATGAATTGATGCTGTATTGGCCCCAAAAGGAGGCCCTACACCATACTAATATATGATTGTGGTCTAAAACCAGGTGTTTCAGTTTCATTGTCCAACCCCTGTATTTTGTAAGTAATTCTTTCTAAAACCCAACAAATGTTGTGAAAAGCTTCCCAAATTTTTCAAGCTGCCCATAATCTATTTTTGTTCCAGCTCAATGTGTTCAAAGGAAGCCTAACTGGGTTGAAACCTGCCTAACTTGGCAACACTGAATACACTGTTGCTTTTTGTTTGTTCGTTTTTTTAGATTTTGGGATTTCTTTCTCAGCACTGTAGAAGTAGTCACAGAGCCACTGTTCAGCCTGAAGCATATAAAATGTTTTTTGAAAAAGTGTGCCCCCCTGAAAAAATGGAATGCCCCCCCTGTAATTTGTTTCTGCAGCCGGGTCTGGCTGCACGGCAACTACAGTGACACAGAAAGCTTTTCATTAAGGTGAAAGTCAAAGGGATTCCTTCATTAAAGATATTACAATAACATTTGAATGACTTGCACTAAAATAATATGCATTGCTCTCTGGTTTGCAGCCAAATGTTTGTCCTCATTTGATTGCTGTCGGGTAAAATTACGGGGAATCTTACGGATTAACCTCTCTGTTTCCTCCAGGGAAGTCCCACCTGGCCATTGTCCAGAAGGTCAACAACGAGGGGGAGGGAGATCCGTTCTACGAGGTTTTGGGCTTGGTCACTCTTGAAGACGTCATCGAGGAAATAATTAAATCAGAGATTCTGGATGAATCAGACCAATACAGTAAGTCTTTGTTTTCAACATTACTTAACATTTTAATTTAATTGCCAAATGGCTATTCACTCATATGTAGGAATATTAACCAGGCCTGTATTGATCTGTAACCTTTTAGACGCTTATTCTGATGTGCAGCTTTTGAACTGTTACGCAGCTGTTAATCTGAATGATGAATAAGTTTCTCTGCTGTCTGCATCGCTTCTCAGCTGACAATCGCACCAGGATAAAAGTGGCGCCCAACAAGAACAAGAGAGACTTTTCTGCCTTCAAAAACGAGAACGAATCGAAGGTGAAGATCTCCCCTCAGCTGCTGCTGGCTGCTCATCGCTTCCTGGCCACAGGTGGGGAAACTTTTACTCCAGCTGACACGCAAGTCCTCCATCGCTAATTGTCTGTGTTACTGCACACGCTAGAAAATAAATTCCTCTTTTACTGCAGTATGCAATTCTTACACAGAAAGTTTGAGAAAAATCCAACTTTCATTTGTTTCCACTTTGTAAGTATTAATAAAAAAAATACATGCTTTATTTATAACAAAATTCCTGACCATAGTAGGGCTGGACGATAATTCAATAACTATATATGTCGATCAATAGACATATATCGATGATAGAAAAAAAGCCCCCTTCAAAGAGTTCAAAGAGCACACTTTTTCTTTTAAAAAAAATTGCAGCTTTGGTCGAAATTAGCATGCGTTCTTTTTTTCTTTTTTAAAAACTTGCACTTTTGGTAAAAAGTTGGTCAAATAAAGGGTTGAGTTTAAATTCAGTGTTTGTTCTTTATCTAAAAATAGGTCGCAAAGCAACAACATAAAATGGCCAGGGCTGCAGTTAAAGTATATGTTTTGAATTTGTTGATAATTATCGATATCGATCAATATGATTTCTGTTTTTTCGATATGCTTTTTTCTATATCGTCCAACCATAGACCATAGTTTTATTGGCATCTCGAACGATTTCTCTAAAATTTATGTTTTTTTTGCCTCTGTTATTAAAATAAATTCTCACAGCCACTCTTCAAAACAGGAAAGACGAGAGAACATTATGTTCGGGTGAGCCAAATGCGTTTTGATATTAATTTGTTGGGAAAGGGGCATAAGAAAGTAGTGACTTAACCAAACTTGCTCAAATTTACAGCCTGAGAACTGGTTAGTTTATATAGTTAGCCTGTGACCAAAACCAGGCTGGACGGGGACTGAAGTTTTATTTGCCACCGCAAACAGAAAGCAGGAAGGTGAGCACGTCAAAACTCTCTCTTCGTCACCGTCTGGCAGAACGCTGCCAGCTAGTCTTCATAACAACAATTATAGACCGCTTGTCACTCCTACCGTCACAAAACTTAAATGTTTACAGTTCACTAAACGCTCCTACAGCTTGAACTGGAACCGCCTGCGCTGATGAGGTGAAACTAAGACCGAGCTTTTGACCAACAAACGCCCCAGGTCCGTCAGCGTAAGGAAAAGCAGCTCATGCCTGTTATTAGGCATGGTGGAGGATCTGTGTCGCTCTTCTGGACGCCCTGGGAACCTCGTTGAGCACCTAGCTCTTATCGATTCTTGTTAGAATCAAGAATCAAGAGTTTTTATTGTCATCATGGAACCACAATGAAGTCTTTATGTGACAGCGGCTCAGAATTCACACAGATTCTCACATGACACACAGTATCAGGATATTTTAGCTGTGAAACGGGTGTTTTCTGCCAAAAAGGACTGAAAATAGGTCATAATTTTATCTTTAACTCTGGTAATGATCCAAAATAACACAGGGATGGTTTCTCAGACACAAAAAAATCTTCCTCTTCTGTGGCCCTCCCAGTCCCGGTACCTCAGTCCTGTAGAGAAGCTGCGTGCTGAGCTGAAGAGAGGGGAGCCTTAGAAGGGACCCAGGACTCTGGACAGAAGAGCGATAGTAAAAACAGACAACCAGTCAAAGACCAGTGTGCTCCAGCCTTGTGCAATGTTACAGAAGACTAAGTTCTGTCCTGTTGGGAAAATAAGATATGACAAAGTTTGAAGAAAGTTATCCTTTAATGTTGGGTTTTATTTCCCCCACTGGATAAAAGTACTTTATTTACAAGTTAGATTTTTCTAAAGGTTTCCAATGTGAGCTATTACTCCAGAACACAAGAGCAGTTTATCTGAGGAATTTTGACACACCTTTCTCAGGTTTGCCTCGTCGTGTGCAGAGCGCCGCACACAAAGCAGATGCTAATCTGGCTGTAAAGTGTATTTTTAAACCAGGGAACCCTTTATATAGCCAGGTTGTCATTGATCGATGCACCCCGTCCCTCTGCCTGTGTGACAGACCCACATGTGCAGAGAGGAAGTCTGAAGACATTCACACTTAAAGGAAGATTTTATTTGCTTGTACCAACGACCAGGCCACAAACTCTTGGCATGGCATGACCTAGCACTTCCTCCCCATGCACACTTGCCCGCCTGTTTGTGCATAACGTTGGTGTCGTGTGACCGCGTTACAGATTTTAACCTCAAGATTGTTGTTTCGTTACGAGGGCACCAGATCTGTCTGCAGTTTCTGCTTTAACGGAGCGGCAAACTTTGGGTTTTTCCTCGTTCTTTTCCTTTTTTTTTTGGAGTTCTTTTTCACGGCAACAACCTTCACCCAGCTCATTTAATGATGCGTCCGCTCTGTTGCAACAATAATATGACGTTTGGTGGCTGCGTCTGACATGTTTGGGTCATGTTTCCAGACTGAGTCAAATGGCTGATTACTCTGGTCTAATGCTGATTAAAGATGCTTTACGTTTTTTATGAGAGGAGAAACGGATAAACTAATTACAGAAGACTAATATTAAAATTTTTTTTGTTTTTTTTTTAGTTATATGAATTTGTAGAAACACAAAGCGGGTGGAGCTGAGTTAATATGTTATCCAGAAGGAGGAGAGGTTGTTTGAATAACCGTCATTAGCCATACCTTCGTTTGCTGTGCGTATAGCGCAGGGCTCTGTTTGCTCTGTCTTTGTTCCTGGGTTGGGCGGAGACCCGGCCCTTATGGCTGAACACGGATTGCAACAGTCTGCCTGTTGAGAAATCTGTGTAAACTGAAAACGTTTCACGAATTCCTGCCGTCTAAAAGCGGCCCTGCAAATAACATATAAGGCAAACAAATGTGTGTGTAAAGGCAGATGAATGGGAAAGCTGTTTGGGGTTGGAAGTGATTGTAATTAAGTCATTTTCTTTCTCAGAATAAACCAGTTGTCAGCTATTTGAAACTTTAGGATTCATAGAAATGTTAAATATTTCTATTTTTATTTCACACAGTGGCTAAAAATATCTAGAAAATGTTTGCTTTCTGAAAAAGAAGAGAAACCATAACTTTGAAAAAAAAAACAGGAACAAAGAAATAATAAATCCATCACATAAAATAAGAACTAAATCAAATCTTTTAAAGCAAAAGTTACTGTTTCCGTCCCCTAAACCTTTGTCTCTGCTAAACCTGTAGACCTATTATACTAAAAATCATATGAAAGGCTAAAACCTCAGCTTTTTGTTGACCCGACTGTGTGTGAAAGCAGTGAATAGACTAGATTTCAAACATTTTTTTATCTTTTATGCTGAGAGTCAACAGGCGAAACCCGAGAAGCTGTGCTCCATGTCTGAAAGTGCGATTTTGTTGCATTTACCCTTAAGAGTTTTAAAACCCTAAAGGACTCTGAAGTGTCACACTGTGCAAGCCTGATATTTTAAGATCCTCAGAATATTCATGCTGCATTGCAAGGTTTGAAAGGCAGCAGAGCCGTGTCAGAAAGTTATCAGTCCAGCTGGGTGAGAATCTCACGCTCTGATCATCTTGAAGAAACCGTCCCGTCCCGCCGTCCGTCCGTTTTCTTATCCGGGGTCGGGTCGTGGGGGTAGCAGCTTCAGTAGGGAGGCCCAGACGTCCCTCTCCCAGCCACTTGGGCCAGATCCTCCGGGGGAATCCCAAGGCGTTCCCAGCAGAGAGACATAGTCCCTCCAGCGTGTCCTGGGTCTTCCCCTGGAAATAATTGCCAGGAACACCTCACCAGGGAGGCGTCCAGGAGGCATCCTAACCAGATGCCCGAGCCACCTCAACTGGCTCCTCTGGACGTGGAGGAGCAGCGGCTCTACTCTGAGTCCTCCCCGGATGACTGAGCTCCTCACCCTATCTCTAAGGGAGAGCCCAGACACACTACGGAGAAAACTCATTTCAGCCGCTTGTATCCGGGATCTCGTTCTTTCAGTCACGACCCAAAGCTCGTGACCATAGATGAGGGTAGGAACATAGATCGACCGGTAAATCGAGAGCCTTTTGGCTCAGCTCTCTCTTCACCACAACGGATCGGTACAGCGCCCGCTTCACAGCAGACGCCGCACCAATCCGCCTGTCGATCTCCCGCTCCATCTTCCCCTCATTCGTGAACAAGACCCCAAGATACTTGAACTCCTCCACTAGGGGCAGCACATCCTCCCCAACCCGGAGGAGGCACTCTACCATTTTCCGGCTCAAGACCATGGTCTCGGATTTGGAGGACCTGATTTTCATCCCGGCCGCTTCGCACTCGGCTGCGAACCGCTCCAGTGAGAGTTGTAGATCACGCCCTGATGAAGCCAATAGGACCACGTCATCCGCGAATAGCAGAGACGCAATCCTAAGGCCACCAAAACGGATCCCTTCAACACCTTGGCTGCGCCTAGAAATTCTGTCCATAAAAGTTATGAACAGAATCGGTGACAAAGGGCAACCATGGCGGAGTCCAACTCTCACCGGAAACAAGTCCGACTTACTGCCGGCAATGCGGACCAGACTCTGACACCGGTCGTACAGAGACCTGACAGCCCTTATTAAAGGGCCCGGTACTCCATACTCCCGGAGTACCCCCCACAGGATCCCTCGGGGGACACGGTCGAATGCCTTCTCCAGATCCACAAAGCACATGTAGACTGGTTGGGCAAACTCCCATGTCCCCTCCAGGATCCTGCTGAGGGTGTAGAACTGATCCAGTGTTCCACGGCCAGGACGAAAACCACACTGCTCTTCCTGAATCCGAGATTCGACTATCCGATGGACCCTCCTTTCCAGAACCCCTGAATAGACCTTACCAGGGAGGCTTCAGAGTGTGATTCCTCTGTAGTTGGAACACACCCTCCGGTCCCCCTTTTTAAATAGGGGGACCACCACCCCAGTCTGCCAATCCAGGGGAACTGCCCCCGATGTCCACGCAATGCTGCAGAGCCGCGTTAACCAACACAGCCCCACAACACCCAGAGCCTTAAGGTACTCAGGGCGAATGTCATCCACCCCCGGGGCCTTGCCACCGAGGAGATTTTTAACAACCTCGGCAACCTCAGCACCAGAGATGGGAGAACCCGACCCGGAGTCCTCAGGCTCTGCTTCCTCAATGGAAGACGTGTTGGTGGGATTAAGGAGGTCTTCCAAGTATTCCGCCCACGTCTAGAGTCGAGGTCAGCAGCACACCACCCCCACTGTAAACAGTGTTGGTACTGCACTGCTTCCCCCTCCTGAGACGCCGGATAGTGGACCAGAATCGCTTCGAAGCCGTACGGAAGTCTTTCTCCATGGCCTGTCCGAACTCTTCCCACGCCCGAGTTTTTGCCTCGGCGACCAGCCGAGCCGCTTCGACTGCCGGTACACATCAGCCTCTTCCGGAGTCCCACAGGCCAAAAAAGCCCGGTAGGACTCCTTCTTCAGCTTGACGGCTTCCCTCACCGCTGGTGTCCACCAGCGTGTTAGAGGGTTGCTGCCGCGACATGCACCGACAACCTTGCGGCCACAGCTCCGACTAGCCGCCTCAACAATAGAGGCGTGGAACATGGTCCATTCAGACTCAATGTCCCCCGCCTCCCTCGGGACGTGTTTAAAGCTCTACTGGAGGTGGGAGTTAAAGCTCCGTCTCACAGGGGACTCTGCAAGGCGTTCCCAGCAAACCCTCACAATACGTTTGGGCCTGCCAGGTCTGACCGGCTTCCTCCCCCGCCATCGGAGCCAACTCACCACCAGGTAGTGGTCGGTGGAGAGCTCCGCCCCTCTCTTCACCCGAGTGTCCAAGACATGCGGCCGCAGATCAGATGAAACAACAACAAAGTCGATCATTGAACTGCGGCCCAAGGTGTCCTGGTGCCAAGAGCACATGTGGACACCCTTATGCTTGAACATGGTGTTTGTGATGGACAATCCATGACGAGCACAGAAGTCCAACAACAAAACACCACTCGAGTTCAGATCAGGTGGGCCGTTCCTCCCAACCACGCCCCTCCAGGTCCCATTGTCATTGCCCACGTGAGCGTTGAAGTCCCCCAGCAGAACGAGGGAGTCCCCAGGAGGGGCACTCTCCAGTATCCCTTCCAAGGACTCCAAAAAGGGTGGGTAATCTGAACTGCCGTTTGGCGCATAAGCACAAACAACAGTCAGAACCCGTCCCCCACACGAATGCGGAGGGAGGCCACCCTCTCGTTCTATTCAATTCAATTCAATTTTATTTATATAGCGCCAAATCATGAAACATGTCATCTCAAGGCACTTTACAAAATCAAGTTCAATCATATTATACAGATTGGGTCAGATTATACAGATTGGTCAAAAATATCCTATATAAGGAAACCAGTTGATTGCATCAAAGTCCCGACAAGCAGCATTCACTCCTGGGGAACCGTAGAGCCACAGGGAGAGTCGTCTGGGGAGAACCCCAACGTACAGGCACCGAGATGAGGGGCAACAAGTATGCCCACCCCAGCTCGGCGCCTCTCACCGGGGGCAACTCCAGAGTGGAAGAATGTCCAGCCCCTCTCAAGGAGACTGGTTCCAGAGCCAGAGCCATGCGTCGAGGTGAGCCCGACTATCTCTAGTCGGAACCTCTCAACCTTGCGCACGAGCTCAGGCTCCTTCCCCACCAGAGAGGTGACATTCCACGTCCCAAGAGCCAGCTTCTGCAGCCGAGGATCGGAACGCCAAGCCCCCCGCCCTCTACTGCCACCCATTGCACAACGCACCCGACCCCTTTGGCCCCTCCCATAGGTGGTGAGCCCATCGGAAGGGGGACCCATGTCGCCTCTTCGGGCTGAGCCCGGCCGGGCTCCATGGGCAAAAGCCCGGCCACCAGACGCTCGCCAACGTGCCCCACCTCCAGGCCTGGCTCCAAAGTGGGGCCCCGGTGACCCGCGTCCGGGCGAGGGAACACGAAATCCATTTATGTTACTCATCATAAGGAGCTTTTTGTGCTGCTCTTTGTCTGGTCCCTCACCTAGGACCTGTCTGCCTTGGGTGACCCTACTAGGGGCTTAAAGCCCCTGACAGCATAGCTCCTAGGATCATTGGGACACTCAAACCCCTCCACCACGGTAAGGTGGCAGCCCAGGGAGGGGAAGAAACCTCTGTTTGTTATAATTGCTTATTTTTTGCAGAATATTAGCGCTTATTTGGCTGTTTTGTCACACAAGCATTACAGGCTCATATCCGCTGGTTAATTGCTGGGCTATCTGCTTGGTTCCAGCCTGCAGCCGGCTGATGAAAGGTCCTTCTGGGCATCTACTCAGCTCACTGCAAGAAGGGAACTAGAATTAAGTAAAATGTTGTTGAAATGAGTGTATTTGCCCTTGATTTTAGCAGCTAAATAAGATGATCTGCCAATGGAATGAGATTTTTGCACCTAAAATAGGAACAATTCATCTAATTTCATGTGCAGTAGATCTAATTATCTTATTTTAGGGGTGAAAATACTCCTTCCATTAGCAGACCATCTTATTTTCCTGCTCAAATAAAGGACAAATTCACTCATTTCAAGAGAATTTTACTTACTTTTAGTTCCCTTCTTGCAGTGCCGTCCTCTTAAAAAGAGTGACTAGTGGTGCTCCTTGAGATTTCCACTCATATTCATTTCTGTCTGTGTTTTTCACAGTATGAGAGCTGCTAAATCAGCCAACCCACTGAAGCACACAACCAAGGGTTATATTTCGGCACAAAATGATTTTTTTGTTGAACCCAACTTTAATCACATAAAAAGCCGATATATTCATTAAGATGGCATTCGATCATTGTTGTAATTGGGGGATTTTTTATGTAATAATGGTTGTTTTGTTGATTAGCCATCATTGCAGTTATCGTGCCCAAAGTTCTGATTGTAAGTCGGTCTGGTTGTGTTTCTGCATATGTTTTCTACAACTGCCGGTTTAAAGTGTAATTTTAATTTAGCGGCCCAAACAACTGATGCAGTAGTTCTTTTCAAAACTCTTGTGATTTCGTCATTAGGGCATGTTTTTGGATTTACTTTTTTGCAGAAATTCTTAAATGATTTCAACACATCTGCAGCAGAAAAACATTGTTAAATTATTGACACGTTTAAATCATAGATTTTTTTTGTTTGCAGTCATTGTTAAAAGCAATGCTTTCCCTTTATTATCTCAGTTTTTACATATTTGGAAGGAAACATATGGGGAAATCCAAAATTGTGGATTTAGGTTTGAAGTAAAGATAAAAGAAGAAATAATAAAGAGAAAATAATTTAAGATGGTGTGAAGAATTTAACTATATTTTCTATATTTAACTAAATGTTCACAATTTTTATTTATTTTTGGCTTCATTAAGTTTAATAAATAGCAACCAGGTGGATTCTGCTGTGTGGTATTGTACACCATAGGTTAGATTTTAATAATTTATGAACCCGGTGAAGAGCAAATCATTTATATGCAGATTTATTTCTGTCAATCTTGAACTGATAAAGGGTGCATCAACACTCTATATGGTATTTTTTTCCATTCAAGCAATAGAAGTCAGTGTTGGAATAAAAGCTAAATCCAAAGGGATTTCATACTCTGGTCTCAGGAGCAACACGACCTCAGCAGTGTGCTTTGGTTCTGTATACAGAGGAAGCTAAGATAGAAGTTTCCAGGCAGCAAGGTGAAATGTGTCAGGCAGGTTTTCCTGCCACCGGGGACGTAAACAACAACAACAGTCACACCGTGGGAAAAGTCGATGTCCGGTGGGGATTACGGCCTCTGGGTCTGGGCAGCAGAGTGGTTCCCCTGCTGTAATCTGACCACAGTTGCGCAATCTGTCACTAATAAACTAGAGTCCATGGACATGTTTCACTGCTTCTCTGGTTAAGTTCTGTCTGCCTGAATAGTTCAACGCTAAAGTGATACAAAAACAACAACATAAAGATCTTAACGGGTTAGATTATAGCCACAGTTTCTGATTCAAACATATGAAACTTTATTCAGCTGTTCAGCGGTGACACATTCAGACTGAAACATCACAACAGAGACACATGTTTTTAAATATAGTTTTAATATTCAGTAACTATTACATGCCATGTGTTAATTTATCTTAGGTAATTCTGTGTTTAGTTTACATGCATCTGGTTTCCTGTTTGTGTAATTATAACTTAAAGCCTCTGACATGCAGAAATGATCTAATTGAACAGGTGTCTGTCTCTACTGACATTCAGCCAATATAATGTAATTGTTTTGGTCTTTGGTCATCCTGTCATGTGAATATGGTTTCATGTAAAACAGGCGGAAGCAACTTTTATAATCCAAGGAGCCATTTTTGCCCTTTTAAATATAAAATTTGGGTAGACGCCCTAAATCTAGACGTCCCTTAGGAAAAAAAAGTTAACTTATCGAGTCTTATCATCTTTTCTGAAGTTAAACAACAGTTTCACTTCTCTTGTCGGGGTTTGGAATAAAGCAAAACATTTAAAAAACGGAAAATTAAAATTCATTGAGGCCGATTGAAGGCTTTCATTAATTGTGAAAGATGAAAGTAATTCAAGACATAAATAAATAACCCCATTTAGTAACCAGATGATGAGGTCCTTCTTTCACCGCCGGCATTTTCTGTAGAAATTCATGCAGCCTGAGGGACTAACAAAACTATCTATTTTTTATATTTCTTTTGGCCAAAGATTATAAAATGCTGCTGTGAAGGACCCACATAGCCACGGATTGCAGACCCCTGATGTAGATCTGGCTGTATCTTCACGATCATTTTCCTCCCAGAAAGTGAAGCCTACGGCCTAGTACTACGTCTTTTTGCAATGTCTAACAATTTTCTTTTTCAGTATTGCCTTGTATTTAGCTTTATTCATCATTATTCATTCATTAAACCTTGTCAGCTTTCCTATCCCTGCTGTGATTCTGCCACCACCATGTTTTACCATGGAGAGCACTTTGCATTCAGCGCTAAGAACTATATGTTGTTCTGGTCTCATTTTCCACATTCATATCTGAATGAAAAGGTGTTATTTAATTGCAACTTTCAGCCAGCATACTGTGGTTTACAGTGATGAATTGGAAGCAAATGAGCATCTTTTAGCCATAAAAACCTGAAATAACTTCCTAGTTTTGTTTCTTTTGCAGAAGTGAACTTGTTCAGCCCGAGTCAGATCTCGGAGAAAGTGCTGCTCCGCATCCTACGCCACCACGATGTCGTCCAGGAGATCAAGTTCAATGAAAACGACAAGCGGTCGCCTCAACACTACATCTATCAGAAAGGAAAGGCTGTCGACTACTTCATCCTCATCCTGCAGGTAGGACGACGTTTGAGATGATGGGTCTAAAACTTGTCATGATATTTTTCTAGAAATCGAAGCAAAACTAGAAATCAAGGGGCAAGACAGAAAAGAACACTAATAAATCTAAGACCCACTAAATAACTCTAAAACTAGAAAATGTTAAGTAACTCAAAACACAAGGACCAAAAAATAACTCAAAACAAAGACAGAAACTAGAAGGCGCTGGGCAGCAAAGTCTTAAACATGCTGGGCAGCGGCAACAGTTACGCTGGGCAGCGACGACTTGAAGCGCCGTCTTTTAATGCTGGGCAGCGTCGGAGGTGGGCCTTGCGGAGAGCGATCCAGGGGAAACAGAGTCAGAGGTGGGGCGCCGCGGATGCGACCCCGGCAGGCGAACCAGAGGCAAAGGCACCCACGGAGACCTCGGGCTGAGGCCGAGCAGAACCCTGCCAGCTTCTGCACCAAGCTCTGTGCGTGCTTGGGTTCATCCTTTGGCCGATCCGTAATGTCATGATATTTTTCTAGGATGAACCCGGACACAGCGCGCATACACAGAGTTGGATTTTAAGAGAGTTTACTGTACAAGTGGATAATGAATGACATGAGGAACCAGAGTCTATTACCAGGCGGAGTTGTAGGGTGCAGAAGCTGGCCGGCAGGAGTAGTGCGGAGAGACTGACCAGGAAGTGATCTTTAGCTGATGACTGGAGACCAGGACGGAACACAGGAGCCGAGAACTTGAGACCAGGACGGAACACAGGAGCCGAGAACTTGAGACCAGGGCAGAGCGCTGGAGCCGGCGAACCCTTGACTGCGGGCTGAGCAGGAACGGAGTCTCTGGCTGTGACTGAGCTGGAACGGAGTCTCTGGCTGTGACTGAGCTGGAACGGAGTCTCTGGCTGTGGCTGAGCAGGAGTTGAACCTTTACGGACCGGCAAAGAAGTGACAGCAGAGTGAGGCTTAAGTAGGGAGGCTGTGAGTCATTAAGTGAGCAGTGAGTCTGGCTAATTAGTGGCTGGCAGGTGTGACTAACTGCAGTGGGAGTGAAGGGAGGGCTGAGTGGGAGTGGTAGGAGGAAACTGAACTAACCATAACAAAAGCCAGAACCTAACTAAACCCAGACAGGAGGAAGAACTGAAAAATAGTAAATAAAAACCCAAATCAAAACTGAACCCTGACAAAACTGTCTGAACGTAAAGATTCAGCAATAATCTAGTGTCTGATATTGGAGATTTGTATTTTATTATCAATGCTGGATTTATTATACATTTATGCTTATTTACAGCAAATCTCATCTAAACTGGTCAAATTGGTCCAATTCATGTTATTCCTATAGGTGCAGTTTTTTTGGGATCAAAATCTATTTATTCTGTTTATTTTTGATGCTGCTTAATTATTATTTGATTATTTTATTGTTTTTATTTGCTTTGTTTGAGGATTTTATTTTAGGAGACACAATCAGATTTTTAGTGGCCGATACTGACTTCGGGTTTTCCCTGAGTTTTCTTTCAGTGGACAGTTGCACATACCACTATAATGTGTTGCAGGTTCGGTGATGGAATTAGCTGTGTTGAAATCAGCTAAAAATGAAGAAATAATGATTTGCATTTGTGTCTCAAAGCATGTGACTTTTGCCAGATTTTCTTCTTATCTTAAAACAATAGTTTGTTGTCTTAGGGTCCAAATGCTCTCTTGAAATGTTTGGAAAAATGTCGGACATGATTCTGGTCCAGGTCCGATTCAGATAAAACTGAATTGGAAAGTTTTAAGATTAGTCTTAAAAGTAGACGGGGTGTCTGCCTCACGGACCAAAACTGGGAGTTGGTTCCACAGGAGAGGAGCCTGATAGCTAAAGGATCTGCCTCCCATTCTACTTTTAGAGACTCTAGGAACCACCAGCAGACCTGCAGTCTGAGAGCGAAGTGCTCTGTTAGGAACATACGGGGTAATCAGAGCTCTGATATATGATGGAGCTTGATTATTAAGGGCTTTATACGTTAGAAGAAGAATTTTAAATTCTATTCTTGATTTAACAGGAAGCCAATGAAGGGAAGCTAAAATTGGAGAAATATGATCCCTTTTGTTGATTTTCATCAGAGCTTACATCAAATCTCCCTGGATGTTAAAATAATTTGACATTAGAAGGAATCCTGTTATTGATGCGTTTATAGATGCAGATTGTGTAACTTTTAGTTTTGTTGTTTCTTTAATGAATGGAGAAGATGGAGGAATAGGTTTTGGGTGTGGACCAGCTGATCAACGATCATAGCCGATCAGGCGATAATTGGTAGATGTTGATCAGAGATCGACTCATTAATCTTATTCAGTAGGTTTGCGTAAATATTACTAAAACTGCCGAACCAAGCAGCTATAAATGATATTGGATTCAGTGATTAGATAAGGTTTGTAACTTTGAGCATTTTTTAACCTGTGTTTTTTAACCTTGATGTTGTAAATTTGCCCTTTACAGTCTCTTATTCTTATTTACTTTTATAATTGTAATCTTGTGTGAATCTCCCTGGTTTCACTTTGCTGCAGGTGCACCTGAATTTCCCCACCGAGGGACAATGAAGTATACTTCTATTCTATTCTACTATAGGACAACTTCACTAATAGGTGCAAAGTTAAAGTCTTATTTAATTTCTGAACAGAGGTGTTTATATGCATGAAGTCCCTTAGTGAGCTGACCATGTACCACCAGGGCAGAAGGACTGGGCAGTCCTGCAGTAAATCGGGGACCAGTTACTGAGATTTTTGTTTCTGAAGCAAGCAAACGTGTGGCCCTCTGTGACCAGAGGAGGATGTCACTCACGTAATAATGAACACAAAACAACTATCAGGGGTCGGATGTTTGAGATCAGCGCATTAGAAATGTCTGGTAAAGTAAAAAAAACAAGGCAATAACTCATGCGGTGAGAAAGATGTGGGATTTCTGTAACGGTTGATGTAGCGTCACATGATTGTGAAATGATGACCGATTATCATATCTGAATGTAATTCTAGACATACCTGCTGTCATTCAAGCTTCAGCAAACTAGCAAACGCGCCCAGGTGGACGTGAGAATCTCTTCCCCAGCTTGTTTACACTTCAGTGTGTGTCTGCTTACACCGAGTCTTTAATCCCGTCGTTCCGTACAAATTCATTTCCCACACTTTGGTTTGGGCTCTTGATCCGAAACAGTCATTATAGCGTCTTGAGCTTCTCTCCGCTGCTCTGCTCTGGGAGATTTTCATTGTGGGAGGCCGGATGCGGCGGCGGCGGCGGCTGAGGACCCCACACGTTCAGCAATCCTCTGCCAGCTCTCTGTTTGGATTCTAGCTTCAGTTAAAAAGCTTTTTTCTAAACTTTACGTTGTTGTATTCCCACAGCTAACTCAGCTTACTATCAGCTAAATGGTCAGATTTAAAACCTGTGATCTTCAATGATGAAGCACAGAAGTTCTGTTTTATTCTGGGATTCAACACTTTCTGGAAACGAGGGACTCAAAACCCATTTTCTTTAACTGTTTTTATTATACAGAAAATTCTCTGTTGTTATCTACAGTGCCTTGCAAAAGTATTCACACCCTGCAATTCCCACATTTTGCTATCTTGCAGCCATGACTTCAAATGTATTTATAAAATTTTACACCAAGACAAAGTCCAGCATATCTGCGGAGGTGAATGGATAAGGTTTTTTTTTATAAATCTAAATCTGAAAGGTTTAGCGTACATATATTCAGCTTCTTTTAGAAAATTGCTTTTAGAAATCCCCTCATTTGTAATTCAACCTCCGTTCGAATCCAGCTGTTCTGTAACAGCCTGAGAGGTTTGTTAAAGGAAATGAAGGAACAGCATCATGCAGCAGCTCCGCACAACGATCAGGCTTGTAGAGACTTTTTAGAAGGTTTTAAAACAGCAAGCCAAGCTTTAAACATCTCACAGAGGTCTGTTCAGTGCATCGTCTGATAACTGAGAGAATGGCACGACTGCAGACCTGCCGCTTTATGGTCGTCTGCTCAAACAGGCCGAGTAAGGAGAGCATTTATCAGTAAAATCGGGAGGTGGTCGTGAGAGGCTAATCGCCCCTCGTTACCCCCTGTATGCTACACAACGCAGGACGCAAGATGCAGCTGAAACTCGGCCCGATCCAAAAGAATCTCGTGCAACTGAAGAATCGTACAGTGTATGCCCGGCTTTAAGGCCTCGACGCTGGTGCTCCATGGACATGCGTTCGCCCGTATTCATGCTAGTTTTAGCTCAGCTGAAGCACGCCGTTTCACTCAGAGATGTACAGTTTTCTCCGCTGCTTCTCAGGGCGTCACAATGTTCAGGTTTAAACACAGTCTAGCCAGAAGAGAAGAAGAAGAAAATAACTGAAAAGAAAGCTGGTCTAGATTCTCAGTCATCCAGGTCATGGTCATTCCAAAAAAGTTAAAAAACAAAACAGCTGGACTTTTTTCCGAAGTTTGAAGACATTTCGTTTACCATCCAGAAAGCTTTCTCAATTCAAAATATCTGGAGTAGTGTGGAGTTCCAAGCGTTATACTACTGCCCAACAAGGCCTTGTAATGGTTTAGATAACATGCCAATTGAACCGAAACAGGTCCACCCCTTAGTGATGGGGAGTCGTTAAGGTCATTGTTGGCCTGCAAATTAAACCGAAACTGCTCCACGCCTCTGCAACAGGGAGTCGTTAGGGTCGTTATTGGCCTGATTTACAGGAACGATGTTTTGATCACCCGTATGGAGGTGAGGATTGAGGTGATGATGATTGGAAAGAATCAACCCTATAGCTAAGTTGTAAGTCCTCCTCCTCTGTTTAAGGTTGGTTTTTCTCTCTTAACGTAGATGGCTTCCTTCACACCCCTTTCAAACCATATGTCTTCTTTGTCCAAAATGTGGACATGTTGGTCCTCACAGAGTGTCCTTTGTCCTTAAGGTGTAGGTGGACAGCAGAGTCTTGTCCTGAGGAGGTAGCTCTCCTGTGTTGAGCCATGCGTCTGTGGAGAGGTTGTTTGGTTTCTCCAACATAAAGATCAGAACATTCCTCACTGACTGAACTGCAGACACCACTCCGCTCATCTTAGGTTTGGGGGTTTTGTCCTTGGGATGCACCAGCCTCTGTCTGAGGGTCCTGTTTGCTTTGAAATGTTCTGGGATTTTGTGTTTGGAGAAAATCCTCTTGAGTTTTTCAGAGACTCCAGCAACATCTGGGATGACCATGTTTTTGCGTTTATTCTTCTCACCATTATGTTCTGCAGCGGGTCTTTTGGATTTTCTTGCTGATTTGACAAAAGCCCAGAAAACTGAAAAGAAAGAATAATACATAATATCCACAGGGGCTGCAAGATATAAAGAAAACATGAAATGTGAACTTGCAATACATCAAATACTTAACAGTGTTAATGTCCATCTGCTTTGGGTTTGTTGCAAACATGCATAACAAGCACTCTGTCTTAATTACTTATTTCAAATGTGAATTACCTGGCTGCAGGAGAAGGAATGAAAAAAAAATGCTGAGATTTGCTTTTTTTAGTGAAACATTTACTGTTTTCAGGTCATATTTCTGTGATTGTTAATCCAACCTGACATGCTGGTTTTCTACAACAGCTTTTACGGTAGTAACGAGGCTGTGAGGGTTCAAGTTGAGTTTATGACACCCGTCGGTCTTCACTCTTGATGAAGCGGATCACCGTTTTTATTTTTAAGCGTGAATTAAGGTGTAGGTAAAGATTAGGGTCGGTGTCATGGTTAGCCACAGACCTTGCTCAAACGAATGGAAGTCAACGCAGTGTCCCAATAAGGCTCGACATACAAAGGCATGTGTGTGTTCTGTGGGCAGGGATGATGACCGTCAGCAGACTTGCTGTTTATTTATGACCTCAGTGACTCAAGATGCTCTGAGATGTCCACAAAGCAGCTGCTCTGTACAGACAGTCATATTTCTGTTGTATTCGATGAATTTTCGTCAGCTTCTCTGGGAAAATCCCTGGATTATAAGGGTGTTTTTACGTCCACTGCAAAGACTACAAACCGTTATTCCAGCTCTCTTGTTACAGCTACATTTGTCCTTTAAAGTTTTGCTTTACACGGGTAAATGTGTACTTTCTATTAATACCCCCCCCTCCCTCCCTCCAAAAAAAAAGCAAACTGGCAAAGGAACGGATGCAGGTGGCAGTATTTTAAATAAAGTGAAGCTGTTGTATCAGAGTTTCATTTGAGAGGAGTTCTTCCTGTTGTGAGCAAGAGATGGAAAAATAGATTCCTGGGAGAATAAGAAATATTCCCTGACATAAAAGGAGATATTTCCACTCTGTGTGTGTGTGTGTGTGTGTGTGTGTGTGTGTGTGTGTGTGTGTGTGTGTGTGTGTGTGTGTGTAGCGCTGAGGTTTAGTTTGCTGTGTGTGGATGCTGACTCACGGTGTTACGCCCGACTGTAAAAACACTTTGACCAAACTCTTCTGAATCTGGCACAAACCGCTTGTCTTTAAAACATTTTGGTCACAAGCCACTAACCTCTGGTGGCTAAGTCCCATGCTAATGCAGCTTTAACGCCGCTATCTTACCCTCGTTCACACAAACACTGAGAGGACGCTGGAGTGTGGTTCGGGGCACAGCAGACCCCCTGCTGGCTTTGCTATAAGTTATTAACAGCCCTGCATCAGTGAATCCTCCGTTCTCTGCAGGGGTTCATCTCTCAGCTTTACTCATAGGGGCAGAATCCTCAGACAGCGTGGATCCACGTTACCCCAACCTGCTTTGTTTACTGTTTTTATCTCACACATAAAACAGGCTTAAGCTGCTCCCATTGGATGACTGCCTTTCAGTGCTCTCATTCTCTCTTGTTACTCTCTGTAAAAATTAAAACCTTTGTTTTGCCTCTTTTTAAGGGAAAATAACCCTTAACGGTATAATAGCCACGTTATATGCTTAAAAAAGACCAAAAACCATTAGATCAAGATGAAATAAAGTTATATACACCAAGCCTCCATCCTGATAATGTTTTGATGGCCCTTTTTGTGGATAAAAACAGCCCTAGCACCGGGCGCGATGACCAGATATAAACAGACGTGACGCCATCTACTGGCAGTATCGCAGAACTATCATAATGCATGTTTGCTTAATTAATAAAACAGTATTAAATAATGGCAGCCCAAGCCTGACCCTTTGCAACGCCTCGCAATAAAGCGGCAGGTCGGTGTGATCGAAGACCAACCATTATTAATTAAATAAACCAAGCTATAGCAACTTTAAGAGAATAATATCAAAACATTTACTCATGTAATCTGCTGTAATTGGATTTTCGGCAGGTTTAGCGTCCACTTCAGTTAACATCAACGTTCGTATTGTATTCCTGGCAACATTCCAGTCTTTTCCCTCTTGGAATCATTTTTTTTGAGATTTTTATTTTTTGTATTTTGTTTTTTTCACTGGATACTGGACCATTCTGCATTATTTCGCTAGTAGATGCTAATAGCCGTTAGCATTGTTTTATCCCCTGCTGAGTATGCGCAGTGTTTTACTTCCTCTGTTATTAACAATAAACACGAAAGGCTTTATTTACTAACAAACTGAGCAAAAAGAAATCGTAAAACGGCAAAATAATAACTAATACGCCAGCAGGACGTGATAATCTTTCATAAAAACTTTGTATGCAATCAGAGTGAGCTGCTAACGTATAAATAAAATAAAATAAAAAAGGTCAAATAACGTGGCTATGAACCTTTAACTATTGACTTGGGGCTATGTGGGGCAATTATGAGCGGTTAGTATATTACCTGAATGAAGCAGTCAGTTTGATCTCAGTTTTGAGAGTCAGTGAGTTGTTTCCAAGGGGAAGTCAAGTTAACAGACCAGGAACCAAATTAGCAACTTGGTAGAAAAAGTCAAACGCTAAACTTTCTTGGCCGTTTGAGGGAAATCAGTTTTAGGAGTTATTTTATACCACGTGGCCTTTGAAGCATATATTTAGGAGCATAATATTAGTTTTATGACGTAATGCAAAAATCAGTTGTGAGCTGCATATCTTCACACGCCACTGAAACGCTATGTGCATGTGGTGTAATGGTGTGATAGGGATGTAAATGTTGTTCTTCTTTGTTCTTATTTTTATCTGCTGTGTAAAATCCAGCACAGCAACTTTTAGGCATGATTCATCTTTCATTGTTAGAGTTTGCAAGTCACACATTTACAATGCCTCCTTACAGCCACGCAGGGCTCAGATTTATTTGAGGAAACAGAAGCGACATGATAAAACCGTTTCCTCTCTAATAATACAAACTTTCTCTTGATTCCTCTTTTATAATCTCGCCTTTGGCTGAGACTTTTTATCTTTCGCAATCCATGTTCACCAATTTAAAGGTTTCTTTTTTATTTGATACCCTTGTGCTTATTCAATTCAATTCAATTTTATTTATATAGCGCCAATTCATGAAACATTTACAATTTACAAAGTCAAATCAATCAGATTATACAGATTGGTCAAAAATTTCCTATATAAGGGAACCAGTTGATTGCTTCAAAGTCCCGACAAGCAGCATTCACTCCTGGAGAAGCGTAGAGCCACAGGGAGAGTCGTCTGCATTGTCCATGGCTTTGCAGCAATCCCTCATACTGAGCAAGCATGAAGCGACAGTGGAAAGAAAAACCACCCATTAACGGGAAGGAAAACCTCCGGCAGAACCAGAACCAGGCTCAGTATGAACGCTCATCTGCCTCGACCGACTGGGGGTTACAGAAGACAGAGCAGAGACACAACAAGAGAGAGAAAAAAGCACAGAAGCACACATTGATCCAGTAATCTGTTCTACATTAGATGGTAATAGTGGTGATCTGTCTTCTTTGGATGATTTCACAGTTAACAGAACGTCAGACCAGGTGTACCTACTATGAAGAAAAAAGAGAGAGAACAAAAAGTTATAATCAGAAATGATGACAAGCAATGCATAATTGAAGAACAGTAGAACTCGATAGAGTGAGAAAAACAGACCCTGATGTCCTCCAGCCTATCACAGCATAACTATAAAGGTAGCTCAGGGTAACATGAGCCACTCTAACTAGAAGCTTTGTCAAAAAGGAAAGTTTTAAGATTAGTCTTAAAAGTAGACGGGGTGTCTGCCTCACGGACCAAAACTGGGAGTTGGTTCCACAGGAGAGGAGCCTGATAGCTAAAGGATCTGCCTCCCATTCTACTTTTAGAGACTCTAGGAACCACCAGCAGACCTGCAGTCTGAGAGCGAAGTGCTCTGTTAGGAACATACGGGGTAATCAGAGCTCTGATATATGATGGAGCTTGATTATTAAGGGCTTTATACGTTAGAAGAAGAATTTTAAATTCTATTCTTAACCCTATAAAAAAAACATTATTATTGGTAATGTTTTTTTTTATAGGGTTAGGGTTAATGTTGAGGCTTAGCCAACTGGAAGACAGTATTATTAAATGCTATTCTGAATTATTGAATGTATAAAACAGTATCAACCATCAACATAAAGTTAATTTCTTCTCTTTTAATTGATACCATAGTCAGTATTTCATGTTTTTTCATCTAAATGTCGCTTCCCATATTTCCAGTTTCTGTTGACGATTCACTTCATTCTTTTATAAAAGTGCATTAATTTCTTTATATTTATATAACGTTGTCTATTTATAACCGGCTGGGTTATTTTAAAATGTAGATATGTGGTTTCATGCACTGTCAGACTTTAACATATCTGTGCGAAAGGACAATAAAACCTTCGTGAGTCAGATGTTAATACGACCCAGAGAAACGGGGGCATTCTCTAAAAATAAACTGAAGTGTAATATAATATTTTAAGCTCTCTTTGAGGACTTTGACCAATTAGGTCTGTAAAGCAGTGGTTTATGGGTTAAACCTTCAGAAGCTCCAACTTCAGCCAAACAATCTTCTTCTCTGCCTTCGCCGACTTACGTTCTGAGCTGTTAACGCCTGATCGGTCGCCCATGGCCACAAAGAGGCCCCAGGTATAAAGCCGTGAGGACATCAGGTATTATGTTTGCTCTTTTAGTGGATAAGAACTTGAACAGGAACAAAGAGTTCTCCATCGGGTTGTTTATGACTTACAGCGCTCCATGTTGAACTTTGGCCCAGACCCACCTAAAGGCTAGGTCCTGCAACCGTCTCAACAAAACAAAACGCTCCAACTGCAGCGCTGTGGCAAAGGTATTCATTTGTTACAGTTTAGTTAATATGCGTAATAATATACCCGTCCTTCAAGCCGGCAAATTTTTTTATTTATTTATTTTTTCATTTTTTTTGAGCAGCAATACAAGCAAGATTAACATTGAGATGTTAAGACATTTTAGTAGCGCTCAAAAGGAGTAGGTAGAAGTTCAAGAACTTATAAGAACCTACCACCAATTACAACATTCATGTCAGGTAACCTATAAGGTCTTTTGATAAAAGGAGGCATTACAAGTCAAAGCACAGTTACATGAACACAGTGTCTTATTTTCAAAGCAGTTGTACAAAAAGAAGAAGATATCTAGTAGTGCTTATCGAAAATGTTGCAAATGATCACGTTTAAATGTTTGGGTTACATGCATATTTTTTAAGGATAACAGATTTATACATGCTTTTAAATTGTCTTAGCGTGGTACTCTGTTTTATTTCTATATCTAAACCATTGCACAACACAACTCCTGCTTGGCTGAGCCCCAGACTTTTAAGTGTGGTGCGAATCTTCTCAACACAAATTCTCCTCTCAAATTATAATTCTCTTCTCTACTGTTGAACATTTTTTTGTATATATTGCCAAGGAGTAGATCACTGCTTGCTTTGTACACTACAGCAAAAGTTTTAAATTTGATTAAGTCTTCGATTTTCGTTATGTGAGATTTTAAGAAAAAGTGCATTAATATGATCTCTGAATCCAACATTATGAATGATTGGTAAGGCTTTTTTCTGAAGTTTGATAAGTGAATCTAGATTAGAATCTAGAAATTGTAGCAGGCTTATAGTTTTCTCTCCGTAATTTTTAAAAATTGGGACAAATTCTGTTCAGATTGTTTCATGGATCACTGACACACAGTTTACGAAGATAAATATAAAACCTACAGAGCCGCACTACCGTTAACACGTTTAAAACAACGACTTTCAGATCTGGATAGCATGGCTTAAAGTTGAGGCTGAAGCAAACCGAGGAACGGTGGGGACAGGAGGGACAAAAAGCTTGACTTATGGAGCCAAAAAGAATAAAAATACTTCTTTTCTGTGACAGACTGAAGGCGTGCCTGCTCACGTGACTGCTCCTCAGATTTCAAACTGGTTGTAAGGCCACACCTGTTGTTAGTCATTTGTTTTGCATGAGGCTGGGAGGCTTTAGAGAATATGTTGTAAAGGGAAGATCGTGTTGAAGTGGAGGCAAAAAACAGGCTTTGCTGCCAGAAGTCAGCATCCACTGTGCGCCTCATACTACGTGCCGTTTTAAGATTGAACAGCAGCTTTAAAATATTATTTTGCTGGAGTGATTTAAAAAGTGGCTCTTAGGATTTTAAAGTTTTGCTTATCAAGGTCTGGTCTTATTTTGTTCAGTGTTTTTAGTTGTTTTCTTTTGGTGTAATTTTAATTTGGTTTACAGTTTTCCCCTTCACGGTCAGATTTAACAGTTTTAGCCCATTTTAGCCAATGTAAAGAGAAGATTATTGCTCATTTGTAGCTTTTATTTAGCAGACAGACAGACTAATGTCATTTCACCCAATTTTTATTTTATAAATCTTCTGTTTTGGACTGTTTTTCTTCCTGCCAACCTTATCTTTGGGAAATAATGTCCTGTACTAATAACCAAAGGTTTCCAGTGATCTTTTCAGACAACTAGGGGGTTTATTCTAGTTATTTGGGTTTGCTCAGAGCTCTGTCATAAGCTGCTGTTGGTTGATGGATATGATTTGAGCATTTGATTGATTTAAACAGCAATTTATCCAAAAAGACCTGAGGGATGGTTTAAATTCAGAGGACAAATACCATTGCAATGTATGTTGCAACCACCATAGAGATGATTATTATTATTATTATTAATGGTTATTAAATACTTAACTAAACCTTAGAAAATACCAACTAGTCTATTTCCAGGTGTGAAAAGGACGTAAGCTGGGATGAAATGGTTCTGTGTGGGTATAGATTGGCGAGAAGAAGCCAAAATTGCTCCATTCAGTATAATCAGACTTAGAATAGTGTGTGTGATTTATTAGAGAGTTAACATAAAATTCAAATCTATTGCACCAGTAATTGAGGGCGGGAGCTTCCGCCGCTGTATACATGAAACGACCTCAAACCTTTTTGTCAAGCTAAAGGTTGTCAGCTAATCGCTGCAACGTAAAGGCAGAGATGACTGAGTTTTGATGTTCAAATTAAATGTTAAGGTTGTTATAGATAGCAGATCATTGCAGGTGGAAGGGCGGTACAGTTGGTCACTGGATGCTGGGGATGCACTTTAGCTCTGTGGGAATAATTAATAAATGTCAGAAAGAGTAACTTTTAAAAAGAAATACCCAGCGGTTTTCTCCGTTCAAGTCCTCCAGACTGATAATACTTGATTTTCGACCGGCAGACGGGTCCGTCAGGATGGCCCTGTTTGAGTGTAAACCCGCTGGTCTGACTGTTGACAGCCTGTTCTGTCAGCGCAGACCTGGGAGAACGGGTTTGAACGGAGCGCGGTCGTGTGTTACACCTCTCCTGCTGAAATCCACCTCTTTGTCTCCCCGTTCTGTCGCCGTCTTCTCTTCATGCCTCCCGGTAAATTAAGCCGCTGAACATGCAGCGCTGTGGGCGGCGGCACAACGCCTGAAATCCGCCTCTGGCACGCTTGCACGGCTTCTATGAGCTACGTGCACGTGTCGCAGTAACACGTACACCCAGAGTTCCCCTTATGGTAATGATAAGTAATGTTTTAGCTACGCGAGCAACAGAGGAAGGTGGATGCTTTATTCTTTTCTTCTGGCTGGTTTAATAATAAATCAGAATAGTGGGAGGACGTCTGCTCCTGTTTTCCTATCGTAATTCTCCTGTTGACTCACGAAGCCTGACGACCTCCGTGGCAGTTTGTCAATATGTCTCACCTCATAAATCTGGACAAGGCTGAAGACAATAGAATAAAAATTCACACTGATTATCCTGATGGGCGTCTCCTGTGCAGTTCAGGCTCAGCTGCTGGGGACCCAAAGTGTTTTTACGACGAGCAAACGGTGCGCTGCCCGCATCGCGTCCAGTTTCACGTGAGCTTAGAGGTACAGCTGGAAAAAAAAGGCTTCGGCGTGCACATTTGTTACATTTTTACCTGGACAAACATGATCCAACGGCTCACACAAAAGCCACGGAAACATCCGAAGCATGTCAGAGCGGACCGCTCTTTGCTGAGGTGTGTGTCAATATTGTATTCGGTGTGGAAACAAAACATTTACTCTTTGTTTTACTCAGAATTTAAGAGACAAGAGTAACCCAGATCAGTCGTTGCATTAGAAAGTGTGTCCAATTAGGCTCATTTGATTAATTCTAGGAATAAACGTGTTTAAGCAGGTTTTAACCATACTTTTCATTAAGCCCACATTTCTGTATCTAAAATATTTTTATTGGATCTGATGTAATATTCTAATCTAAAATATTTTGTTTAGCTGCAAGCAGAAAATCCTCATAACTAACAGAGATAAAGGCTTGAAAACATCAGTGTGAGTATCTCATCTAGATACGTAATGATTTACTGAAACTCCTCAGAAATATTCACATCTTTGTTGTTTCAGTAACTTGTGTTAAAGAACTACAATATTTACATGGCAAAATTTAAGCGAGAAAGTATGTAAAAGAAATACAAAGATATATGTGGAAAACATTATAGAACTCTAGAAATCTAAAAGTAAATAGAAACAAAATTAATAAAAACAGAAAGACAGGAAAGAAAAAAACAAGAATTAAGCAAGGAAAAAAACCAAACACAGGTTTAAGGTCACTGTTGTAAAGAATATCACAATAAAGGAGTATTTGATTTTGAAAACTTCTCAAGCATTTTCTTTTATTTTTTTTACTGAAGTCAAAAAGTGGATCCATTTGTGTCCCTTATCCAGAATCACCTCAACAGCACGTTTGATCTTTCCCTGTAATAATATGCATTAAATAAGTTGCACTAAATCTTTGGCATCGGTGGGTGGATGGATGCATGTGTGCTTTTTTCTCCTGAACCTTGTACTCTGTGACCTTTGACCTTGGATAAACATGGATGGGTGGATAGATGGGTGTATGCAGTGATGAATGATGGAAGCAGTGATGGATGAATGCAGTGACTGATGCAGTGGTGGATGGATGGATGGATGTATGCAGTGGTGGATGGATGGATGGATGGATGTATGCAGTGGTGGATGGATGGATGGATGGATGGATGATGTGATGGTTTGATGAAAGGATGCAGTGACTGATGCAGTGGTGGATGGATGGATACAGGGACAGATGTTGATGCCAAAATACATAATTGGCCAGAGTAAGAGCAGGTGTCACAACATAATAATCATCTCTAGAACCTGTTGCCAATGTTACTCTTATTATTAATTATTATTAACCTTAATTGTTGGAATTGCAGAAACTGGACAAACTAACTGGGATTCAGTCAGATCTGAACTTAAATGTAACTTTTGTGTTTCACATTGAGTTCATTGTGAGCTGCATTCTACAGTGTTGTGACAGGAGCTGCTCTCTTTGTGTCATCCAACTGTGGCTGTACTGACAAAGTTAACTTTCCAAAGGGATACTAAACCATCTCTGTGGAAGCTGGAAGGGAGATTTACACTGGACCAAGCCAACATGGTCTTATGTAATGCAAATGCTTTATGATCAATTTGTTGAATCATTAACTTTTATTTCTCATGTGTATATGGAGTCTTCACCTCTCCCTTTAAATTACCGTGCTACACTTACAACTGTCTGATTTTAAAAGGGTTTAGATATTAACTAAGGATGTGAAGGACTGTGTCACTGCTGCATGGTCTGCCTCTCTGAACATTTAAATTGCATAGCTGGCAGGTTGGATGTCTGGGAGGTTTGCTAAAATGGTCAAAATGGTCTGATAAATTAGAGATATCGTCTATATATGAAGGGGAAATAATGTGGTATTTGAATATGGTTCTGTCCCTGTTAATTGGTCATTAATTGGGCCTGTGTTGTTGTGGACCTGCTTTGTTTTTCTGTTTACCCCTCTTTTATTTAACCACCTGTCCTGTGTTGGGGACATGGCAGGATGGATTAACTGTGCTGCGTTGTTGCTGTAGTTCACACATTCCAGCCGGCCAAACTCTCTGCACCGCTGCACCTCCTTAACCCCGTTTTTATCTTCTCATCCCTCCGTCGCCCTCTAAACTTAAAACTACCTCCGGTTAATTGTTTCCTCTTTGCTGTATCCAGCATCCCGCTGCAGATACAGTTTCTGTTTCGTTGTGAGCTCAGCCAAAGCCAACATGTTTCCTCTCCTCCTACAAGCAGCTGCATAGCCTCTCTGGAGGGCTTCAGTGATAAACAGTGAGATTTACTCGGAGCTGTAGCACCATCTAGAGGTCAAAGGGTGTAATTTCATCAAAAGTAAAAATTACTTTGGGTTAAATAAGATTTTCTCTCTCAAAATTTTCTGTTTTAATTATGTTTTATAGGTTGTTTTTAAGTGTTTTAATGGTTTCTAAAACGGCATCTTTGTGTTGAAATCAACAGGGTCGAGTCGAGGTGGAGGCCGGCAACGAGAACATGAAGTTTGAGACCGGACCTTTCTCATACTTTGGCGTCATGGCACTCAGTGCTTCCACTACGGGTGAGTCCATAAACCTCCCTCTGGTTTAATCCAAGAACAGTAGCTATGTACAGATCCCATTTTAATTAAATCTGTGGGAGTTGACCCAGTGCTTGCAGGGCCTTTTGATGTCTCCATACTGCCACCTTGTGACAACATCAAGTTCTGTTCCCAGCTGGGAGCCCATTCTGTATTTTTAATCAGTTGTTCTTTTTCTATTTGTGTTCGTTTCCTTACTTATATGATGCTAGAAATGTATTCATTTATTTTTTCCAATGTCATCATAAGTGTTGCTTTCAGGTTGTGTTGCAGAAGGGACTCGCTTTAGGTTTCCTAACAGATTCAGCATTTTAAATTCCATGAATTCTTTCCTTTGTGTTTCTTCAGAAAGTCACTGAATCTTTGCTGCTGTGGGTTTCTGGCAGCATGTTGTCCTTTCCTGTCTCTCAGCTGTCGTCTCGTCTTTCTGGTGTCCACTTCGGTCTCTTCCTGTTGTTTTCATGTATCTGCCTGCAGCTGAGAGGAATTCACAACGGATCAATCAGCACATCCTGTTTCTGTTTGTTTTTATCCATCTTTTTATTGTGCGCTGTTTGGAGGAGAACGTTACAAATAGCTTCTAGGAACTTCTTATCTAAAAATCGATAGTTTCTAAAGAAACTTTTTCGTTAAACACAGAGAAGTTTAACTTTGTTATAAGGAAACAAAAAAACTTATATAGTCTTCTGGTATCTAACCACTTTTTAAATATCATGTTCCAAAGTAACAGAACAGCAGATATGTTTACATAAGTTTAATTATGATAATGAATAAAACAACATTTTAATCAAGGTGCTTAAAAGCAAAACAACATATTCATACCGAATTAAATTTGTGTATTTTTGGTGCAATATAGATTTGTTTCAAATCTGAACACATGCAGATGTGTGGGTCTAAAGTGACAATGTGTCCAGCTTAAGAAAAAAACAAAACAGAACCAAAACAAGTCACAGCGCCCATCTATCAATAGTTTCAGCTTTTTGGGAACACTTAGGTTTCTTGTTCAGCTGGAGAAAGAAAGATGGGCCTAACCCAAGCTTTACGTCAGGAATAAATTACATTATCTCGCTGGACACTGGATTTATTTACTCAGTAGGAATGAATTTAAACTGGTGCAGATGTAACTAGAAATCAGCAACCTGTAGCATTTTACGAGCAGATTAGTTTCCTGATGTTGGCTTATTTGTTTGTCTAGTTTTAGGTCAAATATATTTCATATCCAGGTTTAAAACAATATAGGAAAGCTAAGCTTCATTTCTAGTTTAATATAATATGTTAAAATATAATATGCTGGCAGCGATTCTATGAGCACTGAGCTTAATTGAGTTCCTTTAAGTTTGTGTAGATGGCGCCAGTTCACAGCAATCATTACTTTTAGTGACAGAAATAAACTGGTCCAGTTCACGCCTGATGCTAATCTACTGTACTTCTAATCGGTCCAATTTAGTCCTTTCTATTCCAATCATATATTCAGATCCAATCGCATACAGTCCAGATCGGTCCAAATTACAACACTATGTTGTCAGATTCTGTTTATCATACGCCAGTCAAGCATAACATTATGACCACGGACAGATGAAGTCAATAATAGTTACGCTGTACTAAAAGTCAAAATGTTTGCAGGAAAAATTAGCAAACGTAAGGATTACAGCCAGATAGTGGCGGCTGGACAGCCGGGTCAGAACATCTCCAAAACCGCAGCTCTTGTTGTGTCGTCCCAGTCTTCAGTAGTCACCAACTTTTCAAAGTGTCCCCAGGAAGGAACGGTGGTGAAGCAGCTTCAGGGACGCTGATGCGTGTGATGAGCAAAAGCTGCCGTCTGTGGTCCAGTCCAACAGACGGGCATCTTTAGCTCAAACTGCTGAAGAAGTTGATACTGGTTCTGACAGAAAGGTGTCAGGACACACCTCCAGCAACACCTGAAGTGCTAGAAAACGCTTCGGCTCGTGTCCCTCATCAGGGCCGTACTTCACCAGATCTTTGTCCCTCTCTGTGCCCTTTGGGGGTCAGTGAAGGTGTGGCTGAAGCGTTTGGATCTCTGAGGAAACTCAGGGCATCACCGCGTGTTGCAGTGACAGTCAGGGCGCACGTGCTGGTCATAATGTTATGTATGATCAGTGCATAGTACTAGTTTGTAAGAAGTTATTGACCTGAATAAGGCTTTGCTGCTCCTCCTGAGCAAGCATGTGGCGACTGTAGAGAGGAAGCACTTACTTATAACAGGAAGATGCTTCCAGCACAATCAGGCTCAGGATGAGACGGCGCCAGCTGTGACCGACGGAGGGCTGAGAGATGCAGAAAGACCACAGAGGTACTGGTCTGGGCGTACTGTCTAATGCAATGAGAAATTAGCGACAGCCGTAAAAGCAACGAATGCCCTATGAGGGTAGATGGAGAAAACAGAGCATCTGACCATGTAAACTTAGGCATTAATTAATTTCCTGATGTCCATATTTTCCCAGTAATGCTTGTTTTTTTTCCTTTCAGCACTTTGAATGGAGAAAATGAATAAAAACTGATCTGTGAAGCATGATTTCCGTTCTGTTTTATAACCTTCCTTCTCTCTTCAGCATCAACGCCCAACCTTTGTTCAAACCTCTTATAGAAAGCTCTGTAACGGCACCGTCGTCCCGCCGTAAAGCTGCCCTCACCGTCATGCAGAGAGCTGCCCCGAATGTCTCCATGGTTTTGTCTGTCCTCCTCCAGGCTGTGAGCGAATCTGTCTCGCTGTTTGTCTCTGACCGTCCCTTTCACCCTTTCTCCTGTCCTCTCAGTGGCCGCGCCTCGTCCTCGCCTCCTCTCCTTTAAGAGGTTTTCCTTGTTCTCTCGGTTGCCAGGTAAACGCCGGCATGTCTGGGTCGCCTAACACCGAGGGCAGGCGGGGCTCCTTTTGAGTGGGTGGGCCTTAGCTTGGCTCCCTGGGGAAGTTCGGAGGGCAGAAAGCCGGTTCTGTGATGCCCTTTGTGGGCCGAGAAGGCTGATTATGTTCAATCAACCCGCAGCACCTGCTCTATTCATTCAAGTTACTGACTTTAGGTTTAATCTTGAAGGACAGCATTGCAGCTACATTTTGGCAAACAATCGTTTAGTTGCCCAAAGCATTATGGGCCGTTCACGTCTGTTTAATTTCTTATTCATTCAGCAAGACGTGAGGTGGAGAATTAGTTTCTATTTTATTTCCATTTTATTAGAATGGCAAGATGAAATCCCAGTTTCAGTGAACATGTCGTCTAACAAGTCTCCTTATTTGGAGGTGTGATCAAAAGAAGAACAATCCTGTTTAAGTTTTACAGTTTTAGGAGTCAAGATAAAATAAAACATCTGGTTCTCACGAGGTCCTAAAGTTAGCTAAGTACAACATTGGATAAACAACAACATGATATAATATTTAAAACTAAGCCAGTGTCTTGAACCGCTGCGTGGGGAGAGAAATCCCCCCCATTACAGATGCATCGATTAACCCTCGGATCAATGTTGGCTTCTTGATAGAACCAGATGTTTTTTAGATTTCTCTCACCCTGACCATACTGACGGGTGTTCTCTCTTCTAAAATATCATTACTGCCCGTCAATCTGTGAAGACCACGTCCGAACAGTCTGAAGTCCGTCATTGTACGGCGAGAAAGATAAGAATCACGTGAGACGAATGGCCAGTCCTCCCAGGAGTGGACGTACCAACTAATTGCCAGACCGTGCAATCCTCAGAGAGGCTGAACAAACCCAGGTGCTCCATCTCACACTAACATCCATAAACGCTGCGTGTCGTTGAAAGCGGCTTCAAAAGATTTAGATGGTGATATAAGAACAGTGGTTGGTTGCACTGTTTGTCCAAAAACATGACTGTTCTGTTAATTGGTCTCCCCAAATCGCCCTTAGGGGTGAGTGTGTGCGAGCATGGTTGAATGTTGCCCTTTGAAGGGTGACACCCCCACCCCAGGATCCTGCACGGATAAATGGGTATAGATTCAATTCAATTTTATTTATATAGCGCCAATTCAAGAAACATGTCATCTCAAGGCACTTTCCAAAGTCAAATCAATCATATTATACAGATTGGTCAAAAATGTTCCTATATAAGGAAACCAGTTGATTGCTTCAAAGTCCCGACAAGCAGCATTCACTCCTGGAGAAGCGTAGAGCTACAGGGAGAGTCGTCTGCATTGTCCATGGCTTTGCAGCAATCCCTCATACTGAGCAAGCATGAAGCGACAGTGGGAAGAAAAACTCCCCATTAACGGGAAGGAAATAGATAATGGATGGATGGATTTAGGAAACAGTGGAAATGAGATAAATAATTATAACTGCCATGACCCGTCACAATCCTTCACAGAGCTAAACCAGAAGAAGGATCAAAGATTTCCTGGAGGTAACGCTCAGGCTGTGGAAGACCAAAGCGGTTCATTTGTAGAAGCTGTTAGAACTGGCTGGAGCAGCTGCTCTGCTTCAGCACCGGCCCACTTTGGTAGAAGAAGAGTCTTTCGGACGAGAAAAAGGCGATTTTAAAACGAGAAAGCCTGATGTTTGGAAAGCTGCTATCTGAGGGAGAGTCGGCCTCTTGCAGGATCTCTGTTCCAAACCAACTTAGACGTACAGTAGTTGCTACTATACGGGACGTCAAGGGTTCCCTCAAAGGTCAGGTTGGTGAATTTTCAGGATTGCTGGTCAAGACGTTTGCCAAAATGTCAGCCGTAGACAGAGATGGATGGGATGACATGATGAGACCCAGATGGGATTTGATTCCCCTCCAAGGATAAAGCTGTAGATTCGCTTCTGGGTTCGTCCTTTTAACTTTGAGCTTTTCTTCTTCTGATTGACTGATCACGGTCACCGCTCTACGAATGAAGCATGAAGCCATCAACGTGTAGCTTAGATACCCTGAAGACTTCTGCAGTAGGATGTAGTCATCCTCTTGAAAACAGCACCCGGTTCCAAATGTGTTCCCACACAAGTGTTGTAATTAGGAAGGAAGATGTTTCTGTTCAAGGGTTCTTGTTTGGAATTGGGTCCTTTCTCCAATCCACTATATTTTAGACGCACTAACTCAAACAGAGACTCGTTTTCTGGTAGTTTTGACTGTGTAATTCTTAGAGATCCAGTGGGAAACTTTTCAGCTCAGCAGGTTTTCACAAAAATAACATCCAAAATGTTTTTTTAGAGTATTATTTTTATTATTATTATGATTATTGATTGTTTTATTTACAAAATTAATCTGGAAAAAGTATTTTTCAAAAAGCTAAAGAAATAATGGAAATAATTATGACCATTGGGACTGTTTCAAACAGCCAGCTGATTTTGTTTATAATTTTTGTATTAAAAGATCACAATAAACTGATTTTTTTCACGGCTAACTGCCCCTTTTTTTGCTTGAATTTCACCATTTGTGCGCAATTCAAACTGCTGGCTAGAAAGTTATTTAAAAAAATCCTGTTAAGGCTTTTTAAAATGAAAGAAATTGCATATGTCCTGAGTACATAATTTCACTATTCTTAGTTATTTTCAAGAAAATGGGGGGGGGGGGGGCACCAGTGTTGAATAAACAATAGATAATGATGATTTTTAATCATTGTTTCTCCTGATGCTGTCATAAAAGGAAGGCTAATTGTGTTTAGAAATTTTAAACGATTTCTTTCTTGATAAACACAGATTTTTACTTTGTGTTGGACCAGAGAAAAGTCTCCTACTGGATTAATCAAAGCTAATAATCACAGTTGGCTCATTTAGTCCCATCTAACCACTAACTAGTAAACTAGTAAAGTAGCTGTAGACCAACCATGATGAACTGTCCGGATTGATACCTGGAAAACTAACCCAGATGACCTGTCCAGGTAAAACAGTTTCCTATGACTCACTGAGGCCCCCTGCTGGACGACTCACACCAACTGGTAATAACAATGATGCACTGGTGGTGAACGGCCTTGCGTGTGTGTGAAGTGTGTGTGACACATTCAGGGCGATGCTTGGATGAAGTCAGCATCCAGACCGGTGTGGTTAGAGGTTGGAGCAGAGGCGGGTTGCCATAAAGACGGGGAAGTTGTTTTACGTTGTCAAGCATCACTCGGCGTAAGATAGAAACTGTGAACAGCTATGATTAAGGACCTGGATTTCTCTTAAATCTAAAGGAAACAGACCGCCTCATTTTCCTTGTGACATCTTTCACGTGAAGTGGTTGTTGAGAGTAATGGTACAGAGATACAATTATTCCTTTTTATAGACCGCTGATTGTTCATTTAAGAGTCGTTTCATGCAGAAATCACACATTTTTTTCCGTTACTGACTCCCTAAAAGGCATTGGGAGATAATTGTCCTTATTTTTAGTTCATTTCAAGTCTTGTGTGTACTTTAACAGTTGATCAAATTAAATAAGTTGTTTAAATTAAGGCTTAAAGAGCCTTTTATATTGCACCCCCCTGGTAAAAACATTTAAAAGCCATAAAATAAATTCATTTTGTATTGCAGCAACATAATGTATAACCCTTAACAATTCTGGAAGATTGAACCTTTAATCTAGGTGCTTTAAATTGGTTTAAAATGTTCTATGTTAAGAAGGGATTGTCTTAATGGCACCCCTAATAATCCATTTTAAATACATATGACTGGAGCGATTTTGCCATTTACACTTTAAGTTTACCAGAGTTTCTACGAACCACTAATTAATAATCAGTGACTTTCTGACCATAAATGCAGAGTCAGGAGGATAGTAAGGGAGAAATCAAAGGCTGTTAGTAAAGAAGGCCTTGGGTGGTACCTCTGTGTGTCTAAATGCCGGCTGCCCAGACCTGACAAACTCAAACATGTTTGCTGGACTCTGCTGAAACGTTAACTGGAACCAGGTCCTCTGGTGCTGAGACTAAGACTAGAAATTTCTACATCACATTGAACCAGTGGAACTAATATATGCAAAATCACCTCATGCCCACTAACAAATATGGTGGTGGGTCTGCTGTGGGCGTGTCACTCCAGAGACCCTTGGAGCCTCGTTAGAGTGCGTGGTAGTATCATAATCTCCTTAAAGCACTGGACACTTTAAATAAAAAGCTGATGGACTCTGGCAGGAACCTGAAAAGCAGCCACTGTTGGGTCCTTTAGCCGGGTAACATCTCCTCTAGCAGATCTAAATCCTTTGGAGAATCTGTGGAGCTAGTTTAGCTTAGCGTAGCATCAGAGAGGATATCTAGAAATATCCCTCTCTCTCTACACCCCTCACTTCTGAAATGTTACTAAAAAGAGTTCTGTTTTATCTGCAAAAGGAGGTTGAGGGATCTTTTCCCACACAATGTTATAGCTGCAGTACAAAATGACTGTATTTTAAGGCTTTTTTATACACCTGGGGTCCAGTGGGCATTTTTCTCGATATTTAAGGATTTAACATTTATTTAATCTAGAAAATTGTTTGGTTTTTGGATTATTTATTAAGCTTTTGCTGTTTAATGTGTTTATTTCGCAATCCGAAGTCATTTTTATTTGGTTTGAAGTTTGGCAACTAAAGCTTTGTGTGATTTATCTTTTTGTACACGAGTTATAACACTAACATATTGTGTGATAATTAGAAACATTGATATTTTAAAGGTATATAGCCATATTAAATGCTTTTAAAAGAAGACCAAAAACCGTTTGATCATGATAAAATAAGGTTATATACACCAAGCCTCCATCCTGATAATGTTTTGATTGTCTTTTTTGTAGATAAAAATAGCCCCCCCACAGGGCACGGTGACCAGATATAAACAGATGGGGCGCCATCTAGTGGCAGTATCGCAGAACTATCATAATGCCGGTTTGCTTAATTAATAAAACGGTGCCATTAAATAATGGCAGCCCAAGCCTGACCCTCTGAAATGTCTCGCAGTAAAGCGGCAGCTCAGCGTGATGAAGACCAACCGTTATTAATTAAATAAACCGCTCTACAAAAACTTTAAGAGCCTCATATCTGAACATTTACTCACGTCAGTCAACTCTGCGTCACATCTGAGCCTCGGCAGGTTTAGCGTCCGCTTCAGTGAACACCAACGTTTAGACTGTATTCCCAGCGACATTCCAGTCTTTTCCTTCTTGGAATCATATATTTATTTGTGTTTGTTTTTCACTGGATCTTGGACCATTCTGCATTATTTAGCTGGGAGATGCTAATAGCCGTTAGCCGCTTCCTTGTTTTATCCCCTGCTGCACATGTGCAGTGTTGTGCTTCCTCTGTTATTAAAAATAAACACAAATGGCTTTATTTACTAACAAACAGAGCAAAAACAAAGCATAAAACTCCAAAATAACCCCTATTTCATCAGCAGGACGTCATAATCGTTCATAAAAACTTTGTATGCAACCAGAGTGAGCTACTGACGTATAAATAAATAAAAAAACTCAAATAACGTGGCTATGCACCTTTAAATGTTGTTTCCACCTCTGTCATTCAGCCCCCACAGCTTTACTTTGGTTTAAAGTAGAGAATATTTAAAATAATTGTGCTGTCTGGCTACTGAAAGGCATCCCGACTAACGCATGTTGAGTCACTTTTGGTTGGAAAATGTTCTGTGTAACTGAGGGAGAGAGCAGCATGCGAGTTGAGCTTCATCATCTTGATGCGTTTACTGATTGTTTGGTGGGTTCTGCTGTTGTTTTCTGCCATCATGACATGTTGTTTGATCCCAGTTGCTCATCAGTGCCCTCAGTTCTAACCTTTGTTTTAACCCGGACCGTGTTTTAGAACCGTGCATCATAGAACCGTGAGTTTATCAACCCTGTTTCCAAGTGTGTCTGCAGCACAGCCTGGTCAGAGATAGCTGTTTATTCCTTTGAATATGTATCAGGAGCTGATCTATTCTGTTCGTTTCTGCAGAGATTCGCTCCCCGTCCCACCTCAGCGGGTTAAACCGGACGGCCTCTCTGAGCGGCACCGACCGGACCGACTCGCTGGCCATCAGCGGGAGCAACAGCCAGCTCAACAACAGCGTCTCTTTGCAGCAGTACATCCCAGACTTCAACGTCAGGGCCCTCACAGACCTGCAGTTTGTCAAGGTGGGTTAGAGGGTTCAGACCCGACTAAATTACAGCAAATAAGCCTGAAGATGAACCTGAACATTTAGTCTTTCTATTGTGCTGCGTGTAGAAGATGCAGTAATACTGATGGAAATAATAAAAAAAAAAGCCTCAGCATCATTTTAAAAGATTCTCAGCAGTTGTGATGAAATAATCAGTAACCTAGCAACTAGATTGACCAACAATTTAATTAGACAGAGATTATGTCTCAAAAATGAATTAAATTTCTTATAACATTTTTTAGTGATGGGCTTAAAAGGCAAAATGTTTTTCAGTAGACTCCCTTTAAAACTATTTTTAAGTGGGAGTCATCTGCATAATCAGAATCAGACATACTTTAATAATCCCAGAGGGAAATTGCTGTTTCAGTACAACCGCCAAGACAAAACATCACAAACATTTCAGGGGAGACGATTTACTGGGACCTTGCTGCCAAGGAACCACATTACACGGTGCCCACAGGGCGCTGCCTTAGGAACTGTGGAAAAGATAGATTTTCAACACTTTGGGGAAAGTGGAGGGAGATAAAAAAGACAGGTGCTTCACAATTTATGTGTTCACATATAATGTGAAGCATCCGACAAAAAACCTCATTGCAAGAAGCACAATAATTATGAGACACAAATATGCAGAAAGGTAAACATTTGATGCTGGTCGGGTGAAGTTCGTCTGTATTTGTGAACATCAGTTTATATGTGACTGTATGTTTATATTTCCGTGGGGCTCTCCAGAGGCAGTTTGTCCTTGGTCTTATCCGGCAGCCAACAAGTTCAGAGAAACATCCACAGATGTTAGTGGGGGGGGTGAGGGGGGAGCAGGGGATTTGTGCGATGTCGCCATAACAACTCAGGGTGAATTGATAGTGGGGAGGGCATGATCCAAATATGTTATTTGTTATGTGGACAAGCTGGACTGCCTTTCCTGTCAGCTTTTAGTCTTTTGCTGGCTCCAAATGGTAAATCCAATTTTCTGAATTGTTGGGCTTTTTCCGCGCTTCACTTCCAGATTTTATCCCAAATTCCCCTTGAGTTCAACCACCAAAGCCAGTCTGCGTTCCAGCACAGCCAGCTTTTCAGCTCTGCTCCTTCCCTTCCAGGTTTGTCCGTTCACAGCATTAGTGAGCGCGTCATGCAGCCGGCAGCCTGATCAAGGCCAAATGGCTACCAACATACGCTGTATTTGCTGATACATCAAAAATCCACAAAAACCAATAAGTAGAGATCCAAGTATCCTTAATCCAATGTAAAAGTTTCAAACGTCCAGGAATGACAAAGTCGAAAGACACACCGTTTTCCATCCAGGAATTTAGGGTGTATCTCACAAAATGAATCAAATCAGGACCGGATGGGTCCCCCTTTGGTTGCCTACCCGTCGAAAAAAATGTATCAATAGTATTGAGACCAGCTTACCAGGTCCATGTTTTTCAGCTTTCAGTTGCTATGAAGAAATGGCACAAAAGACACAAAACGAAGCAAATAGCAGGAGAGAGGGGGGCAGGGTAATAGCAGATAAGGAAAGAAGAAAACCGACCGACCTCGAGGAGAGACAGAGAGAGAGAGAGTGGAGAGAAAACCCACGTTTCCTCAATATAGAGCCAAGGGCTAGAAGATACCGAGAGAAAAGTAGAGGTCCTAAAACTGAGCCATGTGGGATCCTACGATGAAGAACAGCTATATAGTATTTTGTAATTTACTTTAGTTGGCACAGTTTTTCAGATCACTGAAAAATAAAAATCTAAAAAGTGTGACATCCATATATTTGGCCCTCTTTGCTCGTATTCCTCTATGTCACCCAAAGTCCATCTGTGTAGTTTAATCTCGGTACAAGTGATGCTCTCAGAGGTTTGTTAGAGAACAATGAACAAAAAGTGTCACTCAGACCAAAGAGTACAGCAAACAGGTAAGAGAGAAGGTTAAAGCAAGTTTAGAACATCTCCCAGAGCTCTGTTTAATCCATCATCTGAGAATGGAGAGACCAACAAGACATTGTTGTCTCCTAACCTGCCAGGCTGGGCAGGAAGAACATTAATCAGAGAAGCTGCCAGGAGTTCCCATGGTAACTTTGGAGCAGCTGCAGAGATCCACAGCTCAGGTGGGGGAATCTGGCCTTTATGGAAGAGTGGCCAGATTTCATGGACAACACCTGGAAGAAGGTTCTCTGGTCAAAAGAGACCAAAATTATTATTTTGATGGTGCTTGTGCCGGAAAATGCCCTGAGCCCAAAAGACCTGAAGCAGTGAAATGTGGTTCTGAGAAGTTGTGCTTCAGGCAGGCTGAAGACAAATGAACGTCACACTTTTCAGATTTTTAAAACCTTGTTAATCTTACGTTGTTCACTGTTTTCAGGTGTAAAAGCTCTGAATAAATTGACAGAATGTGAGAAAGTTCAGGGAGTATACGTTGTGGATGTTTCCCTAAACAGCTGCAACACTAACTTTCCTGGTCTTGGGTTGTGTAGATTTCTGCTAAGCAACCTTCATACATGTAGATCCATGTCTAAGGTGACCTATGATCAGGCTTTCTCCTTCACATCTCACTGATGCTCCACAGAAGATCTTTGGAGTTAGTGTGAAAGTTTAAGGTCTTTATCACTTTAGTGACACCTTCAGCCATTTGGTGAAGAACACGGAACATGTTTAGGTGCATTCACGTGACCACAGGGGTACCGATGATAAGTATGTTGTGCTTAAACTGTTTTCACAAGTTAAGGAGCTGAAACACGGGTCCTGTTCCCCTCCCTCAGGTCACACGTGCTCAGTACCAGAACGGCCTCATTGCGTCTCGTCTGGACAGCACGCCTCAGTCGCCCGAGAGCGTCCACCATCCGGCCCACCCAGAGGAGGACACTCTGCCGGCCAACATCACCATCACGGACCTTGGAGCAGACTCCACCCCGATGGAGAACGGCCCGGACGAGACGACGCTCCTCCTCCTAAACGAGCAGACGCCGGCGCCCACAGCGAACCACCACAGCCAGCCGGAAAACAGCGTTTGACCCAGACCTTCCCCCCTTCTGGCACCGATGACACCTTAAGATTCCCAAAGAGTCAAGCCATGTGCGTGCATATCATGTAAATATGCAGGAATTCAGAATATCAAGCCTACACTAATGAGCCAAAACATCAGGATCCTGATTGGAGTAAACTGGTTGGGTTAGGTCAAAGATGCCATTGAGTTTTTTTGCAGAGTTAAGCTGGGAAGGGTTTTATCTTTTAATGCAGCTACAATCACACAGATCCAGAAACCTAAAGTAAGTAATCAATGTTGGTTAAATTGTATGTTTTTATATCTAGAGCTGTAGCATCGCTCAAATCAGCATTTATTCAGATGCAGTCAGTGATATCTTCAAACAATCCTTTTTATAGGAATCACCACAAATAAACGCGTGAAGCTGCTGTTTCTAACGCTGCCTGGCATCATTTGTTAATGCGGACCTCTGCTGTTTCTTTCTAAAGTTTTGGCTCATCAGTGTAACTCAAAATACCGAAAGTGTTTCGTACCACAACCATTTAAACAGACAAAACAGGCAGGCAGTCATGCGCCGACGACCACAAAGCTCCTGCTCGTCCCGTTTGGCCTTCAGAGGCGGCGCCGCCGTGTTCAGCTTCTTCCTCCGTTCCCGTGCCGCCTCCAGCTCAGAGACTCAGGGAGACTCCGCCCTCCTGCCGCCTCCTGCCGCCGCCGCCGACCCCGTGTCCTCCAGGTACAAACCCCCAGGTTGCGGCCGAGAGCTCGTAGATCTCGCCGCCGCATGTGTAGCAGTCCGAACCTCCTCCCTGCCATCAGCATCCATACAGCTAGAAGACAAAGAGCATCCAAGCATGTCGGCGGAGTTCAGACGAAGTAATATATGTTCCGTAGAGATTTATTGTCGAATATTTATTGAGGAACTCTGTTTGAGACGGACACACAAGACTTAATTTTTTTCTCTCTCTCTGTAGTGAGGGAGCTACCATGGGAGTTTCCAGCCTTGTTTTTTTGTCTCCTGTGTAAAATCAGCGATTAACCAGGAGCCTTTATCCCAGAGTTGTGAAGAGATTCACCACTGATTGACAGCCAGTCTGTATTCTGATGAAAACAATCAACATGATTTCTATGAATGTGTTAAATGTGTAGGGTACGTTAACTGTGGCTGCTCTCGTCTCTGTGAAGTCTTTCGTTTTCTCGTTTCAACTTTTGGCCAATTGTCACTCAAACCTGGTGCCGGTTTTCACAGAGATGAGTCGGCCTGAGCGCAGAGAGACTTGACGAATCCGGTCCTTTCTTTGAAAGAGGCCCGGGGTATACGTGTGTGTGTGTGTGTGTGTGTGTGTGTGTGTTTCTGTGACCAAAGATGACTTTCTTTCGGTGGGATCAGAAACAAAAAGAGGAACTCTGCATCACCTCCTGACTAAGAAAATACTTTAAAGAAATCAGAGACTTTATTTATTTACTTTAATACTTGTATATATTTTTGCCAATGAGGCGCGACAAGTGTAATTTTATTTTGCCTCATTGTGAATTTTTTGCAAATACTTGCATTCTTTGTTTGGGGGTTTTCTTTCTTTTTTTTCTAAAATCTGGGAAACGGGATGATTATATTGAACTGCAAAGTTGAAACACTCAGCCCCTGGCAGTGGCCTCATTTTGTCACCTTTATGTTAAACTGTTCTGTACATTTAACGATCATCATCAGTGCTTTTTTTTTTTATCCGAACTGCATACACTCCAGTTGTATTTTACTGTACCTTCAAAAGAGATTTTAATAGGATAATCAATCATAAAACTCATAAAAGTATCTTTGTTGTGATGACATTTTTTTCATGATCTTTGGTAAAACCATTGGATTTTTCCTAAAGATTTTTAATATGCGAATTTTTGTCCATATAGACGTAGAGACACGCTGCTTTTCAGACTTTTAAGGCATCCTTACCTACTGCTTATAACAACCTGGTTGCTTTTTTCATGTCACTTTTGAGCAAATTGAGAAAATGTTGAAGCCTTTTATTAAGCCATAAAATGATAAACACTTTTCCCACAGTTGGACTGACATTTAACTTTTTCCCCTTATTTTTAATTGTCATAACTCTCCCACTGAAACTCACCCTTTTCTGTCCCAAAAGAGGAACTGCAGAACCATTTGCATTGCAATTCCAGTTCGAATCTGAAACTGAATTATGGCAAAACAAACATTACCTAATTTCTCTATTTTTGGTGTTACATGGAAAAGCTCTTGCGTTCTTAAAACTTTCTGTGTCTAATTCTGTTTACTTTGGGAAAAGCTTTTGTGTCACAAGGGAGAAGCAGGAAAGTTTTCTTACTGTAATATTTTAAATGAGTAAATGTCAGGCTCCCCAGCAAGTTCAACACCTCACAGCACCAACTTTTGACACAGTACTAAAGAACTACTTGGAATTTACAGGAAGAATTTTCTGGATATCTCCGTTCAGCGTGAGATGGATTTCTGTGAAGGTTCAAAGTGAATAATAAGATTTTCCTCACCATTATCTGGACCCGAGCTGAAACTTGCATTTCATTTGCTTGTTAAAATGCATTTGTTGTCGTTTTTTTAACTTTTCTTTTTTAAAATGTGTTTTAGATCAGATAGTCGTTCATGTCCGACACAGGAAAATATGTAAAACGAATCCAGAATAGGGCTGAAAATTCCCGAAGTGTCAGTGCCTAAAACACTGTCTACCCAAGACAAAGGAAGTGATGAAGTGTATCGCTTGAATTTTAGTACATAAACTGAAAAAGTATTGGTTTATTTATTCAGTGAAGAGGAGAAAGCCTAGAAAAATGTTAGTTGCTTGCAGACCAAACAGACAGACGACCTACGTAGGAATTTAAAAGCACTCTGTGGCGAGCTTAGTCTGAATGTAGTTTACCACAGTGCAAAAAATTGTCATTGCAGGAAGATGTCATTTATTTTCTGATTTTGACCAGTATTGCAATCCTGACGTCTACAGGCATGCATCAGCTTTGACCTTTCCCCAAACCACTGTCACCAGAATCTCCTACTTTATAAGATGTTCAAATTATGACGGTGAACGGAAGCTGCTAAAAGTCCCACTCTCCTCCACAGAATCATCACAACTACTCCCCATTATTGTTTCTAAACATTATTTTAAGGAGGCCATCTGTTCCCGTTCACACTCTATAAGCCTATCTACAGTTATTTTCTCACAACAAAATGTAGTTTGGTTAGACATGTGGTTGTTTGAGTGCCGTAGCTTGGAAACCTAACAAACCAGCACCTTACGGAGGAAATTTGACCTTCTGCTTGGAAGGTCAAATTTGTCTGATTTATTGCAGTGGCCAATGCCTGTTTGTAACGAAAACAAAATCAGAGCACTAAACTTTTAGCACCATTTGTGTAGATACTCCAATCTGACGCGTGCTGCTGCTCTCGTGCCCATGGGCATCACCAGTCCAGTTCTCCAAACAGCTTTCTCACCTTAATAGTGATGGATTCTTTCATTCAGTCTGCAAGTCTCACGTTTCTCCACATAATGGAGGAAACTAAGAATTTTCTGTTTTACTGGTGAACGTTTGGCTGCAATACAGCAATTTAGCTGTCTAAACATTATTCTGAGGGGATTGCCACACCAAACTCTAAAAGTCCGTTTTCAGCTTTTTACATGTCATTTGGTCCTAAAAAGTCACATGAAGCAATACTCCACGTGTGGTGGTTCGAATGGAAATTAAAATACTCAAATAGGATCTGCTGTCCAGGGTTTTCTATTTCATTAGTCTGAGACACAGAGAAAAGGAAATGCTAGTACAGCTAATTATCTGTACAAAAAAAAGTTCTTATCTACTGTTAACGAGCAACACCCACCGTCGTCTTGGTGGTCTGGCTGTCAGTCTTAGCCATGGTGTTGTGTTGTGTTCTCATACCTATACTTTGGGTCATTCTTTCCCTTAAATCACAGATTACAATCATTTCAATGCTTCTTTAATGGATATTTATCGCTAAAGAGCATTCTTCTGCCTTTTGCTGTGTGGCCAGTTAGCTGCCACATGTATTTAACAATGTTCCGTTATTTTTATTGTTTGATTTATTTTGTCATTCTGTGATTATCGTAAAGGATTTCCTGCCGGTACTGTTACAGATGCTATGTCATCATCCACATTTGGTAGTGCTTTCATGTTTTAGTGAGTATGCCTCAAACTGTTTGTTTCAGGAAATTGATTTAAAATTTGTTGGCTGCTCTGAAAAACATAGGAAAGTTAGGTTGTGAGTTATTTATGTTTGATAGTATCAACATTTGTAGGTTTTGTCTTTATAAAATCCATTGCTAGGCCCTTTAAATGGCTACAGGCTATTACTGTAGCTATATTATGTGAGCTACAATCACGGACAGGAATCATGGACTCTTTCCTGCTAGCTCCCATGCTGAGCGGCCCCCCAATGCCCGCCCATGCCACCGGCCCTGCAGTACTAGATCATAGAAATTGTATCTAACGGATCAATTAAGGATATCTTTTATTTTTAATAGATAATCAAGGTTTACTTTAGGGCCCACAAAAACAGTAGGTAATAGTCAGGTACTGCTTAAGTACATTGGCTCCTTAGTAAGTACTTGGTATGATGTTTCACTACCTGACGTTAACAAAATAATAGCCTGTCAATGATTTGGTACTCAGTAAGAATATAAAATTCCTAATGTCTTTCATCAACTCGCTTACAAAAGAAAGAATCCAATAACATCAGTAATCACTGCTGTAATTGGATTGTCATAATGTTTTTTTCACAATTACGAGCTTTGACCTCACTGGTGCAGGGTTTATTCATCAGATCCCACATACTTTGGTAACAAACCAGTAGTCCCCTAATATGACTGGTGTGTGTGGTCACCAGTAAGTACTAGTTAACTACTAAATAGTACATGATTAGTTCCCAAGGCGTTCCCTAGTATCTAATCAAGTTTTAGCTACCTTATTATAGGTGTGTTACGGAAATGAGTTTCCTCGAGGCAGTGTAAATGATTCTTTATCAGATCGGAGCCCGTGCAACTATTAGTGTAGGAACTAATTGTTCTCTCTTAATGCAGTAAAGCTGTTGCTTTGAGGATTACCCAGAATCTCTTTTACAATTTATAACAGTTACATTTATTCTAAAACAGTAACAGTTTCTAATTACTAGCATTTTTTCAACATTGCCACATTTTATAAACTATATAATGTGGACAACGGTATAAAATCGCTTCGACACGTACCTGCAGTCAAGACCACGAATGAACCTAAAATGATCACTGCCTGCAGAAACGGCTCATCCTCGCTCTGGACAGACGGCACGTGCTACTTTTTGCTAGCCAATACAGAGACCTAAAATAAACTAGCTGAAAATATTGTGAAAATAATATCAAGACCCTAAAATCAAAGTTACATTAAGTTTCATGCTTTTTATTTACAGTTTATTAATATTATTTGTCTATGTTACCTCAATGCAGTGAAGCCGTTGCTCTGCGGATTACCCAGAATGCATTGCTACTCATATCACTGACTACAGGTACAGGTACCCTCGCCCCCACCCCCGTCCTCCAGGAGAATTGATCTCTGATTTACCAAACTGAGGTTGCTCTGTCTATTCCAGGTCAGTTAATGACAACTCATAGCTACTCCCTTTAACCCCGCTATGAAATTTAAACAGCAAAACAATAGTTACACACTGAAAAAAAACCTCGTTATTCCCCACAGTTGTGTTAACGTAACCAAACTAATCTCAACAAGCATGGTAGAAAAATTAGAAAAGCTGGATAAACCTTTTAAATGAGCTGTTTTCCCCCTGGTGTTTATCATTATTTTTGGATTTCAGGTTAAAGTATGATAATTTATCCATGCTCCTTTCATTTTTTTATGTTTGAATTTTTTTCTTATGGTGCTCATTAACATTAAAACAGTATAATTAAAATAATCTGTTTAAAATAATTGCTTGTACTGTTAATACATTGCAACAGCCTTTTTTCCACCGTGAAAGAAATGCTTTTAGTCACAGCATTGACGCTTGGCTCAAAAAGTTATAAAAATATCCTCTGTGATGCTTTTATGGCAGCTGCTTGTTCCCTTGGTCTTTTTGTCAGTTCTGCCAACAGTTGAGACATTTTGTTCAGTTTTTGAGGCAAACTTTGCAATTCAGGATGTTTTTGGAATTTGTGCCTCATTTTTATTTGTTAGGTTTTCTAACTTTTTACATTCTCCATATAACTGAATAAGTAACTTTCTCCTATAATTTAAGGCTATATATTTTTGCTAACTAAGGTTGCCCTCTTGAAAATAACAATATTGTGACGTTTTACTCATTTTGGCTATTTAAAAACAGTATCCATGACAGTTTGCCCTGTTTCAGTAACAGGTTTGTTAAAGTTTTTAATGTCTGTTTTTACAGGCAATAAAAACTTTAATTGGGGCAGGGGGGCAATGGACCCCCTGAAATCTGATTGGTCCCCCTGTGCCCCCCAGATGATTGAGACGTCACAATACCAGGTCACTCCTGTACAGTAGTTGGCGCTTTGTGACACAAATGGTTGCATTCCAACCAACTACAGGAAGAACTTTACAGTTTATAAAATTAGAGAATAAACAAAGTATCAATCAAAAACTGAAGAAATAATGTTTTTATAGGATTAAAAAGGCAGGAAACAGAGAAAAGATTTGAGCATATGGAGCCTGATTATAACTATGCTTCATTATACTTTTTAAAATCCCAAAGTACGATACATGGAGTTGTGACCACTGAAGGGAGGATGAAACGGTAGAACTTGTTATATTGGTATGTCTGGAAAAAATCATGACAGAGGATTAAGGTTAGAATTAAGATTAAATAAAGGTTTAACATAATATGCACATTGTAAATGAATTTATGGAGCAAACATTGAAATGAATATAAAAAGGATTAATAGAATTAGATTTTTCTAGTATGTGTATATACTGTACATACATTTTGAGGGCCATATGGGGAATATGAAGTCAGGAGAAGGGAGGTAGAAATTCAACAAGTTAAAACAATCAATAAAATAAGTTATACGGAGGCAGTGAAGAGTGCTGAAAAAAAATAATGAAAGTTTGAGAACTTATGAACCAGCATAGGTTTGGACTGGTATTCACTGATAGGCCTATTGACTTGGAATGTATAATAGTTTAAGTTTGGACTGCAGATGGAAAAAATTGATTTTCTAAACACACCTGCAACTTTTTACGCCACCTCTTCGAGGTCAACTAAACTTGACTGAGTGGAACTGTGGGCATGTTGGCTCACTGCATCGTAAGCAGAGACCCATTTAATAAAGGATGATGCACCCCTGGTGCCCCCCCACCCCCAAATTAAAAAGCCTGGCTCCGCCCCTGCCTATGGCCCCAATCTCGGATCATCCAATCAAAATACTTGAATTGCACACGTTAGGTTTATGTTCTGCTGGATCGTGCGCTGCCATCTAGTGTTAGTTCATTGAAGGATCAATGTGAATCTTTTCTGTTCAATAAATGAACATTATGAGTCAGCCGTTATTTGTAATTTTCTGTATAAAAATTAAATTACATTTAGCTTATATAAAATGGCATTTCTAGTGTGTTGGTTTATGCTACTTTATCTGTTTAATTGAAAACTGATCAAAGTCAGGTTGAATGTGTGGCACAAAAAAAATTGTTGCTGCTAATAGGTGTTGAGTTTTTGTGCGCCCACTTAACTTATCGTCCCAGAGACGCCAATCATGCAACTAGTTTTGAGTTTTTGGAAAACTTGTTAAAAGTCTGTACAAGTGCATTCTTGAATGTAATTTTCTGCCGCTCAGAAGCGTGGTTTTACAAATGTGATGCAACCTTATGAAACCATGTTGACATAAAGAGTTACAACGTTCTCTGGTTGTGGGACAAAGTGAATAGTATCAGTGTTAAATTCTGAAACAAGCTACAGTTATGTGTCATAGTATAAACCTGCAAAAAAGAAGGAAAAAAACAATTCTTCTGTGGTTAAAAATAAATGTGTTGTAGCAAGAAAAGCAGTGTTTTCCGAAGTTAGAGAAAATTACCAAAATCGCTTGTTCAGCTGCTGTTACGACACACCTAATGGCCAGGATTTCATAAGCGCCTCCCTGTGTGGACATACCGTGACGCTGAAAGCTTCGTGAGTTCGCTGACTCGCTCCCTGAAGCCTGCAGCACCTTTTAATGACTCTGCTGGAAACTTTTTGTGGTTCATCCTTGAGTTACTTTATCAAACTCGCACATCTGAACAGACGGCTGTTTGGTTAAACTTTCTTATTTGGGGTTTTCTCTGTGCACAAGTTGTGATGCCCCAACCTCCATACCGGCTTTAAATTCTGGTTTTGGTGTCTTATAAATCTGTTTGAATGTACTCAAAAGTGCCTGTTTTTTAAACAATGTTTATAATCATGCTTGAATTACTTAGAATTTCCTTTTGTTCATGTAAATAGAGCTGCCGAACTTTGGGGGGAACTGCTTGTCCTTGATTCTTTCTGTCTAAAAAAAGAAAAAAAGAAGTATAAATACTGTTTTATAATTTATACCATATCGACTTTGGAGGTTCAAGTTATTATTAAACCTTAGATATTTTTATCTGTATGTTTTGTGATTTTGCTTCTTCGCGATATTGAACTATGTTTACCAGATTTTAAAATTGTTTAAATATAAAGTCAGATGACCAAAACCACACAACACAGTTTATCAAACAGAAAATGAGCTACAGTGCTGTTTCCTAACTTCTGTCTTGGAATGCAACATGCCTGTGCAAATTCTCAGTTATCCAGGTCATCGCAACAGCAAACAGGCTTAAACCGGAGGAAACCGGACTTTAGTTCAGTTCTTTCTGAACCTGCATTTTGATTCACCCACTGGAGCACAAACTCTCTGCTATCAGAATCTGAGTTAAGCGCGTCAGGAAAGTGCTGCAAGCTTGTGGTTACCCAAAACGGGCCTTTGTCAAATCAGCCAACAAAGCTGGCAGAAAAAAACAACACAGCATCGAACATAGAGGAGAAAACAATGTCATTCCTTATGTGTCCGGGGTTTCTGAGAAGCCCAGGAGAATTTCCTCCAAACACAACATCCCAGTAAATTTCAAACTCTCTCAGACAAAAACTGGTTCAGAACATCCAAATCGCAGCTGAGCGGCGTTGTGTCTGCGACTCCTACATCGGGGAAACTAAACATCAGCTACATAAACGCATGGAGCAGCACAGGAGGACCAGCAGCTCGGGGCCCGACTCAGCAGTCCACCTGCACCTGAAATGACACTCAGCATTCTTGTCAAATCACTCAATTTTAACCCCAAATGGTCAGTTTTCACAATTATTCTAAGACGAAAACAACACAGAGTAGAACCCTCCCCTCCCCATATATGCAAATTAACATTTTTAGGGACATTTCTTTACTTTGGTTTTAAAAAAGAAAATGCTATGGTTGAAAGACATCAGCAATGACCTTAGAGGTGGAGCGGGTCAATCTGGGAGGGGTTTTCAGGAATAACGATTAACGCAGCTGTCTTTGCATTCCATCGGTAAAGATCCCAGCAACCTCTCCCTAAGGCAAGACCTGCAAAAAAACAACAACCAAAGAGCTCCATCCCCTGCTCCACAGGCCTCAGAGGGAAACGCTGAAGTTTCTAACGGTATGATAAGAAAAACTGAACAAGTACGGCCTTTTCAGAAGAAAACGTGAGCGTTTGTTTGCAAAGTAGCATCTCAGTGCACCACTTCAGCAACAGCACCAGAATACCACCAGCACACCGTCGCAAATGTCTTGTACCAACTGTGCAGCACGGGGGTGGACGTCTGATGATGCGAGCTTATGTTGAAACCACAGGGACACATTGAGCTCACCATGAGCTCCTCTGTATCACAAACTATTCGGTTCAAACTGGGTCATCGATAAAGACCCCCGGAACCAGCGGCTAACCTGCAACAGAACGGCTGAAAAATGAAAAAATCCGGATCTCTAAACGGTCCAGTCAACATCTAGACCTCAGCGTGATGGGAACGCCGTGACGTGAGAAGCAAACATCTGCAAACCCAGTGGCGTATTTATGCCATTTTTAGGGGTGCTCAATCACCCCTAAATCTTAGCTCAGCACCCCTAAACAAATTACTGATTCAGAGTATTCCTGCGTGTCGGTTCGGCTCTTCCACGGTGTCATTTAAACGCTGCTGTGCGCTAACCTGACAACAGCCAGCTGTATGTCGCTCCGCCTAGCTCCACTCACACGTATGTGAGTGGAGCTAGGCGGAGCGACATACAGCTGGCTGTTGTCAGGTTAGCTGTGCGCAGCTCCACTGCCTGCTTTTTCTTTCCTGTCCCTTTAAATCTGCAGCACACCGGACTGTGCTGTGTGCTGTTTAACTCCGCTCTCATTGGTTGTGCTGCCTTAAATCCCGCCTTCCCTCTTCCTGATTGGCTGTTTTCTATTGCGTGTGTGTGCGTGCATGTTTGTGCGTGCTCGGAGCGCGAGATTTAAGTTTTGATTCATACTGGGATGCAGCGGTCACCACAATTAATATCAGGCTACGAAACTAGTCCCAGTTAAGAAACGAAATATTATCTGCACTAAAATAGCTGAAAGCCACTGAGTGCAGTTCTGTAAAGAAGCAGGAGAGAGTTTTGATTTATGGAACTTGAGAAATGTAAGTAACCAACGTTAGCGTCTCAAAATAGCATTTAATTCTGAAGTATAATACATTTTATCAACAAAAACCTAATCTCTTTTATAAAACTAAATATTCTGTGCCAGGCAGGAGTTCTGAAACTGCTGGAAAGATGGAAAAACAAAGACTGTAGAATATTAAAAATTCAGATTCTTAGCCAAAGCTGCCTGAAAAAGAAAAGGTGGGGGTTTCTCTTTTACCAATATTTCATTGTTATTATTGCTTTCATTTATTGTCGACCATTTGAGGCAGTTCAGGCATAAATAGCAGGTGTGTTATTTCTTTTGCATAATATAGAGTATAAGAACACTAGATGCCGCCTAAACAACTGCTATATTTTGTTTAGACTTTTGTTTAGACTTATTTATAATAGCATGATTAGGATTCCACAAAATAATAGTGCTATTTATTTGACTATTTCTACTTCTAGAATTAGGATAAAGACAAATACAACAGAGGAACACCATTTACATTGTTTTTATTGTACAAAGGTTTTCACACTGTCCATTAGTAAATTAGTACAAACCAGTGGTGGAGTTAGACATTCTCATCATCAGGGACTTAGCCCATAAAATATTACTTCATTGATACACCACTCATGTAATAATTCAGTTTTGGCGTCACCAAACTTACTCAAAGTACAGTATTGGGTCCTCCATGCTGCTTATGTATTAAGATTTACTGCACATTTAAACATTGACAACTCACTATTGTTAGGGAAATAATTAGTTGTCTGAGAGGATGTAGGTAAGGACAAGCTGTTATCTATACTTAGATATATGATGTAAGAAATGTGTTTGGAATGTTAAGATAAATTACATGAAATGTAAATAAAATTGAATTGAATTGAATTGAATTGAAATGGGCTAAAGAGAGTAACTACAGCCCAGTTGTACATTTGTTGTTTGAATTTAATATTTCAATTCAATTTTATTTTATTTATATAGCGCCAATTCATGAAACATGTCATCTCGAGGCACTTTACAAAATCAAAATAAATCATATTATACAGATTGGGTCAGATTATACAGATTGGTCAAAATGTCCTATATAAGGGAACCAGTTGATTGCTTCAAAGTCTCTCCAAGCAGCATTCACTCCTGGAGAAGCGTAGAGCTACAGGGAGAGTTGTCTGCATTGTCCATGGCTTTGCAGCAATCCCTCATACTGAGCAAGCATGAAGCGACAGTGGAAAGAAAAACCACCCATTAGCGGGAAGGAAAAACCTCCAGCAGAACCAGAACCAGGCTCAGTATGAACGCTCATCTGCCTCGACCCACTGGGGGTTACAGAAGACAGAGCAGAGACACAACAAGAGAGACAAAAAGCACAGAAGCACGCATTGATCCAGTAATCTGTTCTATATTAGATGGTAATAGCAGGTGATCTGTCCTCCCTGGATGATTTCACAGCTAACAGAACGTCAGACCAGGTGTACCTACTATGAAGAAAAAAGAGAGAGAACAAAAAGTTATAATCAGAAATGATGACAAACAATGCATAATTGAAGAACAGTAGAACTCTATAGAGTGAGAAAAGTAGGCCCTGATGTCCTCCAGCAGCCTAAGCCTATAGCAGCATAACTATAGAGGTAGGTCAGGGTAACATGAGCCACTCTAACTAGAAGCTTTATCAAAAAGGAAAGTTTTAAGATTAGTCTTAAAAGTAGACGGGGTGTCTGCTTCACGGACCAAAACTGGGAGTTGGTTCCACAGGAGAGGAGCCTGATAGCTAAAGGATCTGCCTCCCATTCTACTTTTTAGAATGGGAGGCAAATATTTCCCAATATTTGAAATGCTGTCAGTGTCAGTGAGACTTCTACTTCCAGTGCAGAGTAAATACATGAAATGTATTTGCTGTCCCTTGAATGTATAATTTAGCTGTGTTTTATGATACAAAAAGAGTATCTTAGATAAAAAAATAAGGGTGGGGTTTATCTCTGCGCATTTCTATATCTTCAAAAGAAAATACAGGATAGACACAGTAGTAATAGCAGCCCTTTTTTCAGCCAGCTGACAAACACTGTGCAGCAAAAGGTTTTTGTGGGCTACCATGTTTTGCTCTGTTAAGCCAGAGAAAATTAAATTTCAAGAAAGCTAAGTTAGTTTTTTGTCTTTAGGGAAATTATTCCTCACTTTTACCAATATAGCTAGTCTAACTATTGCCATCATGCAGGTTTTACAAATGCACAAGGTTTTATCGCGTGAAAACATTTTAATCTTTTTGTCACTGCCTTTGGATGGACCTATATTGTAGCTTGTTTGACGAGCTTTAGCTCAAAAATGAGTCAACTCTAAGAATCTTACATCTGGACTAAAAATGGAAAGCCTGTTGTTCATGCCAGGAATCACAGTCAACACTGGGGGCTGAGCACCCCTAAAGGTCAGATCCTAGAATCGTCCCTGTGCAAACCTAAACAAAATGAGGCAACATAAGATGTCCGCCTCCCCTGGAAAGGCACCAGGGGAGGCGGACATGCTGTGACTTCAATCCAGAACAGGTTAACACTCCACGGGCAGAGCAACATGAATTCAGCCTCTCCAGGGTGGAACGCTCCAGGTCCACTCTTTCTTTCTTTTTTTTACCTTTTTTACACACAGCTTACAATTTTGACTTGATAAATACCGATATCGTGGACTCTTTTGTGTCTTTTTGGACACTGAGGTTTTATTAACAGGGTTTAAACAGTTTTTTTTACCATCACTGTATGTGTGAAAAACACAATATAGTGCAGTTTTTGTTTGGCTTAGTTTTACTCACCGACTTTAGGTTACAAGAAAATATGGAGCATGAACTCTGGTTTGAGTTAAGGTATTCTTATTTACATGTTCAGTTTTATTTTGGTGTCATAATCCTTCATTACCTTAAGATGGGAGAAGTTTAACCATTTAGTAAGTTTAGCAGTTTGTTTTAAACATGTAAAAGTACAAAACTAGCAACTTAATCCTCAAATAATTAGAATAAAAAATACCCAAACAAGTAAATAAAAACAGGAGGAAAAGAAAAAACTGAAACCATGCTGTAGTAATTTAAATATTTGAAAAGTAGGGGAAGAAGCACAAACTTACAATAGTAAGTTCAAAGAGAATTTATCAAGTGAATTAGTTATTCTATATGACTTACATAAAAATTACAAAATACAGACAGTTACCTTTTATATATTACTATTAGAAAAACAATTAAGTTTAACTGTTTTATTTGTGTTTTCTGCCATAGTAAAACATTTTCACGTTATTTTTGTCTGCTAGGAAAAAGGCGGCATCTCATAGTCATACTTCCTTTTTTCAGGTAATAAGTTAGACACCAAGAGTCCTTGTTGACACTCTTAGGTATTTAAAATGAAGATAAGCTTCAGCGTGTTTGATTCACACTGATACTGGGCCACTGCCATCCCAGAGAAGCTCCGCTTGTAAACGAGGAAATAAAATGCAGCTGTTGAAGGAAACGGGTGACGTAATAACCCAGAAAAATTCCCAGGGGTGAGGTGCGCCGTGTGTCATCGCTGGGAAATTTGTCTGCCAAGGCGGTTCCACCTGTTAGAGTCCAGCTGCCAAAAAAGGAGCAGAAGAAGGTGTGCAAGTAAACAGGACGTGATGAAACTACCTTTCTTTTCAGCTCGGGCGGAGTCATTACAGAAAGCCAACCGTTATCATGACGCCTGTTCGTTTGCACATGTGCCATTGCATGATTTTATTAGAAACTGCTGGAGCTCTGCCAAACAGCTTAGTGGAGGGTTTAATGTAACAAAAAGAAGAGGAGAAAAAAACCCTCCACACCCTCCGAATCCGGCTCAGATGACAAACAATGCATTTCAGCCGGACCCTGAAAGCTTCGCAGTGATGCAACTAGGTGCGAATATTTCACTCATTTCTTCTAGACAGACAAGTCCTCTTGAAGGGACGGAAGAAGTGTTGAGACACAGGTCACAGCACAAACCCCATCTTAATCTTACAAACAAACATCATATATATATATCCCCCTATGGAAATGTTTACATTTTGAAAATAACTAATAGCCAGTGAAACATTTTCACAACAAATGTGAGTTTTGTTTTAGATTTTCAGCTTAAAAAGAATGATTCTGGTTGCTCTGCTTCATTATTTAAAGGTATAGTGGAAGTTTCTGGGGCGGGGGTGTCTATGTAAGAAAATAACTGCATCTGAGCAAGACCCTCCTACCTCCTCTTCCGGTCCTCAGGGGATCATATGAAAGAATCTCCAAAATCCACTCTGGTCTTATTTCTTTCCTATGAGGCGTTCCTCGTTTGCTTCTTGCGACTCTCAGACGTTTTAAAAGTAGACGATGAGAGCAGGGGGGCTACAATGAACGGCTGAGACTGAAGCCCACTTGATACAGAAGCACTAGAAGTGCATAAGCGCAGAGGAAACTAGCAGGGAACGAGCACACACACTGGCGTTACGTGAGCGTGTCACGATAGATAAGGTGATGATTCACTATACCTTTAATACACAAGATAACTGCGTCCTGTCACCTGAACAGGTTTGGGGGCGACTCTGCTGTTGTAGGCTCTCAGTTGACGGTCAGAGGAGGAGTACAGCGCCGTCGTGGACTCTTTGGATGAGTGGTGTGAGACCAGCCACCTGTGTCTCAACACCACCTTGACAAAGGAACTGGGGATGGATTTCCACAGGACATCTTGCCCCCCCACCCCCCGCCCCACATTTTCGTACCAACGGTGTTGACTGTGGATATTGTCCAGGATTAAGAAATACCTTCGAGTATGCCTGGACAACAGACTGGACTGGGCCAAGAACTCTAAGGCGGTTTACTAGAAGGGCCTGAATGGTCTGTATTTTTTACAAGATTTGGATGATTCAGCATCTGCAACATCAGGCCTAGGGTAGCCGACAGAGCTGGGTAGTAACTAGTTACATTTACTCAGTTACATTTACTTGAGTAACTTTTTGAACAAAATGTACTTTTAGGAGTAGTTTTACTGCACTGTACTTTTTACTTGAGTCATATTACTCTGGTATCGTTACTCTTACTAGAGTAAAATTTCTGGCTACTCTGCCTACTGCGAGTATCTTCATCAATAAAGAACAGACTTGTTTTAACCAAAAATGCACCAGAGAGGCAAAAACCCAGAGTTTATGTTAAAGCGAGACTTATTATTTGTACACAAGCTTTGTTCAATTCAATTCAATTCAATTTTATTTATATAGCACCAATTCATGAAACATGTCATCTCGAGGCACTTTACAAAGTCAAGTTCAATCATATTATACAGATTGGGTCAGATTATACAGATTGGTCAAAAATGTTCCTATATAAGAAAACCAGTTGATTGCATCAAAGTCCCGACAAGCAGCATTCACTCCTGGAGAAGCGTAGAGCTACAGGGAGAGTCGTATGCATTGTCCATGGCTTTGCAGCAATCCCTCATACTGAGCAAGCATGAAGCGACAGTGGGAAGAAAAACTCCCAATTAACGGGAAGGAAAACCTCCAGCAGAACCAGGCTCAGTATGAACGGTCATCTGCCTCGACCCACTGGGGCTTAGAGAAGACAGAGCAGAGACACAACAAGAGAGACAAACAAGCACAGAAGCTCACATTGATCTAGTAATCTGTTCTACATTAGATGGTAATAGCAGGTGAGCCGTCTTCTCTGGATGATGTCACAGTCAACAGAACGTCAGACCAGGTGTACCTACTATGAAGAAAAAAAAGAGAGAACAGAAAGTTAAAGCAGAAATGACAACACGTAATGCATAATTGAAGAACAGTAGAACTCTATAGAGTGAGAAAATTAGATCCTGATGTCCTCCAGCAGCCTAAGCCTATGGCAGTAAAACTATAAAGGTAGCTCAGAGTAACATGAGCCACTCTAACTATAAGCTTTGTCAACGAGGAAGGTTTTAAGATTAGTCTTAAAAGTAGACGGGGTGTCTGCTTCACGGACCAAAACTGGGAGTTGGTTCCACAGGAGAGGAGCCTGATAGCTAAAGGATCTGCCTCCCATTCTACTTTTAGAGACTCTAGGAACCACCAGCAGACCTGCCGTCTGAGAGCGAAGTGCTCTGTTAGGAACATACGGAGTAATCAGAGCTCTGATATATGATGGAGTTATTTTCTGATGAGCTCGTTGAGCCATTTGGAGGTCAAATGAAGGAAAACAGTAGATATTGTCATTGATAGTCTTTGCACTGTGCCAACATACTATATATATATATATATATATATATATATATATATATATATATATATATATATATATATATATACTGCTCAAAAAATACAGGGAACACTTAAACAACACAATGTAACTCTAAGTCAATCACGCTTCTGTGAGATCAAACTGTCCACTTAAGAAGTAACACCGATTGACCATCAACTTAACCTGATGTTGTGCAAATGGAATAGACAACAATAAAGGAGTGGTTCTGCAGGTGGTGACCACAGACCACAGAAAATGCACATTTACAGTTACATTTATAATCATTATAACATTTGCTTTTCCGGTTTTACTTTGAACACACATAACAAACAAAATGGAGGGGGGGGGCTTGCCTTACATATTCCTTATAATGTACATTAAGAAGTGTGTTGATAAAGTGTAACCCAATGGAACCCAGACAGAATAAGTAAATCAAGAACCCAACTGTCTCCTGAGACATAATCATATAAAGTCAGATCTATAGGGTTTTACGTATTCTGTCCATTTAGACCAAATTAGGTAAAATGTATGCAGTTGTATCTTAAGTGAGAAGCTTTGCAATTATGTATATGTCATATTTGTTTCAATCCAGTCATCAATAGTGGGCAGTTATAACTTTACCACTTTATGGTTATTGTTTTACTGGCGACTAACAGGATAAAAAGCAGTTTTCTATCAAGAGCATTCCAGTTTTCAAGACTCAGATCTCCCAAATAGACAGACTTCCATGAAAGGGGAATATTTGATCAAAATATAATATTAATATGTTCATGAATCTCAGTCCAGTAATGTTGAATAGTTCGGCAACTCCAGAAAAGGTGATAATGGTTAGGTTTAGCGAAACCACAGTGTCTCAAACATGCATCACCAGATTCCCGATATCGTGTTTGGAGTGCTGTCCCAAAAAAATCGTACTATATTTTTCCATCTGGACTCTCACCAAACCATTGACCCAGTCGACATCCATTGTATTTGACATATTTTTTTCCCTGTTTTCTATGGTTATCTTTAAATTTACTTCTTTTTCCCCACTTCTTCTTAGTTTTGGTCACATTTGAATGCTGGTGGTGCTTTCACTCTAGTGGTAGCCTGAGACGGACTCTACAAGCCACACAAGTGGCTCAGGTAGTGCAGCTCATCCAGGATGGAGCATCAATGCGAGCTGTGCCAAGAAAATTCACTGTGTCTGTCAGCGTAGTATCCAGAGCATGGAGGCTCTGCCAGGACACAGGCCAGTACATCAAGAGACGTGAAGCAGGCCATAGGAGGGCAACAACCCTGCAGCAGGACCTCTACCTCCGCCTTTGTGCAAGGAGGAACAGGAGGAGCACTACCAGAGCCCTGCAAAATGACCTCCAGCAGGCCACAAATATGCCTGTGCCTGCTCAAACAATCAAACAGACTCCATGAGTCTGTTATGAGGGCTCGACATCCACAGGTGGGGGTTAGGCTTACAGCCCAACACCATGCAGGACGTTTGGCATTTGCCAGATAACACCGAGATTGGTAAATTTGCCACTGGCGCCCTGTGCTCTTCACAGATGAAAGCAGGTTCACACTGAGCACATGTGGCAGACGTGTGTTATGCCGCCACGCCATGGCTAAATTGTGTGAATTTTGAACACTATGTGACATGGGGAAGGATTAAAATTGGGTTGTGAGAAAGAGAGTTTCAGGCTGGGATGGCCTCTCTCTCGGCAGGGTGCCTCCTGTGAACCCAGACCACTCCCCACAGACAAAAAGATCAGAGCACTCCTGGCCACAGATCTAGTATTCTTCCTCTGGCTGGGACATCTGAAGGAGTGTTGCTGGGCCAGCCACGCCTCATTCAGAGTCCGCCCTGGTCCAGCAACCATGCGGGCCTCAAGGTCCCAAGACGCCACAAGCTGCACAAAACGGACGTTCTGTGCAGAGCGGAGGACCCGAATGAATCCGGAGATTCATCGACCAGATTGAAGCTAAGTTGCAATCTGACTTCTGCGCAAACCAGCCGCGAAGGACAGAATGCCAAAAAATCTTTGTTTATTTTTGTCAGCTGTTGCAGGGAAGCGGACTCGAGACAACGCGGATCGGTCACCTTCCCTCACAGACAAGCTGAGATTGTAACCCAGAGGTTGTAATCAAGATGTCGGAACTGCCCCGACCACGCTGTCGGTTAGCTCATAGCCGCAGAGCCGCATGTCCGCTGCTGAAAGAAACAATGGTTCCCTGTTTCCAATGTTCTCTCCCTTGGATGGCCAAAGTGGACCAAATTTGCACGGGACACCGACAGGTCTGGCATGATTGAGGCAGGGAAAGGTTACACGGTCATTTGGAAATGTTTGTGTAATGTGTTTACATGGTTTTAAACACAAAGAGCTAAAGGAAGTAGCTCATTGCTAGCATTGGGTACCATGTCCTTGCCAATGTGGTAAATGGCTTGTACTTGTATAGCGCTTTAACTAGTCTTGACGACCTCCAAAGCGCTTTACACATTCACACACACATTCACACCCTGACGGTGGTGACGGTGGTGAGCTATGTTAGTAGCTACAGCTGCCCTGGGGCAGTCTGACAGAGGCGAGGCTACCCTCTGACCACCGGCAGCAGGCAATGTGCTTGCCCAAGGACACAACGACTGAGACAGTCAGTTTGGGGAATCGAACAGGCAACCCACCAATTGCAAGACGAACTCCCTAACCTCTGTGTCACGTCGCCCCTATGTGATCCAAGTGTGTTTTATGGTAATAACAAACTTTATCTCCACAGTGTCAGGGTTCTCTGTGTCTTGCTGCTCTAACTCTACTCCTCAGGTGTGTCTAGTTGGCTGAGGAGGCGTGGCCCACACCTGCAGCTCGTTGCAGGCGGCTTCCTCTGGCTTCTTAAGCAGAGCGCTGACAGATGGAAGACGCCAGAGCCTTAACCAGTCGTGGTACGACGTGGCCTCTGTCCCAACTCTCGGAAACCAGCTTGTGAGTTTTTTACTCTTCGTTTTTTGACTAATTTTTGGATTCTCTCTGTTTTCGCCTCAGATTTTGGTGCTTGGATGCACTCACCTGTCTTGACGTCTCGTCCGAAGAAACAGACCAGCAAAACCCGTCTGCTCAGATTTTGCTCTGGCGCTCCCCTCATACTTCCTGGATGTTACCCAGCGAGGCCTGAGATCCCCTTTCCCGGGTTCTGTTGGTTCTGTGTTCACTCTGGTCAATCCATCTGTCAACCGTTGCCGATGAGGCTCGCTCAGGATCCCTCGCCAGTTACATCTGCCGTCCTCAGCCACTAGCCACCTATCTCCAGCAGCGTAAAGTCATAGAGTGCTCCCGACGCTACTTCTTCCCGGTTAGGTCCGCCCAGCCCAATGGTAAGCAGCGCCACTTCTAGCAATTCTCCGGGTTCTCCTTTCAGAGTTACTCACTCCCTCTCTCTTGCAGACTCTCCAGCCGTGACGTTCTGACCGAGCCGAATCGCCTGTAGTTCCGTCCGTAGATCTGCCTGTTTCCAAAATAAACATCTTAAAACTGTGCATTGCCTCCCGTTCGTATCTGCATGTGGACTCGTCACCTGAAAACCATGACAGAAGAAGGCTCTGGCCACCAAAGTCCAGCGGATAAGTTCGGGCGGCAGATAGCCGCACAGCAGGAACAGATGCAGTCGCTAGGTTTTGCCGTCAATTCAACACAGGAACAGCTTCAGAGATTAGCCGCTCAGTTTAGCCAGCTTATGGACACAGTCACTTCCGCGATGACGTCGCCTGTCACTCAAGACCTCCCGTCGCTCAGAGTACTGAGAATCAGATTTGGACTCCGCCGCTTGAGGGCGTGTCACCTGGTCCGGATAAGTTCTCTGGTGACAGTGGGAGTTGCGGTGGTTTCCTTTTCCAGTGTAAACTGGTGTTTAACCGTTCCCCTCAGACATTCGCCTCAGATGAGGTTAAGATATCTTATGTCTTACGACTACTAACGGGTAAGGCTCTTAGGTGGGCCGAGGCTCGATTCCCTGATTGTCAGTCATTCGGGGTTACTTTTCAGGACTTCGTTACCGAATTTAAGACAATTTTTTCACCCGAGTTAGATTCGGCTCAACAATCTCGTCATCTCCTCTCTTTGAAACAGCGCGGTCGACGCGTATCTGACTTTTCTGTGGAGTTTCGCACGTTTGCCGCTGCTGCGGGCTGGCAGCCGAGGCCGTTAAAGGCAGTATTTTTTCAGGCTCTTGATGAGACGCTAAAGGATGAGTTAGTCCGGGTTGAGGAGCCTGAGGATTTTGAGGAGTTTGTAGTGTTAGCAATCTGTTTGGATTCCCGATTACGCAGCCGGAACCGGTTTAGATCCAACCAGGCCTTGCGATCATCCACCTCATCTACACTTACCCATAGGGAACCCGGTCCTGTACACCGCCTCCTGAACCCATGCAGTTGGGGCAGGTTGGTCTTACCAACAAGGAGCGTCAGCAGCGCTTCTCGGGAGATTTATGCCTTTATTGTGGAGGTGAAGGTCATTTCCTCAGAGACTGTCCTGTTCGGCCAAAAGACAGAGTCCGCCGTTCGTAACGGGGAGAACGGTGGACGGTTTTGGATCTATTCCCCGGGTAGCCGTTAAGGCGTCTGCACTTTCTGGCTTATGTTTGCCAGTCACTTTAATGTTCGACCAGGATAGTTTTGAGGTTTCGGCTCTAGTAGACTCTGGTTCTGAGTTTAATCTCATAGACCAAGCCATAGTGGACCAGCTCCGTGTACCTGTCGATCCATTACCCGAGCCTCTCCAGGTCTCGTCTTTAGATGGGCAGAAGTTGACTTTGATCACCCATCGCACCCGACCACTAGTAGTGATAGTTTCCGGTAACCATCGAGAGCAACTATCATTTTTTGTTTTCCCGGTTAAGCGTTCACCCGTGGTTTTGGGGTTAGCCTGGTTAAAGGTCCACAGCCCGCAGTTTAACTGGGCTGAGTCCCGACTGGAATCATGGTCTCCAGCTTGTCATTCCCGTTGTTTACAGTCCGCTCGCCCCGTATCTGTTTCCCATACCACCTTGACAGATTCCGGAGACGTTATTGATCTCTCTCACGTTCCGGAAGAATACCACGACTTACGGCGGGTATTCAGTAAGACTCAGGCTTGTTCACTACCTCCACATCGCCCTTACGATTGCGCCATTGACTTGTTGCCTGGGGCTCCACTACCGGTGAGTCGGCTTTATAACATCTCCAGGTCAGAACGTCAATCGCTCGAGAAGTACATAGGGGAGTCTCTGGCTACAGGGTTAATTCGTCCTTCTTCCTCCCCATTAGGCGCCGGCTTCTTTTTTGTCGACAAGAAAGACGGGACCCTTCGACCCTGTATTGATTATCGAGGGCTTAACCAAATAACCGTGAAGAATAAGTACCCGCTTCCTCTATTATCTTCAGCCCTCGAGCCAGTCCAGAATGCCAAGATCTTTACTAAGCTTGACCTGCGCAACGCTTATCATTTGGTTCGGGTGAGACAGGGGGATGAGTGGAAGACGGCCTTTAAGACTCCGTTAGGTCACTTCGAGTACCTAGTCATGCCTTTTGGTTTGTGCAATGCTCCGGCAGTTTTTCAGGCACTGGTAAATGATGTCCTGCGGGACTTTTTGAATGTTTTTGTTTTCGTCTATCTAGACGACATCCTGATTTACTCTCGTGACCTAGAACAACACAAGCAACATGTTCGTCTTGTTCTCCAGCGATTATTAGAGAATCGCTTATTTGTTAAAGCCGAGAAGTGTGACTTCCACCAGACTTCTATTTCTTTTCTTGGTCTTGTTTTAGAAGGCGGACAAGTGAGGTCAGACCCGGAGAAGATAAGGGCAGTAACGGAGTGGCCGGTTCCTGAGTCGCGCAAACAGCTCCAACGATTCCTAGGTTTCGCTAATTTCTATAGGCGCTTTATCAGGAACTACAGCCAGATAGCCTCCCCATTACATGCTCTCACCTCCACCAAGGTCCCATTCGTCTGGAGTCCTGAGGCAGAAGAGGCATTTAATAGACTTAAGTCCCGTTTTTCCCAGGCTCCCATACTCGTTCACCCTGATCCAGCCAAGCAGTTCATTCTTGAGATCGACGCTTCTAATACAGGTGTGGGAGCGGTTTTGTCTCAACAGTCTGAAGTTGATAGTAAACTACACCCTTGTGCATTCTTCTCCCGTCGTTTGTCCCCCGCTGAGCAGAACTATGATGTAGGCGATCGTGAGCTACTAGCCATTAAATTAGCTTTGGAAGAGTGGCGGCACTGGCTAGAGGGATCCGAGCAGCCCATCATAATATGGACAGATCACAAGAACCTCTCCTATCTGCAGCCAGCCCGTCGACTCAACTCCAGACAAGCCCGTTGGTCTTTGTTTTTCTCTCGATTCAACCTCACCATTATCTACAGACCTGGCTCCAGGAACGTCAAACCGGATGCTCTTTCTCGTCAATTTGCCCCGTTCGAACAGGAGAGAGAGCCGGAACCTATTCTTCCCCCCACATGTACTGTTGGAGGCCTGCATTGGGATCTGGAGGACAGGATCAACCAGGCCCAACTATTAGACCCGGACCCTGGTACGGGTCCGCCTGGACTTAAGTATGTTCCCCAGTCTGTTCGCCCTGAGGTTTTACGCTGGTGTCATGATGCTAAGTTTTCCGCCCATCCGGGTATTTATAGAACCCAGTCTCAGGTGTCCCGGCGATTCTGGTGGCCGTCATGGACCAAAGATGTCAGAGACTATGTTCTAGCCTGTCCTGTCTGCGCCCAGAATAAGTCTTCGACCCAGCCACCTTCTGGGTTGCTAAATCCTCTTCCTATCCCCAAACGTCCATGGTCCCACATTGCCATCGACTTCGTTACAGGTCTCCCTGTATCCCAAGGTATGTCAACAATTTTGACAGTTGTTGACCGGTTTTCGAAGTCATGTCATCTTATCCCCATCCGCAAGTTACCTAACGCTCTCCAGACTGCCCAGCTCCTCATAAAACATGTTTTCAAACTCCACGGTATCCCAGTTGACATTCTTTCTGACCGGGGTCCTCAGTTTATCTCTCAGGTCTGGCGGCACTTTTGCTCTGCTCTGGGTGCTCGTTACACACTCACCTCCGGATACCATCCTCAAACCAATGGCCAAACGGAACGAATGAACCAACAACTAGAGACCACCCTCCGCTGCCTCACGTCATCTTCACCTACTGACTGGAACAAGTTTTTGCCCTGGGTAGAGTATGCTTTGAACTCACACATCACCTCAGCCACGGGACGTTCACCTTTTGAAGTAGCTTTAGGATATCAACCTCCACTCCTACCCACAGACGAACTCAGGATTCCCTTCGCCTCCGTCAATGACTACATTGCTCGCTGCCAGGACATATGGAGAACAACGGTTACAGCACTTACTCGCACCGCAGAGCGGAGCAAGAGGTTCGCTGACCAGCACCGCAGACCAGCTCCCCATTATTGCCCCGGTCAGAGGGTTTGGTTATCTTCCAGAGATGTTTTGTCCAACCCGTCCGCAAAGAAGCTTGCTCCCCGGTTCACTGGTCCCTATGAGATAGAGACAGTTATTAACCCGACCACCGTCCGCCTACGTTTACCCCCTCACTCTCGAGTACACCCTACCTTTCATGTTTCCCAGATCAAGCCCGTGTTGGACAGCAACTTGTGCCCTCCTTCCGGACCCCCTCCACCCTCCCAGGACAGTCAGAACCCTCGCGTCCTCAGGGTTGTGGATGCCCGTCGACGAGGTAGGGGTCACCAATACCTCGTCGATTGGGAGGGTCGCAGCTCTGGGGATCGCTCATGGGTTTCTGCAGCTGCCATCTCGAATAAGGATTTGATTTTGGATTTCTGGTCTACTCAGCCCAGCACTTCTTCGTCTGGGCCGCCAGGAGGCGGGGTTCTCTGTGTCTTGCTGCTCTAACTCTACTCCTCAGGTGTGTCTAGTTGGCTGAGGAGGCGTGGCCCACACCTGCAGCTCGTTGCAGGCGGCTTCCTCTGGCTTCTTAAGCAGAGCGCTGACAGATGGAAGACGCCAGAGCCTTAACCAGTCGTGGTACGACGTGGCCTCTGTCCCAACTCTCGGAAACCAGCTTGTGAGTTTTTTACTCTTCGTTTTTTGACTAATTTTTGGATTCTCTCTGTTTTCGCCTCAGATTTTGGTGCTTGGATGCACTCACCTGTCTTGACGTCTCGTCCGAAGAAACAGACCAGCAGAACCCGTCTGCTCAGATTTTGCTCTGGCGCTCCCCTCATACTTCCTGGATGTTACCCAGCGAGGCCTGAGATCCCCTTTCCCGGGTTCTGTTGGTTCTGTGTTCACTTTGGGCAATCCATCTGTCAACCGTTGCCGATGAGGCTCGCTCAGGATCCCTCGCCAGTTACATCTGCCGTCCTCAGCCACTAGCCGCCTATCTCCAGCAGCGTAAAGTCATAGAGTCCTCCCGACGCTACTTCTTCCCGGTTAGGTCCGCCCAGCCCAATGGTAAGCAGCGCCACTTCTAGCAATTCTCCGGGTTCTCCTTTCAGAGTTACTCACTCCCTCTCTCTTGCGGACTCTCCAGCCGTGACGTTCTGACCCAGCCGAATCGCCTGTAGTTCCGTCCGTAGATCTGCCTGTTTCCAAAATAAACATCTTAAAACTGTGCATTGCCTCCCGTTCGTATCTGCATGTGGACTCGTCACCTGAAAACCATGACACACAGGGGTTTCATACATTAATGGGAAACTAATGTTTATGTTATCTTCGCCACTCATTATGACTAAAAATAAAGCTGAAGTCTTTTAAGTTCCGCTAGCCAAAATGCTATTAGCTTCTTGTAGCTTCCGATTTCCAGTTATTCAACACAAGCCGTTTTAAAGCATCAGACTTGTTCGTTTCGCTCCGCCATCGTTCGATAGTGCTATGAGCCTTATTACCGCGTTAATATGGATTAATGTCGATTTAAAGGCGTTTTGTTTAACTTTATGAGTAACACAGTTTATCGCCTGATCGCTGCAGCAACCCCTAGCTCCCGGAGGTAGAATTGCATTGAAAAATCAAGCTCTCCTAAAGGAAATGATTTTACTGAGCAAATCATTCTTTAAAATGTTATTTCCTCAAATAATGCTTTGTGTAACTCAGGATTTGCATTGTGAAAGGGTTGAAACACATGCCAAATGTTGTTTGGAATCAGTACAGATAATTTAACCTCAATTCACATTCTTTAAGATGAACTTTGGTTCTTTAACTCAAACAAAATGTTATTTCATTAAATAACGTTATGTTTACTCAGGATTCGCATTGTGAATTGACTGAACACATGCCGAATCTTGTTCTAAATTAGTTAATATCATTTAAGTCCATTCCATGTTCTTTAAGTCAGATCTGCAGTGAACAGTTGGACAGGTTTGATTGTAAAATAACCATGACCTGGTAAAATAGAAACAAAGGCCTTTTATTAATTTTCGCAACTGATTTACGGTTTTCCTTTTAATCTGTTCATGTTTACTGAAAGACAGAACAACTTTATTAACCCTTGTGACATAGTGGTTGAGATTGTTTTTATTCACCGATTGTCTCTTATAGATATTCATAATTCATTGCGTCATGTTTATTTGCATGTGTATGCTTTATTTATAGAATTATCAAAACAAACATTTAATACAGTATATGAATCCCCTCAACACCTTGGCATTGAATCCCAAAATTCAACGCCAAGGTGTTGGTCAAAAATTTCCTATATAAGGGAACCAGTTGATTGCTTCAAAGTCCCGACAAGCAGCATTCACTCCTGGAGAAGCGTAGAGCTACAGGGAGAGTCGTCTGCATTGTCCATGGCTTTGCAGCAATCCCTCATACTGAGCAAGCATGAAGCGACAGTGGAAAGAAAAACCACCCATTAGCGGGAAGGAAAAACCTCCAGCAGAACCGGGCTCAGTATGAACGATCATCTGCCTCGACCGACTGGGGGTTACAGAAGACAGAGCAGAGACACAACAAGACAGACAAAAAAGCACAGAAGCACACATTGATCCAGTAATCTGTTCTACATTAGATGGTAAGGTTTTTGTGGGCTACCATGTTTTGCTCTGTTAAGCCAGAGAAAATTAAATTTCAAGAAAGCTAAGTTAGTTTTTTGTCTTTAGGGAAATTATTCCTCACTTCTACTAATATAGCTAGTCTAACTATTGCCATCATGCAGGTTTTACAAATGCCTAAATATGCTCCAAATAGCTAAAGGATCTGCCTCCCATTCTACTTTTAGAGACTCTAGGAACCACCAGTAGACCTGAAGTCTGAGAGCGAAGTGCTCTGTTAAGAACATACGGGGTAATCAGAGCTCTGATATATGATGGAGCTTGATTATTAAGGGCTTTATACATTAGAAGAAGAATTTTAAATTCTATTCTTGATTTAACAGGAAGCCAATGAAGGGAAGCTAAAATTGGAGAAATATGATCCCTCTTGTTGATTTTCATCAGAACTCTTGCTGCAGCATTTTGGATCAGCTGAAGACTTTGAACTGCATTTTGTGGACTTCCTGATAGTAAAGAATTACAAAAGTCCAGCCTTGAAGTAACAAATGCATGGACTAGTTTTTCAGCATCACCCCTGGACAGAATGTTTCTAATTTTGGCAATATTCCTGAGGTGAAAAAAGGAAACTCTGGAAACCTGTTTAATATGGGATTTAAATGACATGTCTTGGTCAAAAATAACACCAAGATTTTTACTTTATTACCAGAGGCCAAGTTAATGCCATCCAGATTAAGTGATTGATTAAGAAGTTTATTTTTTGAGGACTCTGGTCCAAAGATTACAACTTCTGTCTTGTCAGAATTTAAGTGCAATTTAAGAATCGGTTAGATTAAACTCAAATGACAGGGTTGTGAGGAAATACTGTTAATTCTTCACAATCAATGCCATATGTCAGCACAAGGTCTAAAGTATGAAGCCAAGAGTGTGTCGGTTTATGCACATTTTGAGCAAAACCAATTGAATCTAGGATAGTTTTAAAGGCTGCACTAAGGTTATCACATTCTGTGTCAAAATGAATGTTAAAATCCCCCACTATAATAAACTTGTCAGTGTTTATCACCAAATCAGATAAGAAGTCTGACAACTGATCCAAAAACTGAGAGTAAGGGCCTGGTGGACGATACAAAACAACAAAGAGATGAGGTTTTGCAGTTTGGATGAGTGAAATTGAGGGTTGAATGTTCAAAAGAACTGTAGTTATTAATTGGCCTGGGATTAATTAATAAATCAGACTGAAAGATGGTTGCTACTCCTCCTCCTCTTCCCATAGACTAGGAATGTGGAAATTTGAATAATTGGAAGGAGTTGACTTATTTATACTAACGTAGTCCTCTTGTAGCCAGGTCTCTGTGAGACAAAATCAATCAATCTGATCATCAGAAATCAATTCATTAACAAAGTCTTTGGAGGGAGAGACCTTATATTTAATAGACCGTATTTAATTGTTTTATTTTTTGGTCCCAGGGTGTGTTTTCAGTCTTTTTAATCACCTGACGGTTCCCGGAGTCCGCCTCCTTTTCCAGGAATAAATTACTGAAAGACTCAAAGCCAGCAGAACCTGTGACGGTTGGTGAATTCAAGGTAAAGTTGAAATACCTGTTTTTGAGTTGGAACCTGGATCTTGTGCTCCCAGATGTGTCCAGATGTGTAAGGAGGCAGACAGAAGACCCAACGGCTCCATCCGATTACCTCTAATTATAGCACCTAGCTCCTGTTCCTTGACCTTTCATGAGGTGAACAGTAAGAACTCTATCATGTTTAGGAGAGGAGCTTCAGACTCTTGTGCTGATTTCAGATAGCCTTTAACTTCGACGTCATTCCGCAATGGAAATGCACATGTATGATTCTAGTCAAATCTGGGCCTACAGCCCTTTTAAAATTAACTGAGAATTTGTAGTTAAAAACTACAAAGTACACGCTATCTTCCCTCCTGACATTTTTGTTAATTTCCCTGAGGTGGTCTGTGCTCATACGTCATGTCACACAAAGGATTGTGGGATTCCCTATAGCCCCTTAGCGCCAGTAAAGGACATTGCGAGGTTCCTATGCTAAATTAGCCGCGGGAGGAAGCATACAGGCCGGACGATAATTCATTGAGAATACAGGGTTTCCCCCAGAAAAGGGGGTAATCCTGCCTGCCAGTGTTGGCCTGTATGACTATATCGATTGATGGACATGTGGCGCAATAGAGAAAGTTCTATAAAAAGTTCAATAGAAGAACAGTTTTCATGTAGGTTAATACTATAGTCATTACATACTCCCAACCAATCGCAAACATAGACCCAGTAATGCTTTGTTACCAAGCTCCGCCCACTTCAGTTAAGAGCATGTGTTCCTTTTTAAAAACTTGCAGTTTTAGTAAAAAGTTGGTTGAATAAAGGGTTGAGTTTCAATTCAATGTTTGTGGGTTCTTTACCTATAAATACGTCATACATCATTTCACCTAATTGGTCTAAAAAGATTTTATTGAAAACTTTTTATTTGAAAGAAGAAATATGAAATATGATAAAAATATTTTTTTAGTTTTTATTTGATTCCTATTCAAAAAACTTTAATAAGAATGACTATATTGTTAATATAGGCGGCTACAGAGTATCATTTGTTTAATATTTGGTTGGTGGTGTGCCTTGTGATTTTTCCGATGAACAAAATGTACTTTGGCTCAAAAAAGGTTGAAAAACACTGATTTAGATAATTATTCTTAATCCATTTTTTTTGTATTGATTGTATTGTTTTGACAGATTTGGACAGCTTTTGACAGTTTAGACATCACTGTTCAATCCGTCTTTCTCTGGAGAAGCTGCAAAAATGTCAGCTGGGACAATTTGTTGACAGGACAGCTATAAGTTGGGTGCTCCGAAAATATGTCATCTATGGAAGACAGGCAAGACGAAGGTCATTATTGAAACATGCAAAACCCTGTGTCTTCAGAGTGAAAAATGGTAGTAGCAGCATCATACTGGGATGGTTTTTATCAGTAGGGACAGAAAAGCTGGTCAGAGGAGATGAAAAGGTGGATCGAGCTAAAATATTGGGAAATCCCACGAGAAAACCTTCTGGGACCAAAAACGTACGTCCGGAGCTACAATCAAATGGTTTAGGTCAAAGCACATTCAAAGGTTAGAATGGCCCAGTCAAAGTCCAGACTTGAGCTCAAATGATAATATGTCAGGTTTCAGAAAACAAACAAAAAAACGGATGTTCTTGGGGCTCTCCATCCAAATCAACTGAGATGAAGCTGTTCCACAAAACTGTCCCTAGAAATCTGGTAGACAAGTCTTGAAAAGTCTTGCAGAGTGAAAGATTTTCCTTGATGATTCCTGTCCAGACTGACAGATGTCATCCAGAATGTATTTAGATCTGTGCATGACGTGCTGCTTTTTGAGACCTTTTAGCCTTCTTTAAAGCTAGGGTCAGTGATTTTTCCCAAAGTTTCCCCAAGTCCCTTTTTGAATAACTGCGCATGCGCAAGAACGGCTTACCTCGCTCTTCCACTTTTCAGGGGATCGCGTCTTAAAACTCTCCCAAATCCACTGTGGTCATATTTCTTTCTACTGAGACCTTCTTCTCATAAACATGAATGCGGTTCGCTTCCTGCGACTCTCAGCCATGTTCAAAGTCTACGGTGAGAGCAGTGGAGCTACAATCAACGGCTAACCGCTAAGCTAACCGGTAACCTGGCCACTAAGCTAACCGGATACCTAAACACTACAATTGCGCAGCCAGCAAGCGGAAACTCTGAAGGAAGGAGCACAGGGTACTGCCGTTATTTGAGCACGTCGTGAATATGAATAACCAACAGAATATGACAACCAATAGATAAGATAATAGCCCCGGAACTTGAGGGGAACAGGAGGTGAGTGTATAATGTCTGGGTGAGAGCAGGAATAAAACTCTGATGAATCTCTGCCTCTCAGACCGAGGGGCATCGATTGGAGTTTATACAGGCCTGCAGCTCCCATAGAAAACTATTTTTAACCTCCTTTTTGTGAATACATAATGTATTTACTACTTTCAGGATGGAAGGACCTCGTTACACAGTATTAACAAGCGTTTCTGAACAGGATTACCAACTATAGCTTTAAGTTGTCAGACAGGTTCTAATAAATAGGTTTTTGTGAGCTAGTGAAAACTGAACCAAAAAGTTAAGAATATATTTGTGTGATAAAAAAAAAAAAAAAAAAAATCCTGATTTGTAACAACACAAAATAGCAAAAGCAGATTGTAGGTCCGGAAGGAGGCAAATGTGCTGTGTTTTATTTGATTTCAGAAAGATTAGCTGAATGAATTACTTTCATTTTGTCATTGGTTTCATATTGGGTCAAACTTTGACACAATTCTTGCTCTCACACAGCACCACACAAATGAAAACAAACAGGAGTTTCCAACGTGAACTGAAACATCTGACCTGGCTGGCTTATAAGGACAAATGTTTACTGTCATTTTTTTGTTTTTGTTTTTGTTTCTTAACTTCTCTCTTTGTTCAACATTAATTGCTCACTATGTGACGCAGAGACACACACTGTGCAATGTATTGAGGTACTTAGATGAGTAACCAGAGGAGGCTGACATCTAAAGACAAATCTAGGAACTTCCTGTTTATTCTGTGTCACGATGATATTATATTTGGTCCTCAGCTTTCATTGACAGCAAAGTTATATAAGGTAAATTAGCCAAAGCTGTTTCTTTATGGTTATCTGTAGGCGCAGGATTTTGAAAATTGGACAAAAGCTGAATCATCAACAAACAGACAACAAAAAAATCATTGTTGCTCATAGGTTTTTGCACTTTTCTATCTGACTTCACGTGTTTTTAAAACTCCAGCAACTGCTTTGCGTCACTTATTACTTCTTCTTTTTTATTGAAATTTCAGATGTGAAAGTGCTATGCTGGCAACTCAGAAACCAACTCTTTAAAGCCAACAGAATCTCCGATGTTAGACAGTACCAATTACAGCTGGATGATTCACGCAGGATCAACAGCAACTAGTGGTGATGCCACTCCCTGGTTGTTAAACTTGGTGGAGACATAATCACTCACATGTTGACTTAAGACAAATCCAAATTTCCACTCCTTTTGTTTTATTTTAATGTGGACCATCCAGTTTTTTTTTTTTTAACATGAATCAGTTATACGTCTTTGTGTCTAAATGTGTCTTTCTTTATCTGGTTGGTTAATTTTATGTAAGTTTAGGTACTTAGAGGGTTTATGATTTACTGTCATACTAAGCTGAGTGTAATGTTTAACCAAAGTGCAAATATGGAAATTTTTTTACGTCTTGAAATGTGGAAACTGAAACTGCACTAAAGGATTGAATCCTTTGGCAACATGATTTATTGCTGGTGTCACTCGTTTCTCAGCAGGTTCATCTCAAGACACTATTTATTTCAGTAATTTAGCTTGAAAAGTGACTTAAACTTATTGGTTTATTACACGCGGCATGATATGTTGTGAGTACCTATCTCTGTTATTTTTTAATGATTATGGCTCATAGCTAATGAAACCCTAAAATTCAGAAATTTTAAATAATATATCCATCCATCCATCGTCTTCCGCTTATCCGGGGTCGGGTCGTGGGGGTAGCAGCTTCAGTAGGGAGACCCAGACGTCCCTCTTCCCAGCCACCTGGGCCAGCTCCTCCGGGGGAATCCCAAGGCGTTCCCAGGCCAGCCGAGAGACATAGTCCCTCCAGCGTGTCCTGGGTCTTCCCCTGGGCCTCCTCCTGGTGGGACATGCCCAGAACACCTCACCAGGGAGGCGTCCAGGAGGCATCCTGACCAGATGCCCGAGCCACCTCACCTGGCTCCTCTGGACGTGGAGGAGCAGCGGCTCTACTCTGAGTCCTCCCCGGATGACTGAGCTCCTCACCCTATCTCTAAGGGAGAGCCCAGACACACTACGGAGAAAACTCATTTCAGCCGCTTGTATCCGGGATCTCGTTCTTTCGGTCACGTCCCAAAGCTCGTGACCATAGATGAGGGTAGGAACGTAGATCGACCGGTATATCGAGAGCTTCGCCTTTTGGCTCAGCTCTCTCTTCACCACAACGGATCGGTACAGCGCCCGCTTCACAGCAGACACCGCACCAATCCGCCTGTCGATCTCCCGCTCCATCTTCCCCTCATTCGTGAACAAGACCCCAAGATACTTGAACTCCTCCACTAGGGGCAGCACATCCTCCCCAACCCGGAGAAGGCACTCTACCCTTTTCCGGTTCAAGACCATGGTCTCGGATTTGGAGGCACTGATTTTCATCCCGGCCGCTTCGCACTCGGCTGCGAACCGCTCCAGTGAGAGCTGTAGATCACGCCCTGATGAAGCCAATAGGACCACGTCATCCGCGAATAGCAGAGACGCAATCCTAAGGCCACCAAAACGGATCCCTTCAACACCTTGGCTGTTCCTAGAAATTCTGTCCATAAAAGTTATGAACAGAATCGGTGACAAAGGGCAACCTTGGCGGAGTCCACGGTCGAATGCTTTCTCCAGATCCACAAAGCACATGTAGACTGGTTGGGCAAAATCCCATGCCCCCTCCAGGATCCTGCTGAGGGTGTAGAGCTGATCCAGTGTTCCACAGCCAGGACGAAAACCACACTGCTCTTCCTGAATCTGAGATTCGACTATCCGACGGACCCTCCTTTCCAGAACCCCTGAATAGACCTTACCAGGGAGGCTTAAGAGTGTGATTCCTCTGTAATTGGAACACACCCTCCGGTCACCCTTTTTAAATAGGGGGACCACCACCCCAGTCTGCCAATCCAGGGGAACTGCCCCCGATGTCCACGCAATGCTGCAGAGCCGCGTTAACCAACACAGCCCCACAACACCCAGAGCTTTAAGGTACTCAGGGCGAATCTCATCCACCCCCGGGGCCTTGCCACCGAGGAGCTTTTTAACAACCTCGGCGACCTCAGCACCACAGATGGGAGAACCTGACCCAGAGTCCCCAGGCTCTGCTTCCGCAATGGAAGACGTGTTGGTGGGATTAAGGAGGTCTTCGAAGTATTCCGCCCACCGACGCACGACGTCCCAAGTCGAGGTCAGCAGCACACCACCCCCACTATAAACAATGTTGGTATTGCACTGCTTCCCCCTCCTGAGATGCCGGATAGTGGACCAGAATCGCTTCGAAGCCGTACGGAAGTCTTTCTCCATGGCCTCTCCCAACTCTTCCCACGCCCGAGTTTTTGCCTCGGCGACCAGCCGAGCCGCCTGCCGCTTCGACTGCCGGTACACATCAGCTGCTTCCGGAGTCCCACAGGCTAATAAAGCCTGATAGGACTCCTTCTTCAGCTTGACGGCTTCCCTCACCGCTGGTGTCAACCAGCGTGTTAGAGGGTTGCCGCCGGGACATGCACCGACAACCTTGCGGCCACAGCTCCGACTAGCCGCCTCAACAATAGAGGCGTGGAACATGTTCCACTCAGACTCAATGTCCCCCGCCTCCCTCGGGACGTGTTCAGAGCTCTACCGGAGGTGGGAGTTAAAGCTACGTCTAACGGGGGACTCTGCCAGACGTTCCCAGCAAACCCTCACACTACGTTTGGGCCTGCCCGGTCGGACCGGCTTCCTCCCCCACCATCGGAGCCAACTCACCACCAGGTAGTGGTCGGTGGAGAGCTCCGCCCCTCTCTTCACCCGAGTGTCCAAGACATGCGGCCGCAGATCAGATGAAACAACAACAACAAAGTCGATCATTGAACTGCGGCCTAGGGTGTCCTGGTGCCAAGAGCACATGTGGACACCCTTATGCTTGAACATGGTGTTTGTGATGGACAATCCATGACGAGCACAGAAGTCCAACAACAGAACACCACTCGAGTTCAGATCAGGTGGGCCGTTCCTCCCAACCACGCCCCTCCAGGTCCCACTGTCATTGCCCACGTGAGCGTTGAAGTCCCCCAGCAGAACGAGGGAGTCCCCAGGAGGGGGACTCTCCAGTACCCCCTCCAAGGACTCCAAAAAGGGTGGGTAATCCGAGCTGCTGTTTGGTGCATATGCACAAACAACAGTCAGAATCCGTCCCCCCACACGTATGCGGAGGGAGCCCACCCTCTCGTTCACCGGAGTAAACCCCAACGTACAGGCACCGAGATGAGGGGCAACAAGTATGCCCACCCCAGCTCGGCGCCTCTCACCAGGGGCAACTCCAGAGTGGAAGAATGTCCAACCCCTCTCAAGGAGACTGGTTCCAGAGCCAGAGCCATGCGTCGAGGTAAGTCCGGCTATCTCTAGTCGGAACCTCTCAACCTCGCGCACGAGCTCAGGCTCCTTCCCCACCAGAGAGGTGACATTCCACGTCCCAAGAGCCAGCTTCTGCAGCCGAGGATCGGAACGCCAAGGTCCCCGCCCTCGACTGCCACCCGTTGCACAATGCACCCGACCTCTTTGGCCCCTCCGACAGGTGGTGAGCCCATTGGAAGGGGGACCCATGTCACCTCTTCGGGCAAAAGCCCAGCCACCAGGCGCTCGCCAACGTGCGATATTTATATTATAAAATAATATATAAGTCCAATAAAAAAAAAACTTTACATATAAACTGGCCAACTGACATGTATTTTCTTGAACTATACAGTATATGCATTTAATATCAGGTTTGGCTCCTTTACTGCATCAGAACGCTGTGGTACTGCTAAGGTGTCAAGGAAGCCATTAAACAAGATGTTTTTGTTCCCCCGTGAACTCGAATCTGTGTCAAAGATTACATCTATGGTGATAAAATAATTGTCTAATAGAATAAGACGCAATCTTTGTCATGGATATATTTTCTATGATTTAGTATCCAACCACTTTAGAGATTGTGTAATATTTTATAAGTTTAATATTATAGTTTTGTTCCATTCGCATTGTTTGCGTTTGGTGTGAACGTAGCATAACTATCCTTTACTAAAATGAAAACAAGAAACAAGTACAAGTACTAGCTAAGTAAGTTAAAATTGTGATGTTCATTCAACAACTTGAACAATGTGGCATAACAATGTATAACTAAGGAAACACCAGAAAGAGAGATGTAAACAATGTGAACACATTAAAGGTATAGTTGTTAACCCTGTTCATAAACGTTTTATGTTATACTGGGTAAAATCGTCCTTCCATCCTGAAAGTAGTCAATACATTATGTATTCAGAAAAATTTGGTTAAAAAATTAGATCTCTGTGAGAGCTGCAGGCCTGTAAAAACTGACCAATCGCTGCTGTTCGCACCGAAGAACAGGGATTGGTCAGAGTTTTGTTCCTGCTCTCACCCTCCTCTGTCCTTCAAGTTCTGGGGGTATCTCCTTATTTATTGGTTGTCCCACATGCCAATCATTCTGACGCGCTCACGTAACACCAGTTAGCCTTTGCTTGCTGGCTGCGCATGCGCACTTCTAGTGTTGTATGTATCCGGTTAGCTTAGCGGTTAGCTTAGGTGTTAGCCGTTCATTGTAGCTCAACTGTTCTCACCGTATACTTTGAGCATAGGGTTAGGGTAGGGTATTCTGGAAGTGGATAAGCCTAAACTTAAACAGTGCAGCCATATAAGAGAGAGCGCTTTTATTTATTAGTTATTTCAAAAACACATACCTACACAGGACGGTTAAGTTTCATATAAAAAGCACAGACTAAAAGACCAAAATACATTAAAGACCTGTTGTTGCTGTATCAACCCTCCAGACCACTCATCTTCTGGTTCTGGTCTGCTCTGCATACCCAGAACCAGAACCAAACACGGAGAAGCAGCATTTAGTTCCTATGCTCCACTAATCTGGAACAAACGTCCAGAAAGCTGCAAATTTACAGAAACACTGAGCTCCTTTAAATCAAGACTGAAAACCTGTTTAGAGCTGCTTTAAGCCCTAATAACAGGAACACTGACCAACATATTTGATGTGTGTTGATGTTTTCCCCTGATATTTAATTTAATGGTTGTTACTGGTCTAACAATCAGTGACTGTTTCGCTACGTTTGATGTTTTTGCTTTCTTGATGTAAAGCACTTCGAACCGCCTTGCTGCTGAAACGTGCTACAAATAAACTTAACTTGACTTGGGCTGAAGCTTCATCTTATTCTACCAACCCTTCATTCATTAATTTAAGCGTATATGCAAACAATGCTTAATAGCATCAAAAGCTTTTTGTTAAATCTATGAATATCCTAAAAATAAACTATGTTACTCAAAGATGAAGATATATTTTCAACCAGTTTCATTACAGCCCTTGAGGAGAATCGATTACCACTAAAACCAGATTATCACCTATAATTATTCATATAAGCTTATACCTTTTTAAAAACTGAGGAAGCAGATACACTTCCTTATAAATGATAAATAGGTGCATGTCACCATTTTTATATTTGGATGTAAGTTTTGCTATTTTATTTTTACTTATTTACTTTACTTTTGTTAATGTTTTTATTTTTTATTTTATGGCTAAACAATATATATCTATGATTATTTAATTGAAAGCTATACTTTTTGTTTTTGTTCTTGCCATTATTCATATTATAACCTTTGCACTAGTGGCTTTCATTTTAATCTGTTTTGTAATTTTTATGGGCTCACTCCATAAAAGAAAAGAAATTGATTTTGTTTTCACTTTTTTTTTTCTTTTCTATACGCATTCCTGAATGCAAACAAGTAGATTGGTTATTGCGTTGTTGTATTGTTTTCACGTCTGTTTCATTATTTATATAAGAGGCCAATCTACTAAAGGGGGCTAGTCATATTTTAAATATAAAACCACCAAAAACCACATCTTTATATGGTTTTCTAATTTATTTATATAAAGATGCCTCTTTGAATGATCAATCGCACGTCGATACCAGTTTGAAAGTTAAATAGTAGAGCGATTCGGGGAATATGCCTCCTTCATGTGTTGCATGGATTTATAACAACTAAATCTCACAACAAACCATATCAGCTGGCATCACCTTTCACAGGTAGGAATGAACATATACTTCTGATTGTATTTTTTCATTATAACATTATTTTGGCATTGTCTGTGGGCTCCATTATTTTTCCTTGTTCACTCATGGCATGCATGCACAAGATCATACATCCGGCCATGTGGTCTTGTTATTGTAAATATACACAAAATAGCCTTGTTTATTAACAAATAAAGCAAAAAACAACATGTAAAACACAGAAATAAAAAATAAGTCAACGGGGAGTGATGATTTAATTGGAAAGCCTTTGTATTCAAGCACAGAGAGCTACTGGTATAGAAAGTTGTAAAGTCATAGTACGTGACTATACCCTTTTAAGATAAATGTGATATGCAGCCTAGTGGTGGGAATCCTCTTCAGCCCGAGTCAGCCGGTGTATAGTCTGCTAAATGACGCAGTTCTCCATCTGCAACCGCGTGAAGAAATAACAGAGGAAGCCCATGTTGGGCAAGTCTAAACAATGAACTGTGCCACAAAAACTAGTGGAATTTTTATTTTTCAAACAAACAAGACCTCAAAATCTTCCCCTTAAAGACGTGGGAAGATTAAGAATTGCAAAAGGAGAAATTTTCATTTTATGACCTTTTATCTGAATTTCTTTATCTGAATCTAACAAACAGTTTGAGTGTGGAAAGTTTATTTTTCTACATGTTTACACGATTTGCACTTCTCCAGTGTTGTGTATTACAAACATAAATAAGTGCTGGTGAATCGTTATTTTATCTGTGATATATATATATATATATATATATATATATATATATATATATATATATATATATATATATATATATATAGCATACCACAATTTTTACAACTTTTCCTTTTCATTTGTGTTTGAGCTCATAGAAGCTGTTCTTTTCCATGTCTAAAGTTGAGAAATGTGTAAATGATACAAAAGTGAAAACAGAGGTAGAAAACACAAGGCAGCTGAGGAATGACCTGAGCGCTGCCAAGACTGACGACGTTTCACAGAATACCCCGAACTGGGGCATCAGAGCATAAAACAAAGGCCAAGTAGGACACAGTGAGGTGTTCATTACAAATTCAATAAGCGAAAACATTTTTGTCATGTGAGGAAGAAGATCTGTTTAACCTTCTACAGTGTCAAATGACTGAGCAGACAACTGTTATAAAAAAAAAAAAACTGTGACACCAAAGCTTGCTACATTGTGCGTGGAGTGGGTATTTATAGGGGAAACTGCAAGTGGCATGTTCGACCGGTTAAACCATGAGAGTTGAACAGGACGACTACAGTGTTTAGCTCAACAAATGTGTGAGACATTTTCGCTTTTACATCTTAAACATGCCCATCCAAATCCTGACCGATCACAGAACATGTGAGTATTTCACAGCCATAAGTGTGTTACAGTAGAAGTTACAACTTCTGCTCCAATTCTGACCGATATTATCTTGGCAGAGGAGTGGTGGCCTGGTAGGTAGAGCAGCGCGCAAGAAGGCTGCAGTTACCCGTAATATTATGAGTTTATTCTCATAGTTCAACCCCCACCCCCACCCTTCCCTGCTAAAAGGGGGTCCCAGCCTCTGGCACCGTCATTTTGGGGGTCACAGACTGAAAAGTTTGGGAACCCCTGCCCCCTGGGTTTTTGTAGAAGACACATTTTGTTGGAATGTACAATTAAAATGACAAAAAAAGATTTATTTTATGTTTTTGTGAGACTCAGAGAAGAATTTTCCATACAGACAACCATGAAGCTTCTTAAAAATCTTGTTATCGTGGAAGAGAGTTTAATTTTTCAGTACGATGTGTTCTCAGGTTGTGTTGATTAAAGGAAATCTATTCTCACTCTATAGAGTTCTACTGTTCTTCAATTATGCATTACGTGTTGTCATTTCAGCTTTTAACTTTCTGTTCTCTCTCTTTTTTTCTTCATAGTAGGTACACCTGGTCTGGCGTTCTGTTAACTGTGACATCATCCAGAGAAGACGGCTCACCGACTATTACCATCTAATGTAGAACAGATTACTGGATCAATGTGTGCTTCTGTGCTTTTTGTCTCTCTTGTTGTGTCTCTGCTCTGTCTTCTGTAACCCCCAGTCGGTCGAGGCAGATGACCGTTCATACTGAGCCTGGTTCTGGTTCTGCTGGAGGTTTTCCTTCCCATTAATGGGGAGTTTTTCTTCCCACTGTCGCTTCATGCTTGCTCAGTATGAGGGATTGCTGCAAAGCCATGGACAATGCAGACGACTCTCCCTGTAGCTCTACGCTTCTCCAGGAGTGAATGCTGCTTGTCGGGACTTTGATGCAATCAACTGGTTCCCTTATATAGGAACATTTTTTGACCAATCTGTATAATCTGACCCAATCTGTATAATATGATTGAATTGACTTTGTAAAGTACCTTGAGATGACATGTTTCATGAATTGGCGCTATATACAGGACTGTCTCAGAAAATTAGAATATTGTGATAAAGTTCTTTATTTTCTGTAATGCAATTAAAAAACATGAAATGTCATACATTCTGGATTCATTACAAATCAACTGAAATATGGCAAGCCTTTTATTGTTTTAATATCGCTGATTATGGCGTACAGCTGAAGAAAACTCAAAAATCCTATCTCAAAATATTAGAATATTTCCTCAGACCAAGTAAAAAAATAAAATTATAACAGCAAAACAAAATCAAACATTTGAAAATGTCCATTAATGCACTCAGTACTTGGTTGGGAATCCTTTTGCACAGATTACTGCATCAATGCGGCGTGGCATGGAGGCAATCAGCCTGTGGCATTGCTGAGGTGTTATGGATGCCCAGGATGCTTCAATAGCGGCCTTTAGCTCATTTGCATTGTTGGCTCTGGTGTCTTTCAGCTTCTTCTTCACAATACCCCACAAATTCTCCATGGGGTTCAGGTCAGGGGAATTGGCAGGCCAATCAAGGACAGTAATGCCATGGTCAGTACACCAGTTACTGGTGGTTTTGGCACTGTGGGCACGTGCCAGATCTTGGTTGTGCAGCGTTTCCTGCCACATTTCCCCCTTCCAACACACTTTTTGTGAATGTGCTTTGAAACTGCACTCTGTGAACAGCCTGCTCTTTGAGAAATTTCTTTTTGTGTCTTACCCTCCTGATGGAGGGTGTCAATGATGGTCTTCTGGACAGCAGTCAGATCAGCACTCTTCCCCATACTTGTGATTTAGTTTACTGAACCAAGCTGAGTGTTTTTCAAGGCTCAGGAAACCCTTGCAGGTGTTTCGAGTTAATTAGACGATTCAAGTGATTATTTGAATAGCCTACTAGTATACTTTTTCACGATATTCTAATTTTCTGAGACAGTCCTGTAAATAAAATTTAATTTAATTGAATTGAATTGAAATACATGCAAAAAAAGCTTCATACAACGGAAATTAAAGGAAATAATTTCAAGAATGCTGCAAGGCTCACATTTATGCATTAAAAATTTTGAGGTAAACAAAACACAAAATCTTGACTTTGGCTGAGAAAACAAAGCAAAAACAAAACAAAGATTTTCCAACAAAACTATTGGAAATGTACAAACCGGGGTAGGGTTTTTTTTACTTAAGAAAATCCAAACACATTGACGTTGAGTAATATGTGGTCGCTACCTGACAAAGTCTCAGACAGTAAAGAGGAAGTGGGGAAAGAGTAAACAGTCTACATGGGGATTGCATAAAAATCATGAGGATCTCTAAAGCAGATTTTTCTAAAGCACTGCTGAGAAAAACTCTTCTTCAGGAAGCTCGGGCCCTCAGGCTGACATGAAGGGTAACAGTGCAACCATTCAGCTTCAAAACACAGGAGTGGTGCCGAGGTTCCTGGAGTCACCCAGCAGCTCCTGGAAATATCTGTGTTAACCTCCCCTTTTTGACTTGGTTAATGTTGAACATCAAAGCTGAGAAAAGCAAGAAAAATTGTTACAGAAAGGATGCCATTATAAGGATGTTCCCCAAAAGACATGTGCCTGCGGCCGTTAATTTTCTCTTTTCCCTTTTTTGACCGGGCTAAATGTCTAAGATCATCATAAAAAATTAGTTATTAGATAAAGATGAATGAATGACAGTCGTTTCAAATTATTTTAATTTACTAAGAGGAAATAAGTTATCTAAATCAACATGCCACACAAAATATTCATAAGTTATTTTTTCCAATAAATGTTTTCTTGTCAAATTCCCAACATCTCGTGACTTCTAACCCTGCATCGATGTTGGTGAAGAATCCAAGCCTGTACCGTCTGTTTTAGGCCTAACTTATTACATTACATTTTTTATATTATTTTTAGTTAGCTTTTTATCATTCAAAATTTGTTAATCATCCAAAAGCCTGATAAAGGAAGCTTTTTCTTTTACATTTATGTAATGTTTACCGCGTTATAAACATGAATAGGTTTTTATGGTCTAAACTAAATAATAAAAAGTAATGAAAATGTGTTACAGTAGAATTTCCGAACGAATAAAAAACACGACCCTTTTTGCCTTTGTAATTACTAAGTTACAAATTATACCCATTCTGTGATTCTCTTTTATTTGGGGTCCAGCAAGGCTCCATTCTCGGCCCTCTTCAATTTTTGCTTTTTTATGCTGCCAATTGAAGCTGTTATAACTCAGCCCCAGTTATCCTTAAATCTGCTATGCAGATGATCTACAGATCTACATGTTACTGAAGACAGATTGCAATAATGTTCTCCATTCTGCACTAGATTGTATTATTATTATTATTATTTATGCTGCCAAATAGTGGTTGGGCAAGACTTTTTCAGGTTTTTACATGAACAACAGACTGAATTTTACATTCAGAAAACAAAATGGCTCTGTTGTCACGACAAGTTTTTTTCAGCTGTGTCCTTTAGCCAAGGTTAATCAAATCGTCATGACCCAGAGTAGGCCATTTAAAGTTTTGATAAATTCAGTGCTCTCTGTGTCGGAATAAGCCTAAATCGTCTTCAGTAGGTCCAGAATGCAGCTGCCCATCTATGAACCAACACTGATGTGCTCCCATCAGCCCAGTTTTACCTGGGTTTCCTGCTGATTTTAGATTTGACTTTAAACTTTTACTGTTCTTTTTTTAATCTGTCAATGGCCTTGATCTTATTTGTTTATTATAAATTTAAGCAACTGTTTGCGTGGCAGGTCCTTGGGGTCATCCAGTCAGCTTTCAATGGATGTTCCAAGGAATAACGTTAAACGCTGACCGGGCCTTTTTGGTGGTAGCATCCGTGTTCTGGAACCAGCTTCCACTGGATCCTCGAACAATCACCAAACCGGACCTTTTTAAAAGCAAAATAAAAACACATAGTTCAGAAACGCTTTTAATGTCCCTTAGCTCCTTTTTTAAATGTATTACTTTGTTTTCTGTGATCCTTTTGATGTTTTTTAGTGGTTTAACTATTGTGCGATTAGCTCTCTGTAATTGTGACGTTTTTAAGCTGTTAATAAGTTGGTAAATAATTGAAGATAAAACCGGTATATCCCCATCTTCATATTTTCCTCTTATATATTGTACTAAATATGGTTTGAAGGTTCTTCTTATACTCACTCTGATCTAGAGAATTTTAAATATTATAAAACCATTTTCTAAATCCAAATTTAAACTTTTAAATTGTAAATAATACAGATGTTCAAATGTAAGGTATAGCTTAAAACATAATGAATGAGCCACAGTGTAACTAAGTAATTAAAGAAGTGTTAAACGTCTGAATGAACCTGTCAGGAATAGTTAGCAGCGAGAGAATGTCGAATGTGAGTAAATGTCTGTTGAGGGTAATTTTAAACAACAAAACAAAGTGACTCTGTTTTATTTTCCTATATTTTAATCATGTAAAGCACTTTGCATTGTCTTTGTACTGAAATGTGCTTTTTAAATAAATTTGCCTTGCCTTGCTTTTGTTGGAATTACCATGACCTGGATGACTGAGAATCTTCACCAGCAAAAAGGGATTATTTAGTAAGAGATATTTAATTTATGGAAGGGACTATTTGATTTGGAAGATCTGGCAGTAATCGGTCTGGGTGTGGCTGTTGATATTGAGCCAAATAATTGAGTTAATCACAATCCCTTCATCCTTTCACATTAACCGATTTGGATAACTTTTTTTCCCTTAATGAATTAAATCCTAATTACAAAACTGCATTTATATTTACTCAGATTTTCTGTCTGATAATATTCTTCTGTGTGTAAAAACAGAAGAAATCCGCTTAGGGGGTGAATACTACATGTCACTAGCATTCTAAAACTCCTGAAATTCTGGAGGAGTCCTTGGATTGTTTTTTTCTATGATTTGTGTCCGCAAAGACAACTGATTTTATTATAACAATAACCCCCAAACTTTATTCTACAAAAAACAAATAAACTAAATGCAATTGCCCAAAAATGTTTAACTGTTGTTGAGTTTCTTGTCCCATTTCCTAAACCCAAACATGTTAAGAAGCCAGAACATGCTCTGGTGACTACAAATATCTATAACCAAGGCAATAATTGGAGAATTATTGGCTCCAATCGGTTTTAAAAGTAGATTTTTCTTGTCCCAAAGTTTTACCCACAAGCAATTTATTTCTTTTTCTAGTCCTTTATCTCTGACATTTTCATGACTCCAGTTACTTATGACAGCTAGCTATAAAACCATAAAACCCCATGAAGTGTAACGGCGTGGTATTATTTACTCAAAAAATGTAAATAAAAACCAAGAAAGTGCCCCTGAAGTAAGTTATCGTGTCATGGCATGACGAGCTCTACGTGTCACTGCAGGGTTGTTTTTACTTTCTTGCACAATAGCTGTGCAAGTACAATGTTTCATCATGATTGTGTGCAGCAGAGCGGCCCGTCCCACATCCGGCCTATGATAATTCCCTCCACGGGGGCCTTTAAAAGGCCTGCAGGTCCGCTCAGGCAGGCAGAACATCAGGACAACTGATAACAAAGCAAACTAAGAAGCACAGCTTCTCTTCACTCGTCTTTGTCAGGTAAACAGACCTTTCTTACCACAGCGTTTTTTTCTTTCAATCTCCAGTTTTGCTTGCTGGACCGCTGCAGCCTCTGCTACATATTTCCATAGAGAGCGAGATTAGAGGTGCTGATTTAGTCACTGCGCTGAATGATGTTGCTGAGGAAGACAGGAGAGTGATGCTCATACTGTAGATAGCTTTAAGAGCAGATGGAGATATCTTCGGCTGCTGGGGCTTCTGTAGCTCTAATGCATGGTGACACCGTTCCACCTGAAACTGCAGGATCTCATCTCCGGTCTTCTTTCTCACCACAGATCTATAAAAAAAATGGAGTCCAAGAAGAACTGCAACATGAGTCAGATGTGGACCAAGAAGATGCCCAAAGGAGTGGACTTGGAGATTTCCCACCAGCTCCCGTCCATGAGGTGTGTGGCCAACCTGATCATAGCCATGGAGAGGCTGAAAGCTGGCATGTCAGAGAAGGTCCTGAGCACCGACTTCAGCGACGAAACCCTGCTCAACATCATGCTGGAGAGCGTTGTGGAAGGTAATCACGCAACTGAGATCATATTAAGCTTTAATTCCAATTTAAGTTAACCAAAACCACAGCTTTCTAAGGATTTAGCCTGTTTAAAGGATGTTTAAAACTGAACTCCCGCTTCTGAAGAAGAAATAAAAGCAACAAACTTAATTAAACAAGTGCATGTTTTCTTATTTAGAGAGATTCATCGTTGAGAGAACTTCAGCTGGACCAGGTCAGTTCAGCAGAGGGGTAGAGCATCCTTGCACTGTGACGGACAGCCAGAAAAGAAGCCTGGTTCTGGTCCAAAGCAACTTGGAGCTCCTGGCAGTGATGCTGCAAGGAGGCAGCGACAACCGCAAAGGTAAACCAGCGCAATGCTTAGATGGGGCTGTTTTTTTTTGCCACACTTGTTTTCCCCATGTCAGATCAGATATTTAGACTTTTAAAGAATTCTTTGACCTTCCAGAAAAATATCCAAATACATCACGTCGTAAACCCTTGGTTTTTACGTCTAAGTTTAAACCGCAGGTTTCACTTCATAAAAGAGGTTAAAATACGACTGAATTGATATGTTATTGTGTAATTTTGGGGGAAACTTTTTGAAAACTCTGGAGAGGATTTCCATTTGCCCTATATGAACCTCCGTCATCAACTCTCTCCCCAGTTTACCTGAACATGGCCACGTATGTGCACCTTACACCCAACACTGAGGTGGGCCAGCCGGTCGTTCTGGGCATCAAGGACACCAACTTCTACCTGTCGTGCCACAAGAACGGTGACAAACCAACCCTGCATCTGGAGGTAAACGCGCTCCCCTGTAGTGAGGTGTTGACCTCTTGGCGCCCATCATCTTCTCATTCGATGTCCGTTGTAGAAGTTGCTGACTCTGATCTTTTTGATGATTTTTTGTTTTTGCCAGGAGGTGGAGGACAAAGCAAGCCTCTCTGAGATCAGCTCAGACAGCGAGATGAGGCGCTTCCTGTTCTACAAACGGGACACCGGGCTGAACATCAGCACGCTCATGTCTGCCCACTTCCCCAACTGGTACATCAGCACGTCGACACAAAACAACAAGCCCGTGGAGATGTGCCAGGAGAGCGCCTCTCGCTACAGAACCTTCAGCATCCAGCGTCAGATCTGAGCCCCCCCCTGGACGCAGCGGGAGGAGGACGCTCATCTCCACATCCAGATGACCTTCGTGAGCGGAAAGCACTACCACACTCTGCTGGAAGGACGTGTGCGTGTTAGACCTACTATTTACTGTATGTACCAAGTACAGAAAGTAAACTGCTTAATGTATTGACATTGTCAAATTTCCACACAAGGTGGCGCCATTGTGCTGTCCAAACTGTGTGTGTATAGTTGGCTTGAGAGTTTTTGCTTATTAATATTTATTTATATATTTATGCAATATTGTTAATTGATCTGGAAATCTGCTTTCTATTTAAAACACACACACACACACACACACATGCCAAATGTATTAAATAAAGACCTGAAAACATCTTATATTCACGTATTTTGTTCTTTGTTGGCAGTGTAAAATGACGGGGCTCTCCAGGTTATCTTACTTAGAAAAACGTTCATTGTCATTTACATTTTTTTTTTCATTATACAATGTGTTTCTAAAAACAAACATACATAACTTCAATCATTTTTAAACATCCTTAAACAAACATCTGTTTAAGCTCTTTTGATGCAACGTCAGCATTCGGCGACCTTCACTTCACACCTGCCACTAGTTTATACACACAGTAGTTCAGCCTATTGTCGTTTTTTGTAACTGCTCATTATCAGGATTTTTATTTGGATAAAATTCAGTTTTTTAATGAGTTTTACTTCAGCAAACACTAATGCTCCATCCGAAAACCGTTATAGAGCAAAGTCTCTTTGGCCAAAGTGGAAGTGTGTCAGCGGTCGCCATGATAAGTGCTGTCTGATGTTGTAGGAATTCTAAACACTAACTAACTTCCTAGAGTTACTGAATAAGGAAACGGTGGAGTGATGAAGTTCCAGCACTTTTATTGAGAAACAGAACAGAGATCACATAGACGGGAAGTAATCGCACCCCACAGTCAGCAGCCAGCCGGTCTGCCCTGTCTCTGTCTCTCGGCTCTAATACCCGACAGTGGCCTTGGCGTGAGACGAACCAGACAGTCATATCCCAGGCAATCATCATCCTGCACAATAGCTACGCAGCATTTGGCCTTGGCAATCAGCAGGGCCGTGCTCACATGTCCGAGTGGCATGAGGTTGTAGTGACTTCAGGATAGTTTTCCTATAACATCTGAATAGTGCAGTCAGTAAGGAAGGAGGTAGGAAAAGTGGCCTGTACGCTCCCTCCCACGGCTAGGTTTGTCTAGGAACCCCGCAACGTCCTTTACCAGCGCTAAGAACCCTTCTGGTATCCCACAATTCTTTGCGCGACATGACGTATCAGCACAGCCCCCTCATGGAAATCAACCAAAATGTCCGGAGAGAAGAGATTGTACACTTTGTAATTCATTTTTGGAAGGCTGTGGGCCCGGATTTGATTTCCATTATCCACGTGTGTTTCCGTTACGTAATGATGTCGGAGTTAAAGGCTGCCCGAATTCGGCACAGCAGTCCGGCGCTCCTTTCTTCCCCACAATAGAGTTCTTACTGTAAGGTCGGAGGGAGCCCTAGCTTTTGCTCCTAGCTCCTGTTCCGTAACCGTTCACGGAGTCGACAGTAAGAACTCCATCGTGGGGAGGAAAGCAGCAGAGGAGGACGCACACGTAGCTGCTGCTATCAGATCTGTTTTGTAAGAATCCCCGATTTCTTCTTTGACAGTAGACAAGCAATAAGTGCCTTGATTAGCCAATTGAGCCTGCTGTCTACTATTTACTGTATGTACCAAGTACAGAAAGTAAACTGCTTAATGTATTGACATTGTCAAATTTCCACACAAGGTGGCGCCATTGTGCTGTCCAAACTGTGTGTGTATAGTTGGCTTGAGAGTTTTTGCTTATTAATATTTATTTATATATTTATGCAATATTGTTAATTTTAGTCACTGATCTGGAAATCTGCTTGCTATTTAAAAAAAACACACACAACATGCCAAATGTATTCAATAAAGACCTGAAAACATCTTATATTCACGTATTTTGTTCTTTGTTGGCAGTGTAACATGATGTGGCTCTCCAGAATGTTACAATGCCAGGTTATCTATTTGGGAAAAAGGTTCAATGTCATTTAAACCATTTTTTTCATTATACAATGCGTTCCTTCTCCTCAATTCAAATTAAAAACAAACAAACATAACTTCAATCGTTTTTAAACATCCTTAAACAAACATCTGTTTAAGATCTTTTGATGCAACGTCAGCATTTGGCGACATTGAGTTCACACCTGCCACTAATTCTAGCGAAGCACATAACTTTTCACGATTATCTATTACAACACTGAAGCTCTTCTCAGAAAGGGTCAGAGCAGACTCTACCTGCTGAGGAGGCAAAAGTCCTTTGGAGTGCAGGGGGCGCTCCTGAAGACATTCTTTGACTCTGTGGAGGCATCAACCATCTTCTCTGGTGTAGTTTGTTGGAGCAGCAGCTGATCCGCGGCCCAGGGGAGGCGCTTGGATAAGCTCGTCAGGAAGAAGAATTTTAAATTCTATTCTTGATTTAACAGGAAGCCAATGAAGGGAAGCTAAAATAGGAGAAATATGATCCCTCTTGTTGATTTTCATCAGAACTCTTGCTGCAGCATTTTGGATCAGCTGAAGACTTTGAACTGCATTTTGTGGACTTCCTGATAGTAAAGAATTACAATAGTCCAGCCTTGAAGTAACAAATGCATGGACTAGTTTTTCAGCATCACTCCTGGACAGAATGTTTCTAATTTTGGCAATATTCCTGAGGTGAAAAAAGGAAACTCTGGAAACCTGTTTAATATGGGATTTAAATGACATGTCTTGGTCTAAAATAACACCAAGGTTTTTAACTTTATTACCAGAGGCCAAGTGAGGCACTGCTGCGTCTGAAACTTTAGAGGCTACTTGGCGATTCCATTCAGCGATGATCTTCTCATCTCCGGTGTTGTGCGAAATTCAGTTTGTGGTTTGTGTTATTTTAAACACCAAGATAATCTGTCTTTTTCCAACTTTTGTCACTTAAGCCTGACAAATAAAAGTAAGCCACCAAACACAGTATTCCTACACGTAGTGTGTATTTATGATTTTTCATTGCTGAAATAAGAGGATGAAAACTGGCTGATAGCAGGGCACAAAAATTAAGGCTTCCTGAAAAGATGAGAGTGTAGACTTCCTGGTAAATCCCGTTGTAATGTAAAATATGACAGATTACTGAATTAAGGAAATTTCTAGTATACTACATGCTATCACGGGCTGCACAGTGGCACAGTGGGTAGCGCTGTTGCCTTGCAGCAAGAAGGTCCTGAGTTCGAGTACACCCCTGGGTCTTTCTGCATGGAGTTTGCATGTTCTCCCTGTGCATGCGTGGGTTCTCTCCGGGTACTCCGGCTTCCTCCCACAGTCCAAAAACATGACTGTTAGGTTAATTGGCTTCTCCAAATTGTCCTTAGGTGTGAGTCTGTGTGTGAATGGTTGTTTGTCCTGTTTGTCTCTCTGTGTTGCCCTGCGACAGACTGGCGACCTGTCCAGGGTGTACCCCGCCTCCCGCCCAGTGAACGCTGGATATAGGCACCAGCAACCCCCGCGACCCCATGAGGGATAAAGCGGTTTGGAAAATGGATGGATGGATGGATACATGCTATCACACATGACAATTTTTGAGAATTTGGAAAAAGTTGCTCTTTATTTCCCAAAACTATGGGGGGAGGAGAGGAGAGAATGTATATTTCAGCTGCCTGAAAGACAGCGTTTATTTATTTTTATTTTACAATTTTGTAAACAACAGCTGCCGATTAAACTGAATGTTACAACCTTGACATGATTATACGAGTTGTTTTACCGAGAAACCGATCAGAAGCGCCGTGAAACCCCGCCTCTCTGGCTGCAGTGCGTGCTCCCGACACAGAGGGGAACAGATTTTCACAGGGGAACTAAATTTCGCACAACACCGGGACTATTCGGGTTCGGAAATGTGTGTAAGGAGACATTATCCTTGTTGATATTTGACCAACCATAAGCCACACACTTTTTAGCCATGTTTAATCCGTCTATTTTTGTTTGAGAAAGCGAGTTTGCAACCAGGAAGTAACTTGTTGCAATGTCAACAGATCAACGCTTGTCAACGAATTACGTCATCTGTCACGTGACACCCAGCGCAACATTTTTTATGAGCCTTGCGCTAAAAAGCCTTAAAAATCCACTTTGTGATCGAATTTTTTAATTTTTTTTCCTCGGGTCATAATAATATGTGAACTTTCTAATATATAGCAACTTGTATGATATCAGAATCAAGAAGTACTTGAACTGCCCACAGACGGACCTTGCTAGCTTCCGTCGCCGGACGCTAGCACTGACTTCTGCCCTGTCCGCTCACTCTAGACCGGACCGGTATCATTTAATTCCGTTCACTCCACGGCGAAATCCCTCTCGGCTCCCCTCCGCGGACGCTCGAGTCGGTCGAGTATTTGGCACACCAGCTACTTTCTCGACCCCACCACGCTAGCACGCCAGCTAGCCACGGTCCCTTTCCCTACCAGCACTCCAGCTCGTTGGTAAATGGCAACCGTCAAAGCTCCTCACACCAGAGGAGACTATCGTCTCTGTGGTTGCGGGAATAAAATTTCAGGGAAAGACACCCACCCGGTGTGCAGTACCTGTCTGGGGGTTGACCACGCCAGGTTAGCCCTCGAAATTCCCGGGTCCTGTGGGCACTGCAAAGTGTTCACGGTCAAGAGCCCCAGACGCAGGCTAGCCCGCCAGGTTAGCATCTCAGACCGTGACCCATTCCTCCCCACCGCTGCCCAAGGTGCAGCCGTGGAGGGGGACGAGGACATGGCTGGGGAGGTCCCGGAGACTGGCTACGTCTGGGGTACCCAGTGCGAGCAGCTCTGTGCCCCCCCGTTTCCTGAGGAAGACGTGCTGGATGTCAGCCCCATGGAGGATGATGAAGACAGCTCGTTCCTCATATCAGAGGACGAGGAAGAGGATGACACTTTCATGGCCCCAGCCCAGACTGGAAGGCGAAGCTGCCGAGGTCTTCCACAAGTGAAGACAGGGGAGCGAGCTCACCAGCTCCCTCCCTCCATGTGGACCTGCTCGACATGTGCAAACGTGCGGCAGAGAAGCTGGAGATCCCCTGGCCGATTGCAGTAGCGGAGCCCACCCGGTCCTGCTACGAAGGCAAACGGCTTTCCCTGGCGCGTAATACGGTGAAGCAGTTTCTCCCTGTCTTCCCCGAGTTGCTGACTGAGCTCTCCAAGACATGGACTAACTGCCCATACAGCAACAGGAGCCCCATTTCAGGCGCAGCATCCCTCGATTGCGAGGCGATGGACGCCCGTGGTCTCCTCTCTATGCCTCCGGTGGAAGTCCCAGTAGCTGCGCATCTCTGCCCAGGCAGCGCGAGCCAGCTATCTATGGCTTCCCCCAGGCGCCCGACGCTGCCAGCTAAGCCCGAGCGGTTTCAGTCTGCGCTGACCGAAAAGGCGTACAAAGCAGCTGCCCTCTCGGCCAGAGCTCTCAGCACCCTCTCCATCCTCACTACCTACCAGGCAGAGTTGTTTGGCGCATCCGCTGAAGAGCAAGACCCGGACGCGTGGGAGGAAATGGCGGTCATCGCCAATTTGTCTGTCCGTATCTGTGTCTCGGTCCAGGCCACGGGCAAAGTGATGGCAACCCTCGTCGTCCAGGAGTGAGTGAGATGGCTCAGCCTCGCTAACCTGACCGACAGGGAGCGGGATGACATCCTGGATATGCTGATCGTCCTGGAAGGCATCTTCGGCTCCGCATTGGCCACAATGCAGCAAAGATGCGAGGCAAAGAAGAAGGACAACGAGGCCCTCAAACTTTGTCTCCCTCAGAAAGCCCCCGCGCCTTCACCTCCAGTGCAGCGCAAAACCTTTGCATAAGCTGCCTCCCAGCCGCCGTTTTTTAAAACGCCGAGACGGCCACCACCACCTGGCCCGCCCCTCCCGATGAGGAAGGAGCGCGGAGCCGGCTGGCATGGTAAATCTGCCTCCCCGACCGCTGCGCCGCCGCCGCCCACAACCGCCGCGACCTCGGTCCCCCAGGCGAGGAAGAAAATGAGAGCAGCCTGACAGCCGCCCTTTCTTCGGATGGTGCAGCCTGCCGTTCCCCGTTGCGCAGGCCCACCGTTTGGCTTGTAAGTCGGACTCGTTTCCGGTGAGAGTTGGACTCCGCCAAGGTTGCCCTTTGTCACCGATTCTGTTCATAACTTTTATGGACAGAATTTCTAGGCGCAGCCAAGGTGTTGAGGGGATCCGTTTTGGTGGCCTTAGGATTGCGTCTCTGCTATTCGCGGATGACGTGGTCCTATTGTTTCATCAGGGCGTGATCATGCAAGTTATCTAGTTTGCATGTTAAGTTTAAGTTTGCATGTTATCTAAGCCATTACAAGGCCTTTGTTTGGCAGTAGTATAAAGCTTGGTACTCCACATTACTCCAGACTTTTTGAATTGAGAAAGCTTCCTGGAGAGGAAGCGAAACGTCTTCAACTACGGAAAATAAGTCCAGTTGCTTTGTTTTTTACCTTTTTTTGGATTGACCATGACCTGGATGACTGAGAATCTTCATCAGCATATTGCACGCCAATTTGGGAAAGACACCCTTGGAGTAGTGCGTGAGTATGAGAAATTGCTTAGAAAACTTGCAGATTATAGGAACCATCTTCGTTTTAATTTGAGGTGTAGACAGCAAAGCCTCACCCCTAACAGCTTAATGGGCCTTTCAGATAGGAAGCGATTTGCGCTGCGCTGGCCGCGGGGTTCAGCGCTGCGCTGCGCCGGCTGGGTTGCCGGGTCTAGTCATTTGTTTGTTGTTCCAGCTTTTGGTCAGCAGCAAATATGTAAGAAGCAAGCGATAGCACTAGTCCTGCTAGTTCGAAGAAAAAGAGCAGCAAGGAAGAAGAGGCTGTGGGTGCACGAAACCCTCAGGTCCAGAGAGCAGCTTGGGGAGTTCCGGCTTGTGAAAGAGCTCCGTTTTCACAGCGACCGGTTCCAGGTCTACTTGGGGCTGTATATTTAAAAAAAAAAAAAAAAAGTATGATGTGTGCTACTAAAAAGCAGCAGAGCCATGTGTGTGTGTGTGTGTGTGTGAAATGTGTTTCCATGCTACTGCTTTCCTCCCGATGTCCCTGTACAGTCGCAAACTTGTGTCATATAGTTTGAGGAATTCAGACACACACAGTATAAGCTTTACCTCCATTTTGCTTCCTGGTCTTTCCAGCCGATGGCCCGGTTTCTATTGGCCACATGTGCATTCATCACGGCGCGCCGCGCTCAAAGTTCAACTATGTTGAACTTTGAGCGCGCCGCGCGAAGCGGTGCGCTGCGCTGTGCTTGCGCTTTGCTCGACGCAGCGATAAACCGCCCTGGCGCGGCGCAAGCCATTGAAAAGAATGGGTTTCACAGCGCAGCAGTGCGGTCGTCGCAGCCTGTCTGAAAGGCCCATTAGACTGAATTCTACCATCAAGGGTCACAGGGCAGAAGAGATTTTTAGAAGAGATTCTCCCTCCCCCCTCACAGTCTCACCAATGCTGGTGAGAGGTCAGCTGATGAGGCTGAAACAGAGGAAAGCCCCCGGTCCGGACGGCATCCCCCCCAGGCTGCTGAGGGCCTGTGCAGATGAGCTCTGTGAGGTCCTCAGCTACATCTACAACCTGAGCCTGAGCCTGGGGGTGGTGCCCACCATGTGGAAGACCTCCTGTGTGGTACCGGTTCCCAAAACGCCGCACGCCAGGGAGCCGACCCACTTCAGACCAGTCTCCCTGACCTCCCACCTGATGAAGACCATGGAGCGCCTCATCCTTGCTCACCTGCGCACCGTGGTGAGCCCCACCCTGGACCCGCTGCAGTTTGCCTACCGGCCCAATATCGGAGTAGAGGACGCCATCATCTACCTGCTGCAGCGGGCGCTCACCCACCTGGAGACCACCGGGAGCGCTGTGAGAGTCATGTTCTTTGACTTCTCCAGCGCTTTCAACACCATCAGACCGGTGCTGCTGAGGGAGAAGCTGGAGGACGCTGGGGTGGACAAACACCTCGCTGACTGGACCATAGACTACCTCACTGACCGCCCTCAGTACGTGCGGCTGCACGGCTGTCAGTCAGAGGTGGCCCTCTGCAGCACCGGGGCCCCCAGGGCACCGTTCTATCTCCGTTTCTCTTCACCCTCTACACCTCGGACTTCACCTACAACACGGACAGCTGCCACCTTCAGAAGTTCTCTGATGACTCGGCCATTGTGGGCTGTGAGTCTGAGGGGAACGAGCTGGAGTACCGGTCGGTCATCATGGACTTTGTGGACTGGTGTGAGAAGAACCATCTGTGTTTAAACACCAGTAAGACCAAGGAAATGGTGATGGACTTCAGGAGAAGACCCCCACCTCTCTCACCTGTGAACATCCAGGGGCAGGACATAGAGACTGTGGAGAGTTTCAGATACCTGGGTGTTCACGTCAACAATAAACTGGACTGGACTCATAACACCGACGCTCTGTATAAGAAGAGCCAGAGCCGCCTCCACCTCCTCAGGAGGCTGAGGTCCTTTGGAGTGAGCAGGCCTCTGCTAAAAACTTTCTATGACTCTGTGGTGGCCTCAGCCCTCCTCTACGCTGTCGTCTGCTGGGCTCCTGGCAGCACAGAGCGGGACAGAAAGAAGCTGAATAAGCTGGTGAGGAAGGCCACTTCTGTCCTGGGCTGCTCTCTGGACTCTGTGGAGGAAGTGGCTGAGAGGAGGGTGTTGTCCAAGTTCACATCCATCATGGACAACACCTTCCACCCCCTGCACCAGACTGTAGAGGAGCTGAGCAGCTCCTTTAGTGGAAGACTTAGACATCCTGTCTGTAAAAAGGAGCGTTACCGCAGGTCATTCATTCCTGCTGCTATCAGATTATACAATGCTGCACTGTAACTGTGACCATAACCGTTATAAGTAACATGCAATAACTAATGTACAATAATATGCAACTCATGTAAATTTAATCTCTGGACTATACATATAACTGTATAACTGTTACAATTACTGTAACAAGTGTTTTGCAGTAACTACGTGCAATAATGTGCTGTGTTTATTATTATTATTATTACTATTATTATTATTATTATTATTGTGTTATATTATTATGTTATAAAGGTCACTCATTCCTGCTGCTACCTGATCATACTCGCTGCTTCATAAGTGTAACTATTAGAGTAACGACTGCAACCATGCACCATAGCTGCAACAATAACTGTAATAACTTATGTGCAATAAGCTATTTAAACAAGGTGCTATAATCCGTGCATTAAGCCTGTGCAATAATCCTGTATAAACTGTATAAACTGTGCAATAAGCCTGTGCAATAGTCCTGTATAAACTGTATAATAACATATGTGCAATAACATATTTATACATAGGAGTGTACAGAATTTTATATTGTATATAGCTGTATAACTGTATCTAACTGATTCTACTTACCTACTTTGACACCTTCTTCTGACTTTTGACTATTGAGCCGATGGGACAAGTGAATTTCTCCACTGTGAGATCAATAAAGCTTATCTATCTTATCTTAAACGCGCAAAACAGACTGCTTAGTGAGAGGATAAGACAGACCCACTTCACTATTGAAGCCCTCTCTCACAAAATAGATCAGAGTGGGTTTTCTCCCTGAAACCTTGTTTGAGGAAGTTTCCAGTTTTGTTGATAAGGTCCAACTTTCACAGCACCTTAAAACAAAAGAAAGACAAAAAGCTAAATTCAATAGACTTCAACAGAAAGCAGCACCTACACTAGACACCAACATACCCTTGGAGGAGGCCACCAACATCAATGTCCAGGAAAAGTGGGTTAAAAACCTCTCTAGCAGGTCGCTGACGAAGCCAGAGTTGGAGGTACTGAGTAAAGGCCTGAATTTTGCCATTTCTCCACAAGAAATACCCATTGTGGAACTGATAACTGCCACGGATTCGGCCATCAGGAACAACAATCTGGCTGAAACGGAGGCAGAGCAACTCAGGATGAAAATAACAGCTACCCTATCCAGCGCCAAACCACCTCCCTCCAATCTCACAACACAGGAAAGGAAAGCCATAACATCGCTTAGCCAGGACCAAAGCATCACCATGTTACTAGCAGGTAAAGGAAGATGCACCGTGGTCCTCAACGCTTCAGATTACCAGGACAAAATTCACACTCTACTGAGTGACACCACCACATATGAGTCTTTGAAAAGGGATCCAACCAACTCCTACAAAACGAAAATCACCGACTACCTACAACAACTAGAAAAAGACAAGGTAATTAACCGCTCATCTTATTATAGATTATATCCAGGGGAAGACATTCCATGTTTATATGGACTCCCAAAAATTTACAAGGAATGAACACCACTCAGACCCATTGTCAGCAGCATTAATTCAGTAACATATAACATTGCTAAACAGCTTGCTAGTATTTTAGCCCCCCTAGTGGGGAACACACCACATCACATAGAAAACTCCAAGGACTTTGCAAACAAAGTCAAACATTTAAAGATGGCACCAGGGGAAACTCTGGTGTCTTTCGATGTCACTTCACTTTTCACTTGCATACTTACATCAGAGGCAGTAGAAACAGTCAGGAAACGTCTTCAACAAGACAGTGACCTAAATAACAGAACTAACTTCACTCCGGACCAGATCTGTACCCTACTGGACCTTTGTCTTTCTACAGCTTATTTCAAGTTCAGCGATCATTTTTACAGACAGAAGCATGGTTGTGCCATGGGATCTCCAGTGTCACCAATTGTAGCCAATCTTTACATGGAAGTGATGGAAAAGAGAGCTTTGGGAACCTTCAGAGGAACACCACCAAGCCACTGGTTTAGATATGTGGACGACACCTTTGTCAAAATCCAGTTAAAAGAAGTGGAAGCTTTCACAAGACACATCAACTCAGTGGACAACAACATCAAGTTTACCAGAGAGGATGCCAACGACAACAAGCTACCTTTTCTCGACTGTTTGGTGAACATGGAAGGAGATGGAAACCTCAACATTGAAGTGTATAGGAAACCCACTCACACAGACCAATATCTTCTTTTTGACTCACACCACCCACTGGAGCACAAACTTTCTGTCATCAGAACCTTACAACACCGGGCCGAGCATGTCCCAACTAAAACAGAAGGGAAGCACAAGGAACAGAAACACATCAGAGATGCCCTCCAAACCTGTGGGTACCCTAACTGGGCTTTTGTCAAATCAGCAAGAAAATCCAAAAGACCCGCTGCAGAACATAATGGTGAGAAGAATAAACGCAAAAACATCGTCATCCCATATGTTGCTGGAGTCTCTGAAAAACTCAAGAGGATTTTCTCCAAACACAAAATCCCAGTACATTTCAAAGCAAACAGGACCCTCAGACAGAGGCTGGTGCATCCCAAGGACAAAACCCCCAAACCTAAGATGAGCGGAGTGGTGTATGCAGTTCAGTGCAGTGAGGAATGTTCTGATCTTTATATTGGAGAAACCAAACAACCTCTCCACAGACGCATGGCTCAACACAGGAGAGCTACCTCCTCAGGACAAGACTCTGCTGTCCACCTACACCTTAAGGGCAAAGGACACTCTTTTGAGGACCAAAATGTTCACATTTTGGACAAAGAAGACAGATGGTTTGAAAGGGGTGTGAAGGAAGCCATCTACGTTAAGAGAGAAAAACCAACCTTAAACAGAGGAGGAGGCCTTAGGTTCCAACTGTCAAAAATGTACAATCCAGCTATAGGATAAATTCCGGCCAATCATCACCTCAGATCTCACCCTTATACGGGTGATCAAAACATTGTTCCTGTAAGACAGGCCAATAACAACCCTAACGACTCCTCGTTACAGAGGAGTGGACCAGTTTCGGTTCAATCTGCTGGCTTAATGACTTTAACGACCGCCCATTAATAAGGGGTGGGCCTGTTTCTGTTGAATTTGCATGTTATCTAAGCCATTACAAGGCCTTTGTTAGGCAGGAGTATAAAGCTTGATACTCCACATTACTCCAGACTTTTTGAATAGCGTACCGCGCACGTGACGTCACCGTCTCAAGAGCAGCGCCCCTTTTGCCGCTTAGGTAGGACAAACCGATAGAGAACGCACGTAGCAACCAGCAACAGAACCAGCGATATGACCGACTTTGCAGCCATTAAACTTTCCCAAGACGATGTCCCAGGCGCACGGTTTACTGGTCGCACAGTCGAAGAACACACCAACCTTCAGCTCAAACGATGGCTTGAGTGTCGAGGGCTTAAAAAGACCGGAAAACGGGCCGAGTTGAACGAACGGTAAGCTTTGTTTTTTTTTTTTCCTGCGCGGCGTTCCTTGTGTCGTCGGCCGTTTTTTTGTTTGTAATCACCGTCCAGGAATCGGTATATGTTGCCAATTGGTAGCTACATCTCAGAATCTTTCCCTTAAGAGATTCATGGCGAATTGTTTGTTTAATGTTGTCTTATTTGAAATGTTTTTGAGTAGGCTATCCTGGTAGCAGGGTATCATGTTAGCGCCTGCTACCATGATAGCCTATATGCTATTATGGTAGCAGGCGCTTCATTATTAACATGTCGGCCTCCTATCGTGCCTATCCGTGGCTAAAATATATGCTAGGCCTATTTTAGGCCTTTTATAGAGGGAACATGTAGAGGCAGGCTTGCTGTTCAGTTAGTAAGTAGTAGCCTAGTCTCTTTTACAGCGAAACAGCGGCGGGCTATGCAAGTTTGTCCTACCGCGTACCACGTGATGTGACGTCATCGTGACGTTACGTTTCTAAAAATAACTCGCTCGCGGTACGCTATTGAGAAAGCTTCCTGGAAAGGAAGCGAAACGTCTTCAACTACGAAAAACAAGTCCAGTTGCTTTGTTTTTTACCTTTTTTTGGAGAAAAGAATATAGCTGCAGATGTAAAATGTTCAGATAGAAATAGATGCAAATGTGCATTCTTTCTTGTTCTTTGTATTTGTTCTATATGATGTTTTTTTCAGTCTCTTTGCATCTGATCTGCCCTCTGTCACTGTACTAATTTATGTTTTTCACATCTTTTGGTCACATAAATGCAGGAGTAAATGGCCTATAGTATCAAAGAAATAACACCACACATGCATTATCGGTCAAATGCAATAAACATAAAAATGAAAAAAGTCGTCAGAAAATATATAATGAATAGTATTGCCCTCATGTACTAATATAATGACAATATATCTGGCAAAGTATAACATAGATTTTGAGTTCTTATGAGTCAACTACCTAATCTGGAGGGACAGTCTATTGTTGTATAACAAGACCCTTCGCAGAGTTAGAGCAGCATATTTTTCATCATTAACTGAGGAGAACAAAAATAATCCTAGATTTCTCTTCAGTACAGTTGCCAAATTTACACAGAGCCACAGCTCCGTTGATCCATCCATTCCCTTAGCTCTTAGCAGTAATGATTTTATGGGATTCTTCATAAATAAAATTGATTCCATTAAAATTAAAATAATTTGCATCCTCCCAAACATGATTACCTCATCCCCAGTAAGTGAGGCAGCGTTGGAGGAATATTTAGAACCTGCGCAGTGTTTGAACTGTTTAGAAGCAGTAGAGCTTTCTGAGCTATCTAAAATCTTAGCTTCATCTAAGCCTTCTACCTGTATGTTAGACCCCATCCCAAGCAAGTTGTTTAAAGAGATATTCCCTTTGATCAGTGGCACTATTTTAGACATGATTAATCTATCCTTAGTAAATGGATATGTACCACAGGCTTTTAAAGTAGCTGTTATTAAACATTTACTTAAGAAACCTTCTCTTGATCAAGACGAGTTAATTACAGACCTATATCTAATCTTCTTTTCTTATCTAAAATTCTTGAGAAAGTAGTTGCTAATCAACTTTGTGAACATTTACAAAGTAATGACCTACTTGAGGAGTTTCAGTCAGGCTTCAGAGCTCATCATAGCACTGAAACAGCTCTGGTGAAGGTCACTAATGATATTCTCATGGCCTCAGATAATGGACTTGTGTCTGTACTTGTCCTGTTAGATCTCAGTGCTGCATTTGACACAGTTGATCACAATATTCTCCTACAAAGACTTGAGCATACTGTAGGGATTAAGGGGAAAGCATTAGGCTGGTTTAGATCTTATCTGTCGGACAGATTCCAGTTTGTTCATGTTAATAATAAATCTTCCTCAAACTCTAGGGTCACCTGTGGAGTACCACAGGGTTCAGTCCTTGGACCAATTCTCTTTACTATATATATGCTTCCGATTGGCAAAATTATCAGACAGCATGGGATTAATTTCCACTGTTATGCTGATGACACTCAGTTGTATTTGTCCATAAATCCTGATGAATCCAATCAGTTACTTCAACTACAGGCATGTCTTAATGACATCAAAAGCTGGATGACTTTAAATTTCCTGCATTTAAATTCTGACAAGACAGAAGTTGTAATCTTTGGACCAGAGTCCTCAAAAAATAAACTTCTTAATCAATCACTTAATCTGGATGGCATTAACTTGGCCTCTGGTAATAAAGTAAAAAAATCTTGGTGTTATTTTTGACCAAGACATGTCATTTAAATCCCATATTAAACAGGTTTCCAGAGTTTCCTTTTTTCACCTCAGGAATATCGCCAAAATTAGAAACATTCTGTCCAGGAGTGATGCTGAAAAACTAGTCCATGCATTTGTTACTTCAAGGCTGGACTATTGTAATTCTTTACTATCAGGAAGTCCACAAAATGCAGTTCAAAGTCTTCAGCTGATCCAAAATGCTGCAGCAAGAGTTCTGATGAAAATCAACAAGAGGGATCATATTTCTCCTATTTAACTTCCCTTCATTGGCTTCCTGTTAAATCAAGAATAGAATTTAAAATTCTTCTTCTAACGTATAAAGCCCTTAATAATCAAGCTCCATCATATATCAGAGCTCTGATTACCCCGTATGTTCCTAACAGAGCACTTCGCTCTCAGACTGCAGGTCTGCTGGTGGTTCCTAGAGTCTCTAAAAGTAGAATGGGAGGCAGATCCTTTAGCTATCAGGCTCCTCTCCTGTGGAACCAACTCCCAGTTTTGGTCCGTGAAGCAGACACCCTGTCTACTTTTAAGACTAATCTTAAAACTTTCCTTTTTGACAAAGCTTATAACTAGAGTGGCTCATGTTACCCTGAGCTACCTCTGTAGTTATGCTGCTATAGGTTTAGGCTGCTGGAGGACATCAGGGCCTGTTTTTCTCACTCTACTGAGTTCTACTGTTCTCCAGATTTGCATTGCATTACATTGAAATGACTGTTGTCATTTCAGCTTTTAACTTTTTGCTCTCTCTCTTTTTTTCTTCATAGTAGGTACACCTGGTCTGACGTTCTGTTAGCTGTGACATCATCCAGAGAAGACAGATCACCACTATTACCATCTAATGTAGAACAGATTACTGGATCAATGTGTGCTTCTGTGCTTGTTTGTCTCTCTTGTTGTGTCTCTGCTCTGTCTTCTGTAACCTCCAGTGGGTCGAGGCAGATGACCGTTCATACTAGCCCGGTTCTGGTTCTGCTGGAGGTTTTTTTTCTTCCCGTTTATAGGGAGTTTTTCTTTCCACTGTCGCTTCATGCTTGCTCCGTATGAGGTATTGCTGCAAAGCCATGGACAATGCAGACGACTCTCCCTGTAGCTCGACGCTTCTCCAGGAGTGAATGCTGCTTGTCGGGACTTTGAAGCAATCAACTGGTTCCCTTATATAGGAAATTTTTTACCAATCTCTATAATCTGACCCAATCTGTATAATCTGATTGAATTTGACTTTGTAAAGTGCCTCGAGATGACATGTTTCATGAATTGGCGCTATATAAATAAAATTGAATTGAATTGAATTGAATTGGTCTGGTCAGAAGAGACCAAAACTGAATATTTGATGGAAAGCTAAAATCTTTAACCCATCGTCCCCATGTTGAAACATGATGTTGGCAGCATTATACTGTGGTGAGGATGCTGTCCTTCAGCAAAGACAGAAAAATAATGGTTAACTGTTATAGGAATCCTAAGCAAAGATAACTGAGTTCCCATCTTTACTAAATGACGAGACGGCGGTGATGACGTTCCAGCACTTTTATTGAGAAACAGAGCAGCGATCACATAGATGGAGAGTAAATCGCACCCCACGGTCCCGCTGCAGTCTGCGTCTGCCCTGTCTCTGCCTGTCTCGCTTTTCGGGCTTCCCCTAATACTGCACCGTGGCCTTGGTTTGAGACATAACAAAGACAGTCTATCATAGACAATAATCATTCTACGCAGCATTCAGCCTTGCACTCGGCAAACAGTGGAACTTATACACAGACATCAGGTCTCCAGGCCTCCTCTGTCCGAGTGGTGTGAGGCCATAGTGACTTCAGAATAATAATTCTTATAACATTCCTCTCTTTTTTTTTTTTTTTTTTGATGATGGCGTCGTCAGCATCAAGACAAAACAAGATGACCCATCATATGAAAATGTGAACAAAACACAGAGGAACCATTTCTGTAAACTCGTAAAGTGGGACCCAAAAGGTTCCCGTGTTGGAACCGGGCAGTGCTGGAACTTTTAGTACTGATCAACATGAATGCTTCATAGAGCTTTAACACACAAGATCAAAGGTTTAGCTTTTATCTACAATTTAGGATTCATCTAATTAGGTAAGGCCTGTTTTAGGTACCTATGCACACATTATTTTGAAATTACATTAGACTAGATAAGCTAAACCCTGTTCAGTAACCAAGGTCGAATCCGTCTACTCTTCCCCACCCTGAATACCCTCCTACTCCTTTCTCCACTCACCCCTCCGATGGACAAAAATCCACCACTCCAAACTTACAACACCAGGAGCAAAGGCAGGAGAGGTTCAGTGCGGGCAGGGGAACGACAGAAAAAGCTACCCCCCCAGGGGGTAGTAAAAACTGCAAGGCCCCCTCCCAGGGAGATCTGCTCTCGGCCAATCTGAGCCTGAAAACCCTGTATTGAATCTAAGTGTTAACATTACCAGCTAATATTAAAAGATCTTTAGAGCCAATCCGATCCTGGTTCTTCCTATATCAAATCAAAAAGGTGCATAAACCATAGATCCTTGTGTGTCTGAAGCAAACAGTTTCCATTTTTCATAAACCCATATTGATCAACATGATGTAACATTAAAGTGTAGATGTCATCACACCAACAGTCAAACATGTGAGTCCGTGGAACAGAGCAGTTAAACAAACAGTAACACCATGTGAAAAAGAGTCCGAAACGTCAAGAACGCAAAGTTAAGAAAGCCTTCAGGCAATTCAGGGCTCAAGGCAGAAAATAATGTAATCGCGCTTAGGGTCTCTTCAGGTAACTCCTCCCGTTGAAGAATAAGGAATCAGAGTTCTCTGGCTTCTTCATCCCCAGTCCTCTTCTTGGTTCCTCCTCTCAGGCTGGACGATTGAGCTGGATGGTAATAAGTGTTCAGTTCTGGATTGGGCCATTAGCCTTTTATTTTGCATTTCTCTCTAATAAAACACTTTGTGAAGATGGTCTGCAGAAACAAGGTGTAATTAGTGTTCTTATCAAAACCCCTTTCATGTGTCATTTATTAAAACATTCTCCAAGCACTTTCACATTCAAGATATTTCTGTCCACAATTATTTAGCTCTCAGAATTCTGCAATTTAATTATTAATTAAAATAGTGATCTTTAAGTTCAAATGTATATGCAGTAAATTCATAATAATTCTTAACAGAATGCTTTTAATGTGTGTCTTAACTGCTGTTGTCTGACAGTTGAAGTTCTCTGCAACATAAGTTCATCAACATATTCGTTTCATGTCATTTCCCAATTATTTTGAAAACCCAACTGAGAAAAAGAAAGCCTTTCCATGTGAAAGCCTTTTCCCTCTTTCTCTCTCTCTCTCTTTTTTTAAAGAAAGAAAGTGAGGTGCTGTTCTGCACAGAGAAGAAAAAATATTTATACCATGCTGTTACTGTTCAAGGATGCCAAGGTTCTACAAAACAAAGCAGTGAGCAGGAGAGCTTTTTGAAAATGTTCTAACATTGTGGAACAACTAAAGCTACTTAAGCAAATTAGAATTAGTTCCCAAATTAATCCTAAAATAAAGTAAACCTTACATTGTGTACATTGTGATTATATATTTATTTATCTTCTTAAACTGAGGACTAAGGACTTTGATTAAGAAGTTAATCTAAGCCTCTGTCATCTGATCTATGTGTTCTGAGTGCCTGGTCAGGAAAGGTTAAGGTTCTCTGAAGCTTTCTGTTTTCAGCAACCCTGAAAACCCAGAACCCTTTACAGTCAGTGTTAGGTGTCAGGTAACCTGTGGGACCACCTCGTCGTCTCTCTGGTTCCACCAGCTGTGTCAAGTCCACAGCAGCTCGTCCTGGGTGCCATGCCCCAGGGGTCTCCACACCCCCTGTGTGGAACGTCTATCATTGTAAGGATCTCACCTTATGTCCCCCAGTTTGAATCTTGTTTGAAACAAACCTTTAAACTGTAGTCTGCTGTGCAAAACGATAATTCATTGTTTTTCTTTTAAAAACATCGCCCCCTGATCATGTAACTGCTCCATACTACTCTAGATAGAATTGTTTTTATGAGACTTTAAACCTGTTTCAGTCATCGAACATTAGTTTAATTGTTAATACACCCAAGCATAATTTTAACCCCATCTAATGCAACCTTTTAATAAATATCTTGTTCTCGGTTCTCATGTGTTTAGTTTACCCTTGAAACCTTTAAGCAGACATTACTCCGAGTGATTTTCTTACATTTTTATTTATCCATTATTATTACCATTGCTTTTTCTACAGTTTTTCCAAATTTAGGATCTGTGTTTTGTTAAATTATAATCACCCAGTGATCTATAAATCCTTATTTTATGTTTGCACTGTCTTATCCCAGCAGATTAAAAATTCCCCTTCTAGAATTTGCTTTATTGTTTCATCAATCACTGTCTGTTGTGATTATTGAAGAAATTGTGCAGCTCCTTTGAAAACTCTTAAATATTGACCACCAGTTGGTAAATGATCAGCATTAAGTTTTGCCCTTCTTCTAATTCTTTGTTTAGCCTTATTATCTGCACTTTAATCTGTGGATCACAGGAATTCTTTGTTTGAACACGTCTCTGTGTCCGTATTTGTTTAGGCTTGTATAATTTTGTTCTTTGTGTTTTAAGTGTGAACCTGGTCAGGATAGAGAAAGTCATCTCCGATGCTCCTTTTGGCAACCCCAGCAAACCCAAAAACAAAAACGTTCACAGTCAGTGTTAGGCTACAGGTAATCCATGTGGGAACACGACGTCGTCTCCTTGGTCCAACCTGGTTCCAAGCGCCTGGGCCATCGAAACACTCCACCACCTGCGACAAATCTTTGACATTTTTAAACCACAGCAGCTATTCCTGGGTGTCCCACACCCCCTGTCTGTGAAATGTCTCTCGTCGTAAGCCCAGGCTTTCAGTTGATCTCCTCTTAAGTGTCCCGCTTTCGAGCCCATTAACCCCAAGTTGCATATTGTTGAATCCCCATTTTCAAATGTTCTGTCGTTAAGAGTCCAAGAGTGTGTTCTAGGTGCGTTTCCTGAACGCCAACCTCTCCATGTCATGTTCCTGAAACCTTGTAGTTGAATTCCATCACCTGTGAAGCAAAGCAGTCATGCATAGTCCTGTTCAAGATGTTTTTAGCACAGCAGGAGTTTCACTGTTGGGTGCCAGTGCAGCTCTGATGTTCCTCAGAGCCGACCTTCATGCATTTGATATCATTGTCAAGCTGTTATACTCTTATCATCATCTTTTGTCCAGGAGTCGCTTCTGCTGTCCTGACCAGATTCCAAACGTCCAACTAATCTAATTGACCTCATTTCTTTTCTGTATGTACGCAAGAGGACGATCGTTAGATTATCCTAGTCTAAAAGACCTCTAGGTTAATAGTTGGCTAAACTCTGTTTATGTGGGTTTTTTCTCTACTTGGTTGTTTTAACATCTAGTTAAAAGACAACTATTGTGATATTTTGTGTTCGAACAGAGAGATGTTAAGTCTCCTCAACCCATTTAGGTAACTGCGTACAATTCCAAACTATTTTCCACTGGTGCTGTAACCCCTAATTTACCCATGTTATTTAGTAGAATAAGGCATTATTCTAACCTTGCAGTTTTATCCATTTAAATCCTTAATTTTATTTTATTGATGTCTGCCGGAGTGGCAGATTTTACAGGCATCCTAATTACATCCTACTTACTTCAAGATACCCAGTAAATGCAGTGTTCGCAATTTCTCCTTCGTTTCAACAGATATCTTAAAAGGTTCAGAGTTTATTCTGCTTATATTGAAAAAATTAGCTTGCTCACTTGTTCATTGATTCGTTTATGCTATTAACTGCTGCTGTAATGCCTACTTCAGCTTTTTCGCCCACTAGTTTTTCATGATCATAATTATCCCTTATTGATGTAAATGTACTTTTCCCATATCGTCTGAATTGCATACTTTGTTCTTATCCACTTTCCTTTTACGTTTAAACGGTCCCTCTATGTATCCCACTGGTTGCTTTAATCACCAATATTCATAAGTTGTCGAACCTTTTTAGATTTAGCATGATTTCTTAAGCTGCTCTATGCTTTCATCACGTAACTTAATATTTTGGTGCAAAATGAATTTCTTTTAGCGGTGTCCCCTATTTCTTCTCGTGCATGATGTATTTTACGAAGCTTGTTGTATCTTAAAGGCGCCTCTTTGAATCTTAGTCAAACCCCTTGTGGGGTTAATAAAATTCCAAAACATACCTATATATGTTTTAGATGGTTTAAATAAAACTTTGTTAGAAAAGTAAAAGAAAATCCTTCTTATCTTTGCGAGCTTCTACCATCTTTGTGTCCAGACCAGAACCTCTTGTCCGAATGCGTTTGACCCTCTTCGCTCGCTAATAACAGCTCTGACTTAAAAAATTAACATCCTAGGGGTTTAATAATTATCTTGATTGCTTTTAATCTGAAAGTTTTCTCCTAAGCGCATCCGCCGATGTGTTTGTTTCTAATGTGTGTTTTGTTTTTTAATTGTGTACAGGAAAATCTGAAGTGAAATGCATGAAGTCGTGTCTGCAGAACTCATCTGTGTCTGTTGTCGAAGGTTGTCCGATGCCTCATAGTCGTTGCTATCGTCCATTTTCAGTCCAATGTCTGAGATCAGCAGCACAATATTCTCCTTCCCTTTAAGTCCATCCTCCAGTCCTCACGCCTGCAAACAGAATGAATTCTGCCAGCATTTTGCCAAAGAAACGCTCCATAGGTTGAAAAGAAATTACAGCAAAGCAGTCACAAACATTTTAACTACAGTGTTCCCTCTAACATGACAAACATAAAAGAAACAAAAGGATAAAAAAAAAAATCAAACTTTGTCTCTGACAAAATAAAACTCAAAACTGGATCAGGCTGAAGGCAATGACATCACCTTTAGTCCTTCACCCAAGGATCAGCCCCCATGGCACTGCGGCACTGTTTCTGCATTCTCTCGCATCTGAGAATGTCTAAAATTAGACTAAATCTCTATGTTAGCACAATCCTATCATATTGACCAGGTTTCTTTGCAAAGAAAAAGAAGCAGAAATTGTTAATAGCAGAAAGCAACAAACATCTTTAAGACATCACCTTTCCCGCTGGAAGATCTCCTGACATAACTTGGTTAAAACTAAGTATAATTTAGTGGCCTAATCTGATTATGACTCCTTACCGCACTGCTAGACCTGTCTTTTCAGAGTCTTCTGTTGGCAGAAAGGTGGCGTCTCCTTTAATCTGAAAGCGATAACTCAGAGAAAAAACAAGAGTGTTAATAGCATGCAGTTAAAACCCTGGTCCCCTTAGTGTCACTTTAACGTGATGTTTTCTCTCTTGCTGATCCTGGGAAGGTATCTATTCCTCACCTTTCTTTTGAAACATCTCTAAAACAAAAAAACAAAAAGACAAAAAAATTGTCTTTTCCAATATGTCATACATTTTTAACTTATTACAACTTTTGAGTTCTTTTGGTCCTTTGACCATGTGTATTTACTGTTAGTAATACTTTTATTCATATATAACTTCCAAATCTAAATTGGTCAAGGGTGAAACTTTAAAACAATGATTTTTTCCCTTTTAGGTTTACTGAACTTCTAGTGTTTCTCTGTAAATGATAAGAGTTTTCCCTGTAAGCACATTGAGAAGGCTACCCAAAACAAACCAAGATTAGAATTAGAATTTAACCCTTCAGAAGCTGGCTTTATTTTATTTTTTCCCCTCTGACATAGTTTTCGTGCCCCAGGCCAGAACACACAGACCCAGCCTCGCCATAAACATTCAGATGTTTAAATCATGGTCAGATTTGTTTATCATATCTATTGTCCTTCTCAGGTTATACTGTCTCTCTGAGGTTCACCTCAGCTCAGCGTGTCTGGATAACATCAGATGTTTTTGTAACTGATGACGAGTTTATTTGGCTTTCTGATATTTTGACGCTTCTCAAAATGCCCCCTTTGCTGATTCAAATTCTAAGTAAAAGGAAATAAAATAAATCAATAGAAAACCCTTAGAAAAGCAATTAGCAATTCATATTTAGTTCCATATAGTTTGCTCCAAGCCAAAGCACAGTTTTTCCCATATATTTAAATCAAAGACCATGTATTCTAAACTTCTTTCAAATTGACTGGTTTGTGATGAATCATTATTGTGACAAGCAATAAGATCTCAGTAATTCTATATTACTTTAGAGCTAAGACAAATGATGGGGTCACTGCCTAATTCTATAGTGGAGTAAACCCAACAAGCTTTTATGTACAGCTCATTGCCAGTTACAATTTTCTAACAAAGCTGAAATATTTTCGTTTAAACCATGTTAATCTCTCCGTGTATCAGTCTAATTCGGGCCGGATATTTGATGTGGGAAAAACAACCCTTGTTATTGAAATCTCTCTTAGGTTTTAGTTAACATAGTCCATGCTTAAAATGTCATTTGAATTACGGAGCTGCAGTTCTCCCAAAACAAATGAAGATCTTGAAACCATGAACATTTATCATTTTAACCGAATAAATTCACACAGACGAACGTTACATACGATATACATACACACAGTTAGAAGATGACATTCAAGTTACATACGATATACATTCAGTTACTTTCAGAAGATGACATTCAGACAGAAAAACATACGCAGGCCTGTTTTTCACTATCTTACATAGATCTGTGTTTCTTCATATTTTTCAAAACGTCTATGGCAACGGCGAAAGATGTTTTCAACGTGTTAAGTTCCCGCTTAGTTTAAAAGGTGGAAAGCGTGCGCTGGTTACGACCCCCGAATGTTTCGTCCAAATGCGGTTTCACGCTTCAGCCCCGCAAGGATACAACTCTGTGTCTCGCAGACACTTGGACACTTACCCATTTTTGAAAGTTATACGTCGTTATTAGCAGTTTAGACCAATTTTATCCACAACGGAAGTGCCTAATCGGTCCCCACGTAAACGCTTCCCCGGTGCAACGTCTTTTTAGTTTCGTTTCCGTTTCTTTGTTTTTATTCATTTTATTCAATTTTCGCTTTTCTTTTTTCTCTTAATTTTATTATTTAGTAGCAGTACTGCAATAAAATAAAATAATAGTAATAATAATAATAATCCCCATGTGAGAAATGTCAATGTTTAATCAAATCATTTCAAATAATTTATGCATGTCATGCTTCTGGGCTCCTACTTTTTCAGCATGAAATCGAACATCTCACCCTGGGGCAAGGCTCGACCCCGGGAACTCTGCCTTTGACCCATTATACTGACTACTCCGCCTCCCGGACGTTTTTTTTTTTATATATATATTAAAAAAAAATATTTATTTTTTTGATAAGTCCTCCGCGAGATCGACCAACTAAAATGAAAGGCCTCACATCTGATGATCGTTTGGGTATAATGATCGAGATCTCCTTTCAAATCTGCGTACGTCTACACAGAAGTCAGGGACTTGAGCATCCCTGCCGCTTTCACCCACTACACTAGTGGGCAGCCTCTGCCCCACTGGACAGCAGGACTTCCATTGACCAGCTGCAAATCGCTCAGCCCGGTCTTGTTCCTCAGGTGAAAATCATTCTGCCCCTCCTCCTCCCAGCATGAGAGTCCGCATTTCAGCTGAAAACGTATTTTAATTAAATTTTGAATTTTAGTTAAATGCTAAAACTTTAGTCACCGTTCTGTATTGCGAATCCTGTTTTATTTGCCTTAAGGATTAAATATAATTCATTATTTCTACCGGCTTTTACTTATTACTACCTTTTTAGGTTTACAGTTCTAACTTTTAAAATTTCTTGAGGTATTCTTTAAATGGGGTTTAAATTTTAAAAGCTTGCAAGCATTTTTGAGCAATTGCGTTTGTTTTTTAAAAGAGCTGGAAAATAATCCCCTTACCGTCTCATGAAAGAAAGGTTCAGATCTTCGTGCCGACGCCCCAGAGACGCTCCGAGACCAGGAGCTCCTCCACATCCCTTGAAAATCCATTCGGGGTACCAGAGGCCGGATAACCTCTCCGGGCCGGCCAAAGCAGCTCCTGTCCCCGGACTCCCCGGCTCGTCGGTCGGAGATCTTGTTCGTTGACGCCAAATGTTATAGGAATTCTGAGCAAAGATAACTGAGTTCCCATCTTTACTAAATGAGGAGACGGCGGTGATGACGTTCCAGCACTTTTATTGAGAAACAGAGCAGAGATTCACATAGATGGAGAGTAAATCGCACCCCACGGTCCTGCTGCAGTCTGCGTCTGCCCTGTCTCTGCCTGTCTCGCTTTTCGGGCTTCCCCTAATACTGCACCGTGGCCTTGGTTTGAGACATAACAAAGACAGTCTATCATAGACAATAATCATTCTACGCAGCATTCAGCCTTGCACTCGGCAAACAGTGGAACTTATACACAGACATCAGGTCTCCAGGCCTCCTCTGTCCGAGTGGTGTGAGGCCATAGTGACTTCAGAATAATAATTCTTATAACATTAACATTCATGGAAAGATGGATGGAACTATGTACAAGGCAGTTATGAAAAAGAAAATAAATATTTCTAAGAGGCTGCATAAAACTTAAGACTTGTAACCCCCAGTCGGTCGAGGCAGATGACCGTTCATACTGAGCCCGGTTCTGCTAGAGGTTTTTCCTTCCCGCTAACGGGTGTTTTTTCTTCCCACTGTTGCTTCATGCTTGCTCAGTATGAGGGATTGCAGCAAAGCCATGTACAATGCAGACGACTGTCCCTGTGGCTCTACGGTTCCCCAGGAGTGAATGCTGCTTGTCGGGACTTTGATGCAATCAACTGGTTTTCTTATATAGGAACATTTTTTGACCAGTCTGTATAATCTGACCCAATCTGTATAATATGATTGAACCTAACTTGTAAAGTGCCTTGAGATGACATGTTTCATGAATTGGCGCTATATAAATAAAATTGAATTGAATTGAATTGAGGCAGAGGCTCACATTATAGCCACATCTACTATTTACTGTATGTACTGTATTCTAAGTACAGAAAGTAAACTGCTTAATGTATTGACATTGTCAAATTTCCACACAAGGTGGTGCCATTGTGCTGTCCAAACTGTGTGTGTATAGTTGGCTTGAGAGTTTTTAATTACTAATATTTATATTTATGCAATATTGTTAATTTTTATGTCACTGATCTAGAAATCTGCTTGCTATTAAAAAAAAAAAAACATGCCAAATGTATTAAATAAAGACCTGAAAACATCTTATATTCACGTATTTTGTTCTTTGTTGGCAGTGTAACATGATGTGGTTCTCCAGAATGTTACAATGCCAGGTTATCTCACTTAGAAAAAGGTTCAATGTCAATTAAAATATTTTTTTATTATGCAATGTGTTCCTTCTCCTCAATTCAAATTAAAAACAAACATACATAACTTCAATTGTTTTTAAACATCCTTAAACAAACATCTGTTTAAGATCTTTTGATGCAACGTCAACATTCGGCGACACTGAGTTCACACCTGCCACTAATTCTAGCGAAGCACATAACTTTTCACGATTAGAAAGGGTCAGAGCAGACTCTACCTGCTGAGGAGGCATGGAAATCAACCAAAATGTTAGGAGAGAAGAGATTGTACACTTTGTAGTTCATTTTCGGAAGGCTGTGGGCCCACAGTTAAGATCATAGCAAGCTTTAATTCCAATTTAAATTAACCAAAACCACACCTTTCTAAGGGTTTAGCCTTCTTGGATGCAAAGCCATGAACAATGTAGACGACTCTCCCTGTGGCTCTACGCTTCTCCAGGAGTGAATCAACTGGTTCCCTTATATAGGAAATTTTTTGACCAATCTCTATAATCTGACCCAATATGTATAATATGATTGATTTGACTTTGTGAAGTGCCTCGAGATGACATGTTTCATGAATTGGCGCTATATAAATAAAATTGAATTGAAATTTGAATTGAAAATAACAATGTTTGAAACTGAACTCTAGCTGCTGAAGAAGAAATTGAAACAACAAACTTAATTAAACAAGTGCATGTTTTCTTATTTAGAGAGATTATAATATAATCAATAAGTGCCTTGATTATCTTACCTTCCTGTTGTTTCTCATGATACCTGCTACTTATTTGATACCATGATTGGCTAAAACAGACCTTTGGAAGGCGGGCACTAGGTGTCGCGTCACCCAATCAGCTCGGAGAGTTCTCCTGAAATTCCCTTCTTTCCCCAAATGGATTCAAATGGAGCCGTCCCAGTAGGATAATGTGCAGAACTAGAGTGCTACACATTATCTATCTGGCTGGCCAGGTTAGCAAACACTATGTTTTTACAAGTACTAGCACTCTGGCAAACATTTGGAAACTGTAATATTGCGTGGCTTGCACATTTTTTGCTAACGTAGACATTTTCCAGTTGGAAGTTGGCAAAATTCACAGCAACATTCATAGGAGTTGGAATCTTGAGTGGGAAAGTTGTCCGCTTCTCATCAACCGTGACCTCAAATTCCAACATGGCCGCCTTGCACATAAAACTTGTGATAACTGGAGAGACAGTTTTGTTTGCTCTTCAAATTTGTATGTTTGTAAATGTTTCATACAAGCCACTACACTGGGCAAGGCAAGTTTGTTTCTACTGCACATTGCAGTAACAAGACAATGCAAAGTGCTGCACATGAACGGAACGTTAGAAAAGAAAACCGACAGAGGAAAATACATTGCAGTGAAATAGCAGCAGCAGGTCAAGAGAAGATGGAATATAAACTGAATATAATTATGTTTCAGTTAACTACAATAGTGTGAATTGAACATTAACAATTAAAGCCAACTCGAAACAAATAGATTTTTAACCTTGATTTAAAGGAATTTAGGTTTTCAGCACTTTGACAGTCTGTTTAAACACCGCTGCAGTAATCAATTCAACTAAAGATAAACGTGTGGATTAGTTTTTCAAAATCCTGCTGAGGCTTTAGTCCTTTAATCCTGGAAATGTTCTTCAGGTGATAGAAGAACGACCTTTTAAATGTCTTTATGTGACTCTGAAGGTTTAGGTCTGAATCTATCACTACACCTGTACTATACTACTTCCTTCAGTGAACATGTTGCTCTTGTGCTTAGTTATAATCGGCATGTAAAACTGACGGTAGGCAGGAGTGGCCGGCATCCGAAAATGAGAACATATGTGCATTGATGACTTATCCTACAAGTCATAGAAAAACCTAGAGTCCTAGATAATTATCTCCAATTTATACAGGATGGATCTTATTGAGAAGTCCTTTTTTAAGGGAGACCTTTTCCAACATTTTATAAAGTCACAAAAGTTACATACAGAGCCGCAGTGCAAGTACATATTAAAATGCAGAGTCAAAATGTTTTAGATTATAATTACAAAGCCATGATTGAAAACCAACGCAGGAGTCTACTGTGTTTTTAGCCACTTATTGAATTTTCCCTGATAAATCAGATCAGAGAGTCTCAGTTTGTTTTCGAGATGATTTCAGAGTAATGTTGAAGAGTAAGAGAGGTCTGACTTCCCTAATTCTCTACAGTCAGAGGAAACACAGAGGCAAGGCAAGTTTATTTATAAAGCACTTTCAAGTAGATGATTCAATGGGCTGTACATGAGAAGACAAACAAGAAAATAAAACATTACAAAGGAAAGAAAGAAATACAGAGACAGAGAGAAAGCAGAGGAAAGCACATTACAGTGGAATAGTTACATATACTAACAAATATCCAAAAGTTAACAAATATCAGCAAAAATCCTTCAAGCTGCATAGCATCCAATACCTGAGAGAATAATCACCCCAAAAAGCAGAAAAAGTTATGATGTTCCTGTTTTATCCTGATTCTTTTAAAGCGTATGAGCTGACAAAATCTTTCACCATGTAAATTAGATTCATCTCTGTAACTCTTTCTGTTGCTGGCCTGCAGGACGGTCGTAGACAGTTTAAACCCGCGAGTCTTCAGTCTATGTCCGTGTGTAGAAAGCAAACCCAAAGGCGGCCTTTGAATGTGTTCTGCACAACATTGGTTATACTGGTTAACACAGTAGCTGGTGGAGTGGAATAATAATAGAAACATTCTAATGTCACGTAGGAGGATACCTGGAACGTCACTGCGGTTTATCACCTGAGAGTTGTAATGCCAGAGGAAACTTAATTAACGTTTTGAAATACATCTCTGTAACTCTTTCTGTTACTGGCCTGTAGGACGGTCGTAGACAGGAGTTTAAACCCACCAGTCTTCAGTCTATGTCCGTGTGTAGAAAGCAAACCCAAAGGCGGCAGCTCAAGTTTAAAACAACGGGATTTGTGTAGACCTAAATGATCAATTCAGGCCTATAAAAATTAGATTTTGTTCTCTGCTGCGCATGAACACATAGACACTCAGCGCGTACCTTGAGGAGGGAAAATGCTGTGGCCTTTTCTCCATGTAATATACAAAATCTGCCCTTTAAAACATTACATGAATCTTTTGTTTACCTGCAAAAAATAAAATAAAACAGCAGCAGATCATGTCAAGATTAGTTGTATTCATTTGAGGTTCTACACTTAAAAAAACTCAATTCTTCCCATCAAAGTTCTTAAAAATTTGAGCTCAATTGTGAACGTGTGCCTTTGAATGCGTTCTGCACGTTGGTTACGGTTGCTAAAACAGTAGCTGGTGGAGTGGAAAGACAAATGGAAACTTAAAAATGTCACGTAGGATACCTGAAACGTCACTGCGGTTTATCAGCTGAGAGTTATAATGCCAGAGGCAACTTAATCAACGTTTTTTCTTTCAGGCCATCCCTCCATGAGAAGTGACTGGACCAGAAAGTTAAGTAATCTTCTCTAAAGATGGGATGTTTGTGTGTACGTGCTGTCATTAACTCAAGGCTATTGATAACTTGAATGCTACAGTTAAAGTACCTTTTACTCAGATGGGGATGTTCATACAAAACAACATTCTAAAGCAGTGATGAAAACTGTTGTGCTTTGATGCCAAGACGGTTTTGACGATACAATAGCTTAATAATCATTATCCAAATATAGCAGTCTCAAAGATTATTGGAATGAAGTACGTGCTGAAAGATAAATAACTTGTGTAGAACTTTTAAAGTAAATGAAGATCCACCTGACAGATTCAGATGGCCTAGTTCAAAGGGTCAACTTTGGTATCTCAGCGCTGTCATGATCCTCCAGAAGAAAAGCATTTGTTGTCTCATAAGTAAACATGACGAGTCCTACTCATCATGGGTTTTCATCAAATTTCAGCTACTTTTCACTTTTCTAGTAGAAAAGTGAAATGTAGCTGAAATTTGATGAGAACACTGTGCTTACAAGAACAAGAAGAGGAGTCAAAGAGGCCAGTAGTAAGTCTGAATTGGCTGCACTTGAACTGCGGATCGCTGCAGAAAGCCATTTTTTTAAAGACACCAAAGATAAGTTTCCTCTGTTGTTAGCCAGTGATATAGGGGAGTCCCTGAACATGTTCAAGAGGATGGTCTGGTTAGAAGAGACCAAAACTGAATATTTGAACTATATAAAAAATGTTAACGTATGATGGAAAGCTAAAATCTTTTACCCATCATCCCCATGTTGATACATGGTGTTGGCGGCATTATACTGTGGTGAGGATGCTGTCCTTCAGCAGAGACAGAAACATAATGGTTAACATTCATGGAAAGATGGAAGGAACTATGTACAAGGCAGTTATGAAAAAGAAAATAAATATTTCTAAGAGGCTGCATAAAACTTAAGACTGAGGCAGAGGCTCACATTATAGTACGACAGCTAACCTAAACATACTAACAGAGGAGCACAAACTGAGTGACACTAGAGCTGGACGATAATTCACAAACAATAAATATTGATCAATAGATGTGTGGTGTGATAGAAAATTAAAAAGTTCAATAGAATAACAGTTTTCCTTCCTTTTTCATTCTAGCCTATCGTGTAGGTTTTTACTACAATCACAGTTACATCCTCCCAACCAATCACAAACCAGTTCAGAGAGCACATTTTTAAAAACTTTCAGTTTTGGTGAAAGGTAAGTTGAATAAAGGGTTGAGTTTGATTTCAGTTTTTGTCTGTTCTTTATCAAAAAATAGGTCATTAATGAGCAGCAAAAAACAGCCAGGGCTGCACTTAAAATATGTGTTTCGAATTTTTTGATGATTATTGTTATGGATCAATATGATAACTATTCTATCAATATGCTTTTTCTCTATATTGTTCAGCCCTAAGTCACACAACATATCCATGTGTTAGAAATGCTGATTCTACACATGCAAATGCCCACCACACTTTTCAGACTATCAATTTAAGAAAATTGATGAAAAATAATGTATAATTTTCCTTCTGCCTTGCAGTTATTTGCTACGTTATTTTAGTCTATCAGCTAAGGTTGAACTGTGACACAAATTGAAAAGGTATAAAGGATGTAAGTACTTTTTCATTGCACTGTATATGTAACAAATGCAAAATAAACAAGAAAAACCACAGTATATACACAACCCGCAAACTAAATGCATTTGAATATTAGAATAATCGTCAACCCTTTTAAATGACCAGTGTTCCACATTATATTATGCTGTACTGTATCATATTATGCTATATCATGTAAAATATTATACCTGCTATGAATAGCTTGGATTTCATTTTGGATGTGAAAAAAACAGTGGGAATGATTGTAAATATCAGGAGAAACAGTAACAGGTCAAACACTATTTTCATAATGGGAGATAAAGTTACAGTGGTGAAGGAATATAAATACCTCTGTGTTCACTGGGACAACAGACTGGACTGGACATGCAACTGTGAAGCTATCAGCAACCAGGGATAGAACAGACAGTACTGAAGCTTATGTCCTTCAGTGTTTGCAGCAAGATACTGCATATCTTCTGCATATTGTCTGTGGAGAGAGTGATCTCTTCTGCCAACATCTGTTGGGGTATCAGCATCAGAGCCACTCACTTATAAAGCTCAACAAGTCAAAAAGGAAGAGTGGTTCTGCTCTGGGAACTTCCGATCCTCTTTAGATGACTGTGCAAACAGTCCTTATAACATGAAGAACAGTACTTGAGTCTTCAGTCAGAGGCTTCTTTAGAATCGCCGTAAAACAAAACCGCTACAGAACTTTCTTCTTGCACACTACAATCTTCTCTTTGAAGAAACCTCTATAATATGAGTTACATTTAATTACCTTGCCTGTCATCCGTTTATACTCGGAGTCTTGCAACGAAATTTCACTCAAATGTACATTGTCAACTTGCATTTGAATGACAATAAAGTCTGTCTAAGTCTATGGTTAAGCGTAATAAAGTATTTCTAAATTGAATTGCTGGGTGAAAATTTTGATTCATCCATCCATTTTCTAGCACGCTTATCTCTATTGGGGTCGCAAGGGGTGCTGGTGCCTAAGTTTCCAGCATCAGCTTGGGCCTTTTGCCGGAGATTATGGAATATCTGTGATGATACATGGCAGAAAAAAGAAAAACATAAGGATAAACAGGAACAAATACTTAAAAGTCATAAACTGTCAGATGAAACCTGTCACAGAGACATCATCAACCACTAAGTCATATAAACTGGGTTTATTAAACATTAGATCTCTGTCAGGAAAATCCCTTTTAATTAATGACTTCATTATTGACAATAATCTTGATGTAATGTTTTTAACAGAAACATGGTTACATGAATCTAAAGAAGCAGCTATTCTATTAGAGACGATTCCTCCAAACTACAATTTTCTTTGTGAGAGCAGACAGAAAAGGAAAGGTGGAGGAGTAGCAACATTGTTTAATGATTCACTGAAGTGTAAAAAGGTGTTTTTGGGAAAATTCGACTCTTATGAACATTTGGCTCTCCAGGTAAAAAGCCCGGTACAAACTATTCAATTCAATTCAATTCAATTTTATTTATACAGCGGCAATTCATGATACATGTCATTTCGAGGCACTTTACAAAGTCAAATCAATCATATTATACAGATTGGTCAAAAATGTTCCTATATAAGGGAACCAGTTTATTGCATCAAAGTCCCGACAAGCAGCATTCACTCCTGGGGAAGCGTAGAGCTACAGGGAGAGTCGTCTGCATTGTCCATGGCTTTGCAGCAATCCCTCATACTGAGCAAGCATGAAGCGACAGTGGGAAGAAAAACCACCCATTAACGGGAAGAAAAACCTCCACCAGAACCAGAACCAGGCTCAGTATGAACGGTCATCTGCCTCGACCCACTGGGGGTTACAGAAGACAGAGCAGAGACACAACAAGAGAGACAAAAAGCACAGAAGCACACATTGATCCAGTAATCTGTTCTACACTAGATGGTAATAGCGGGTGATCTGTCTTCTCTGGATGATTTCACAGCTAACAGAATGCCAGACCAGGTGTACCTACTATGAAGATAAAAGAGAGAGAACAGAAAGTTAAAGCAGAAATGACAACACGTAATGCATAATTGAAGAACAGTAGAACTCTATAGAGTGAGAAAATTAGATCCTGATGTCCTCTAGTAGCCTAAGCCTATAGCAGCATAACTATAGAGGTAGCTCAGAGTAACATGAGCCACTCTAGTTATAAGCTTTGTCAAAAAGGAAAGTTTTAAGATTAGTCTTAAAAGTAGACGGGGTGTCTGCCTCACGGACCAAAACTGGGAGTTGGTTCCACAGGAGAGGAGCCTGATAGCTAAAGGATCTGCCTCCCATTCTACTTTTAGAGACTCTAGGAACCACCAGCAGACCTGCAGTCTGAGAGCGAAGAGCTCTGTTAGGAACATACGGGGTAATCAGAGCTCTGATATATGATGGAGCTTGATTATTAAGGGCTTTATACGTTAGAAGAAGAATTTTAAATTCTATTCTTGATTTAACAGGAAGCCAATGAAGGGAAGCTAAAATTGGAGAAATATGATCCCGCTTGTTGATTTTCATCAGAACTCTTGCTGCAGCATTTTGGATCAGCTGAAGACTTCGAACTGCATTTTGTGGACTTCCTGATAGTAAAGAATTACAATAGTCCAGCCTTGAAGTAACAAATGCATGGACTAGTTTTTCAGCATCACTCCTGGACAGAATGTTTCTAATTTTGGCAATATTCCTGAGGTGAAAAAAGGAAACTCTGGAAACCTGTTTAATATGGGATTTAAATGACATGTCTTGGTCAAAAATAACACCAAGGTGTTTTACTTTATTACCAGAGGCCAAGTTAATGCCATCCAGATTAAGTGATTGGTTAAGAAGTTTATTTTTTGAGGACTCTGGTCCAAAGATTACAACTTCGGTCTTGTCAGAATTTAAGTGCAGGAAATTTAAAGTCATCCAGCTTTTGATGTCATGAAGACATGATTGCAGTTGAAGTAATTGATTGGATTCATCAGGATTTATGGATAAATATAGCTGAGTGTCATCAGCATAACAGTGGAAATTAATCCCATGCTGTCTGATAATTTTGCCGATCGGAAGCATATATATAGTAAAGAGAATTGGTCCAAGGACTGAACCCTGTGGTACTCCACAAGTGACCCTAGAATTTGAGGAAGATTTATTATTAACATGAACAAACTGGAATCTTTCCGACAGATAAGATTTAAACCAGCCTAATGCTTTCCCCTTAATCCCTACAGTATGTTCAAGTCTTTAAGATAAAATAAGATAAGATAGTCTTTATTGATCTCACAATGGAGAAATTCACTCGTCACATCGGCTCATACAAGAAGGTGCAGAGTAGGGAAGGTGCATTCAATTATATACAATGGGTCTTCATATATACAGTGGATCAAAAAGAATACCAAAAAAATACAAAAAAAGGAAATAGGAATGGGCATATGATGTCTCATTTACATTCTTAGTGGTCTATATATATAAACATATCTATATACTTAAATATATACATATATCTATGCGCCTAAATACATACGTACTTACGCGTATATATGTGCATATACATTCGTGTATACATTTGTACATACATACATACATGTGTACTGACTTATGTTCAGGTGTTGATAGCAGCAGAAATCACTACATCAGGATTATTGCACGGGTTGTAGTACAGTGTATTAGATAGATTATTGCACATTAGTTATTGCTCATTAATTATTACAGTTGTGGTCACATTTATAGTGCAGCATTGTATAATCTGGTAGCAGCAGGGATAAATGACCTGCGGTAACGCTCCTTTTTACAGACAGGATGTCTAAGTCTTGCACTGAAGGAGCTGCTCAGCTCCTCTACAGTCTGGTGCAGGGGGTGGAAGGTGTTGTCCGTGATGGATGTGAACTTGGACAACACCCTCCTCTCAGCTACTTCCTCCACAGAGTCCAGAGAGCAGCCCAGGACAGAAGTGGCCTTCCTCACCAGCTTGTTCAGCCTCTTTCTGTCCCTCTCTGTGCTGCCAGGAGCCCAGCAGACGACAGCGTAGAGGAGGGCTGAGGCCACCACAGAGTCATAGAAGGTCTTTAGCAGAGGCCTGCTCACTCCAAAGGACCTCAGCCTCCTGAGGAGGTGGAGGCAGCTCTGGCCCTTCTTATACAGAGCGTCTGTATTATGAGTCCAGTCCAGTTTATTGTTGACGTGAACACCCAGGTATTTGAAACTCTCCACAGTTTCTATGTCCTGCTCCTGGATGTTCACAGGTGAGTGAGGTGGGGGTCTTCTCCTGAAGTCCATCACCATCTCCTTGGTCTTACTGGTGTTTATACACAGATGGTTCTTCTCACACCAGTCCACAAAGTCCATGATGACCGACCGGTACTCCAGCTCGTTCCCCTCAGACACACAGCCCACAATGGCCGAGTCATCAGAGAACTTCTGAAGGTGGCAGCTGTCCGTGTTGTAAGTGAAGTCCGAGGTGTAGAGGGTGAAAAGAAATGGAGACAGGACGGTGCCCTGGGGGCCCCGATGCTGCAGAGGGCCACCTCTGACTGACAGCCGTGCAGCCGTACATGCTGAGGGCGGTTAGTGAGGTAGTAGATGGTCCAGTCAGCCAGATGTTTGTCCACCCCAGCGTCCTCCAGCTTCCCCCTCAGCAGCACCGGTCTGATGGTGTTGAAAGCGCTGGAGAAGTCAAAGAACATGACTCTCACAGCGCTCCCGGTGGTCTCCAGGTGGGTGAGCGCCCGCTGCAGCAGGTAGATGATGGCGTCCTCTACTCCGATATTGGGCTGGTAGGCAAACTGCAGCGGGTCCAGAGTGGGGCTCACCACGGTGCGCAGGTGTGCTAGGATGAGCCGCTCCATGGTCTTCATCAGGTTTAAAAGGGGAAATGTATCGATAGTAGAAACAATGATCAGCAACGCTGCTATTGGCTGTTCAGCATGGCCAAAGAACGGCCACAGTTTTTCTCCCAATCAGAACAAGAGCTTTTAATGGAAGGTTATGCCGAATTTGAGTCATTAATTAAAACGACAGGGAACACCTCAAAGTCTGCTAAAGCCAGGAGAGAGGGCAGGCAAAAAGCAGCAGACAAATTAAATGCGTAAGTAATGTCCATGGTAGATGTTTCTATCACTTTCTACAGTATGTATTTTTGCATTTTAATAATTTCATATTTAATTTTTTCTTTTATGTCAGAGCCTCCACAGGACCCACTAGAACATAGGGACAAGTAAAAGTGTAGTACAAGAATATTCCACAAAATAGCTTTTAAGTATTAAGCTTATACTGTATTTTAAAAAGCGACTATTTCCTCTTTTTAAAAGCCACTGTTAAATGATGTGTTTGTCTGTTTATAACAGCCACCAAGAAAAAGTCTGAAAAAAAAAACTTTTGTTGCATGAGGCATGTTTTGACCCTTTTTCCTTCACAAAATGACACTGGGTGACATCCTATATAAACGGCATCTTCAACAAAAACAATGTGTATTTTGACCTGAAAAAACACAAATTAAGGGGAGAAATTTAACTCCACAACTTGAAAAAGAGAAAAATTGCACTAGAGATCGAGTTGCTTCAAAAGGACCTTCAGAGTAAGTTCTAATACACCATTTGACAGTAGTATTGCTGACTTTACATAACTCTCTCTTATTGCAGGCAAAAGATGACTTGCTGGCTTTTCTTTATAAAGAATTGTTTAAATAAAACGACAGGAACTAAGCATATTTGTCTTGTCTTTTATTTATTTATTTATTTATTTTTTTTTTTTTTTTGAACAAAGACTTTATTTTATTAGATCAATATTCAAAATCAATGATCAATACAGTAAGCCAGATTCAACAGTTTCCAATACAACCATACAAATAGTTGAACAACAATTAAACAAGTCGGCAAGCTGAAAATCCAGGATTTTTTTTTTTTTTTTTTTTTTTTTCCATGGGGGATGAGATAAAGGAGAAGCCTTTCTCAAGTGACTTATTTTTATCACAACAGGGATATATGTTAAGTCTACCTATAAAGTACATACCTGTGTGTTTACAATTATCATACTTACAATATTAATTGGAAATATGTCTTCATAGGACTCCATCTTTTCTCAAATAAACCAGTGGACAAGTTTAATTTTGCTGTTATTTTCTCCATCGTATAAACGTTCACTAGTTTCTCTTTCCATTGATTTTGTCATGATTTGGGTTTTTTTCTATTTAAGGGCGTCTGGAATCCGCCCTTGAGGGAGGGGCTCTGTCATGATTTGGGTTTTTTTCTGGTTTATGTTTAAGGTATTTTGCCCTCCTTCCTTAGGTTCTCTGGTTGCTTTGAGTTTTGTCTTGTCTAGGTTCTTGTTTACTGTTAGTTTATCCTGTTTTGTCATCAGTTTTAGTCTTAGCTTTATTTTCTGTTTTAGGTTTGGGCCAGGTTGTACTGTTGAGTATGGGTGAGTCTCCTCCTGCAAGTTCTGTATGGTTTGCTTTTGGATTTTTGACCCCCTTGTCTCCAGTTATCTGAGCCATCCTGTTCCTGTCGGTTCCTGTCCTGCCTGCCCCGTTAGTCTGTTTATTTTGGTGCCGTCTTTTGGTTGTGAGGTCTTTTTTGGTTTTTGCCTCAGTCTTTGATTTTTGTTAATAAAGAACCTGATCTGAACCTCTGCTGGTCTGGCTGAATTCTGGGTCCCCTGCCTCCGATTCATGACAGTACGACCTGGCCCAAACCTAAAACAGAAAATAAAGCTAAGACTAAAACTGATGACAAAACAGGATAAACTAACAGTAAACAAGAACCTAGACAAGACAAAACTCAAAGCAACCAGAGAACCTAAGGAAGGAGGGCAAAATACCTTAAACATAAACCAGAAAAAAACCCAAATCATGACAGATTTACAGTAGGGGGTAAAGGTTTATACCAACTTACTGTTATCATTTTTTTGGCTACGAGAACAAGGATACCAAATAAGTATTGTTCTTCTTTACTTAAATTATTTGGGGGAATTCCCAGAACAAAGACCCGGGGGTTCCAATCAATATAAGTGTGCAAGATATTTGAAATTTCCTCTCTAATTCCCTCCCAGAATTTCTTAATCTTTGGGCAATCCCAAAAGACATGAGTATGATCTCCGACTAGTCCGCACTGTCTCCAGCACAGATTTGATTTAGTTTGATCAAATTTGGAAATAATATACCGAGTTTTGAAATATCTAACGATTATTTTCCAATAAAATTCTTTCCATGTTGGACTGTTAGTCAGTTTATGTCCAATTACACACACTTGCTCCCACTCTTCATCTTCAATCACTTCATTCATTTCTAGTTCCCATCTTTCTTTTATCCCAGGAAGTCCCCCCGACAGGCACGACTGTAAGCATTTGTATAGATTCGACACAGTGTTCTTAGATTTTTTTTCCTTGGTGATCTTTATAAAGAATAGTTCTAAATCAGTAGGTCTTGACTGAAGAAGGGACCATTCGCTGTGGGACATCAGGTAACTTCTCAATAGACCCCTTGCATCTGACGTCACAGTCACGTGATCGGGGGTGCGCGCCTCCATCTTGGTGGGCAGGCTAGCGTGACAGCCCACCACTGCACTGGCCCAGTTACCTCATTACTCGCATGTATACAAAAGACTATTCACTGATTGTTCAATATGGTGCAAACAGACTGCATCTCTGTTGCCAAAGCAATGTTTACAGTTTAGGGTCAGATGTTATCGGACTATATGCAGCCAAGTCATGAGAATAAACAACATTAAACTCACCCTTCAAAGGTCAACTGCTACATCATTCACGTAAAAAACAGACAGTTCACGTATCCATCCGGCAGTGAACTGTTTGTGCGCTCCCAAACTCTTGTACGCCTTCATCTGATCGCCACTGTACGTTGGGGTGGGTGACAACACAAGGTAGTTCACCAGATCCGCACAGCAAACTGATGGCCAATCATCGGGAATGCTAGAAAAATCCTTATCAGGAAGAGCCAAAGGGTCCGCAAATACCGGGCATACATACACTGTACGAGTTTTTCAGTCGTGGTACTTACATACATCTAAAAACTGTGCGACGGAACCGCGGGGTTTAAAAAGTTCACTGCTCACGATCTGTGCGGCGCGCCGCTCGCTGTTGTGGCAGAGGCAGGCGAGCGACGGTGGGTGACAGGGACCCAGAGCAGGGGGTCGAGCCCAGCTCTGGCGAGGCCCGCAGGAGGCACCGGGGGAACGGAGGGGAGAGAGGAGGGACGAGACGCACCGGCGGCCGCGCGGCACGGCAGGTCGCCCGGCCCGCCCGCGAGCGGAGGAGTGCCGAAACAGGCGGCCAGCGCGTTGCGCGGACCGGAGCGCTCGCCCTCCCCAACGCGCCCGCGAGCGGGCCGGGCGGAGGTCGCTTCAGGGACGCCCGCTCACCTCCCTCCCCTGGCGGGGACGGAGAGGAGGGGAGGGCGCTCCCTCGTAGCTCTGCTTGAACAGCAGGATGCGCTCACGAAAACCTCACGACAGCCGACTGAATTTCAAACATGTTTGATTTTCACCGATCGTCCGATTCCTGATCGGGAGGTAGTCGTGAGAAGCCAGTCCCTCCTCCTCCCCCCTGTACGATCAAGCTGAAATTCGGCCCGATTCAAAACATGCTTGCACGGCTGAAGAATCGGCCCGAAAAGGGGAAAAACTCGTACAGTGTCTTGAATATCGTGCGTTGTGTAGAAAATGGCATGCCAACCAATATGGCCGCCACGCAAGGGGTTCTGGGTAACGAAGTCACGTGGTTGCAAGGGGTCTATTGTAAATATCTATAAAAATCAGATGTGCTCAACCCATACTTTTCTTTAATCTGGTTGAAAGATGTCAGAATCTCCCCTTCAAACAAGTCATCAATAAAAATTAAATTCTTGTTTTGCCAGGTTCGAAATCCTGGATCTTGTTGCCCTGGTTTAAAGTCTATTATATCCACAATTTTTGAAGCTCTGGAAATAGATTGGGGAGCTTTCATATTTTTTCTAATCCTGTTCAAAGTCCTTTGGGTGCTTTTCATCCATATATTCGTAATTTTGTACTTATTCCAGCTTTCAGCCGAGCAGAATACAAGGGCCTGCAAAGAAAATTTAGGGCTTGCGCTCTGTTCCAATGTCAGCCATGTTGTTTCTTTGTTCTGTGTTAGCCAGTCTACACTTGCATGTAGTTGTTCCGCCCAGTAATATAATTTTAAGTTTGGTACATTAAGACCTCCATAAGATTTACCAATGGTCAATTGAGTAAATTTTATTCTGGCCTTTCTCTTCTGCCAAATAAATGTAGAAATCATTTTTTGCATTTTATTTAATTTTGTTGTTGGAATCCAAATAGGAAGGGCCATAAACAAATATAACAATCTAGGGAGAACATTCATTCTGATTGACTCAATCCTTCCGAAAAAGGAAAGCGGTAAAATATCCCATCTGTCTAAGTCTTTTTGAATTTGGTCCAATAGCTTCTCAAAATTTGCTTTATATAATTTGGAAACATCCTTGGTAATATTGATTCCCAAATATCGAAATCCATTAGGTAACCAGTTGAAATTCACTGACTTGGATAGTTCTGAGGGCCAGGGGCCACTTAGCATCATGGCCTCTGACTTTGATTCATTCACTTTATATCCCGAGACCATACCAAAGTCCTTTAAACATTTTAAAATATTTGGTATAGAAGTTATTGGGTCTCTTATGTACAGAATAACATCATCAGCATACAGTGATAGTTTGTGAGTCCTGATTTTATCCGGTATGCCTAGTATTGATGTGTCTGTTCTTATTAATTCTGCCAAGGGTTCTATGCTGATAGCAAACAGGATTGGTGAAAGGCAGCAACCTTGACGAGTTCCTCTTTTCAAGGGGAAACTTTCTGACATATAACCATTGGTGCGCACTCTAGAGGTTGGACTGGAGTATAGCACCTCAAACCAACTGATAAAGTTCTCATTAAAGCCCATCTTCAATAGGACTTGTTTCAGAAATAACCAGTCCACCCGATCGAATGCCTTCTCGGCATCTAGGCTAAGAAGCATGGATGTGTAAGGGCTTTGTTGACCAATTGAGATTATATTTAGGGTGCGTCTGATATTATTTATTCCGAGTCTATTGGGTATAAAGCCTGTCTGATCAGGATTGATAAGTTTATCAATAATCTTTTGTAGTCTTTTGGCCAAAATGGCACTTAAAATCTTAACGTCATTACACAGCAGACTTATTGGTCTATAAGAGGCGCATTGTGTGGGATCTTTACCTTCTTTGTATATAACCGAGATGATTGCTTCTGCCCATGTATAAGGTGGGTCTTTGGAGTCTTGTCTTTTATTCAACATTAATAAATGGTGTTCCACAATTCTGTCCCGTGGAGCTCTGCCACTAGGTGGTCCAAGTGCACTGGCTGGACAGACTCCCCCATCTCCTTCCCAGCGATCTAATAAAGCAGCGATCTAATCATGTTTACATGAAATAAGCCCTCTGCTCGCTAGCAGGTTTAAGTTTGCGCACATGTTGCTATGACAGCAAGTCCAGGATGAGTTTCGAAGAACCAAACGATCCAAGATCATGCCAAATCGTCAACAATCAAATCCAGCTAACTGAGTTAGCGACGTACAAAGAACGGGGCCCAGAAGAAAGGGACAAAATACTACTTTTTTCATAAGTTTGTGCTCATAGTTTGTTTACATTTTTCTTCCAATCAGCGTATGATTTGTGCGCAAGCGTATTTTTGTCAGCCTTTTTTTTTTTGTTTCAAAAATTCAAACTATCCAATCAGCGGGAAGCAGGGCAACACTCGCGGTAGTTTCAAAAGCGGATGTGTGCGAGCTACATTCATTCATAACGTTTTGTTAAAGTTGAAAATAGAAAGTAAAGATCAATGAAATGGAGGAAAGTGCATCGGAACCATTGCTTTCCAGAAAAGGTTGGCAGGTTTAATTTGTTTTAACGGCTAATCTGTTTGTCAGTTCTGGCTTGTTTTAGCTAGTAGGTGGCTAGCTAGTGAACGTAGCCGACACGTTACCTTATTGTTTTGGTTTGTGATCTTGTTTGGAAGCACTATAGGTCGAACAAAAATGTCTCTTTAGAAATTTAGCATTGAAATAACTCGTTTCTGTCATTAAAAAAACAACTGTGATAAGCAGAGTTGGGCGAATTTAGCAGTTGAGTGTTCGCTTATGAGCACTTGATTAAATCAGAATCAGAATCAAGTTTATTGCTAAGTAGGTTTGCACTTACCAGGAATTTGACTTGGTGTTGATGGTGCAGACAAAATAAAATAAAATAGATACATATATACAGAAGCTATATACACACAGTAGACTGTGCGGTAATGTAACGCAAAGGATGTAAATCAAAGGGTGATTTAACGGTTTTTCGATCTATTCAGATCGTTTCCAGTAAAAAAAACAACAACATATTGCTAAGACTTGACAAACCAGACCTAGATTATTTAGAAAGTAATACATTTCCACACAGCATGTTTATTTATTTACACATCTTCATTTGATGCCCTGCCTGTGCAATAAGCTGTGCAATAATCCTGTACTATAAGAGCCTTCACCTATTTCAGTTATCTCACTTATTTTATTTACTTATTTAACAAACCATAAACCGCATTGTTTTTTCTTTTACCTGCCACCACTTGAATGTATATAAGTCACTTTAAATCTCTTCTTCTTCATTTTATTTTGTTTCCCCATCCACTGTATATATCTGGATGCACTGTACATACTTCATGCACTTTTTCCTCCTTTGTGCATCTTCTGTTGTTATAAGAGCCGATGTCACAAGTAAATCTCTCCATTGTGAGATCAATAAAGTTCTATGTTATCTCTTATCTTAACTATATTGTTGGTTTTGCGTCTAATCGCCATCAGAATCAGTCCCCTTTGAAATACACAGTAAAAAGAAGGTGAAACCCCCGGTCTGGATTATTCTACAGATTGTTTAACCACAGTTTGGTGACGTGTGGCACAATTTATTCAGTTTGTGAAACTTAAGAAAGAAAGAAAAACATGTAATAATGCTTTTGACATTTAAATAATTCAGTTTTGGGTCTGAACAAAATGTTAATTGAGTCCTGGACACATTCTGGTCCATCAGGTCAGGTCTGTCTTGAAAATGACAGCATTGGGACTTGGCCTTATTTACTGTGATCGGACAAAAGAGCATTATATCCCTCTTGAGGCAAATGTAGTAAACGTTTAATACAGTCCATGTTTTAAAGAATTTCAAAAGATTAGTCTACACTTTGTAACAAATAGTTTTACCTGATAATTTTAATGAACAATGATCAGGTAAAATATTAATGTTTATAACATTCTTAAGAACCTTTGGATTATATTAGATCTAAACAAGGTTCTGTGGGAACCTTTGTCTGGTCTACAGTTCTTTTCATTTACATTTTTACTTTCTCAGTTGCGAGTTAAGGTGTTTTTTAACTTTGTGTTAAAGATTTACATTCTTATCAATTAATGTCCTAACAGTGGCCTAACTTAGACGCATAGAGACCGCTGTAGCCAAATGAAAACCTAATTGTTTTCATGAGAACAACTTTACCTGTTGCTTCAAGTTTTTTTCTCCTAATCTCTCTTGGCTCTTGAACAACTCTTTCGATTATTCTTTGGACTCTTGTGTCAGAAACCTTTAAAGGGACACTTCACCATGTAGAAGTTTAGAGATGCCGTTTTTTCGATAGATTTTTTTTATGTGAACTTCTCATGGTTTTTACCAGTTGAACCGATAATTTTGGTTATGAGAAACCTATTTATATGACATCCATTAATATTAAACAAGCTGATATTGATCTACATGAAGCAGCAGAAACGCTTTCTGAATCCTGACAGATGTCAGCTGGTTTCTTAGCTTTCAGTGACTTTTTGCAGATCCTTAATGTGTTCACTTCTCATCCCGTGTAGGGCTGGGCGATATAGACCAAAACTAGTATCTCTATTTTTAGCCTGAATGCGTATATACAATATTTATCCCAAATGTCTCACAGACATATTTTTTAGCAAACAGCTGTAGATAAATATGAAAAGAGACCTACTGGAATACATAATGCAATATACACAACCTAAATATGAACGATATAGTCTCCATCTAATCTTTATATCTCTTTTTAAAAAAATTGATATTTTTTCAATAAAAATATATATATTTCGATATATTGCCCAGTTCTATCCATCTGTCATTCTGTTTTTTTACCCAAAACTTCATTTGAGGAGCAAATCGTTCTAAGTTCCTTGTGGATTTATTTCTTGATCTGTTACATATAAGTTATCTGTTGTAAATGTTATGTCAATGGTCGCATTAGAAGTATTTCAACAGAGAAATGTGTTGTTTTTTTTCATAACGTATTTTACCTGCTGTGTTTATGAAAATTAAAGTCTAAAAATCTTTTTTGTTTTGTCATTGATTTCAGTAAAAAAAATCAAATTGTCAAAGTTACATAAATGAGTATGCCAGGCAGTCACCAAGTCTCTTCACAGCTTAAGACTGATGAGGAATGCCCCAAATTATGAGAAAATATTGCCAAGCAGGAGGATTTACCAATCTGTGAGATAAACGTTAAATGCGCTGACCCAACCCTTTAAGATCATTTGTTTATTCTGTTTCTGTCTGTCTGTCACAACTAGATGGTTCATCATGTGACTAGATGATGAGTCCAGTTATTTTAAGGCTGTCAGTAACAATGCATCAGTATAAAGTTTACAGCTGTATTTTAGATTATGACGTAAACAATGAGGCTTTTTTTTTACTTTGTGCTGCAGAGCTGCGTAAACAGAAACTGATGGAGTACTTGGCAGCCAAAGGAAAGCTGAAACCTCCAAATCCCACGTAAGAATAAAACTATATATAGCAGAAATGTTGCTGTTTTTGTTGTTGTTGTTTTTTTAATGCCAGAGGCAATTTTATGGACCTTTTACTCTTCAGGCCGTCCCTCCATGTTGACTGTCAGAATCAGAAGGCTACTAAAACGTCTCTGAAGGTAGGGTGTGTCTGTGCGTACGTGCTCTCACTTACTCAAGGCGATTATTCTACTAGAATGATGAAATGAAAGTTACTTTTACCCAGTCTATAAACAGCATTCTTAAGGACTGATGAATCTCAAGTGCTTTGATAATATGTCATTACAAAACAAAGGTGCTTCGCCAAAGAATTGCATGAAGCAAGTGCTGAAACCAAATTTCTTAAGTGATTTCTTTCCCCAGGCTGTGACAGGGAAAGAAAACAAAGCTCCACCCGACAGATTCAGACGGCAGGGTTCAAAGGGTCAGACGGTGGTGCCTCAACTCAGCCAGGATCCTCCCAGAAGAAGAGCGTTTGGTGTCTCTGACAAAGTAAATGTAAGAGACGGAAAGCAAAATGCTAAATGGTCATCATCAAGCAGAGTGTCGGCACAGACAAAAGTTGATCACAACCCCCCGGTCAGAAGAACATACACTGCATTGTCTTCCAGGTCCAACTCGGCTCTAGTTAGCACCTTAAAAAAGCCGCCTAACACAGGAAGTCAAACTCTAAGCAAGGTGCAGTCCAATGGACGTTGTACAGACGGAGCCAAGTCAGATCCCAAATCAAGCCTTAGCTCAAATAGAGCTACATTATGCCCATTGGAAATGGGAAGTTCTCGGATAAGTACTGGCCCACTTGTTAAAACCAAAACAGGGCTTGTGCCTGCAGTGATCCAACCAAGGAATGGGAACTCTATTAAGTCACATTCCCCTGCTGCAAAAAGTCAAACACTCACCACCGCTTCTGTTGCTAAGAAAGGGCAATCCAGCCGAGTGTCGGCGGCCTCCGTTTCTCACAGGCCTGCTTTGGTGCTTCCATCAAATTCAAGAGCTGGGAGCAAAATGGAAGCTCAGATTAAGTCTAAACCTAACCCCCTTCCTGAAAAACAAACTCAGCCAACTGGTAGGAGCCAGGTATCAGGTGGTCTGCGGTTAACCGTGCCTTCCAAAGCTGTAACTGTAAAGCCAGAGCAGAGAGTATTAACCGGTAGGACCGCTGCAGGACAGCCTGACAGCAGGTCTGTGAAGATAAGATCTGAAGCTGAAGGAAGGAAAAACGCTCAGTCTGTGAAAGCTGGTGCTCCAACAGCCTCAAAGACGTCAAACAAATGCAGTTCAAGAACGGTCGAGACAAATAAGCGGACTGTTGTGTCTAAAGGTGTGGGAGCAACAAAGACCGGCAAAGAGACCCAAATCAACAAAGAGAAACCCACTAGGAATGTTCCTTCAGTACATGTGCCTAGAAAATGTCCAGTCGCTCCAGTGGTTTCACAGACGGCACCACAGCCTTCCAGGTCCATCAGCATCATAGGTCGGGCCACGGCCATGAAGACACCAAAAGCGACGGCCACAGTTGTTCCCCAGACGGAGGGAAGGAAAATGACCACAGCCCAGGAGGAGAGAATGTAAGAATTTCCTTCTTTTGCTTGGTATAAAATAACAGCGCTGGTGTTTGTTGCTCTGTGTGCATTTGCCTTGGTGTTTGGGAAAAGGACAAAAAAATGGAAGGAGCTAGTTATTTTGCTAGCGTTTGTTTTGCTGTGTGACACTCAGGAGAAAACTCCAAGAATGGCGTTACTCAAAGGGGATTTCCTACAAACGTCCTCCGATGCAGGTGGAAGCTCCAGCCACGCGTACCGTGTCTGTGCCTCAGCCCTTCTGGGCTTCCATGGAGGTCGAGGATGAAGCCCATTCCCTCATCTTTGCAGTGGACAGGTCCCTGACCGACTGCATTAAGTTGCTCGCCCAGGTAAACGGAGGAGTGTGGCGTGCACGTTGTTTATTTTGATATTCATTTTGGGCTGTTTTCCTATAAGTTACCTTAATTCTACCATTAAGCCATTTGATACACCTTAAAAAAACAGTTGGAAATTTCTAATCATCGTTGTCTAGTGATGAACCCTAGTTCATAATATAAAGGGGCGGAGTTCTGCACTTTGCAGCTTGCATACGTCTTTGTATTGGTTTGTTTAAAGGTGCATAGCCACGTCATTTGACTTTTTTTATTTATACGTCAGCAGCTCACTCTGGTTGCATAAAAAGTTTTTCTGAAAGTTTAGCACGTCCTGCTGTGTTAGTTGTTATTTTGGTGTTTTATGCTTTGTTTTTGCTCTGTTTGTTAGTGAATGAAGCCATTTTTGTTTATTTATGATTTTTAACGGAAGTACGTACTTTGCATGCGCAGCAGGGGTTAAAACAAAGTAGCGGCTAACAGCTATTAGCATCTCCCAGTGAAACAATGAAGAAAGGTCCAAGATTCAATGGGGGAAAAAACAAATAAATCTATGATTCCAAGTGGGAAAAGACTGTAATGTCTCTGGAAATACAGTATGAATGTTGTTGTTCACTGAAGCGGACGTTAAACCTGCCGAAGCTCAGATGTGACTGCAGAGTTTATTGACGTGAGTAAATATTCTGACACGACGCTCTTCAAGTTGTTGTAGATCAGTTTATTTAATCAATAAAGGTTGGTCTTCGATCACGGCGAGCTGCCGCTTTACTACGAGGCATTGCACAGGGTCAGGCTCAGTCCTGCAGTATTTACAATTGATTTAGAAATTAAGCAAACCGGCATTATGACAGTTCTGCGATACTGCTGGTATACAGCCACATCTGTTTATTTCTGGTCATCGCGCCCGGTGCTGGAGCTATATTTATCCACAAAAAGGAGCATTATCAGGATGGAGGCTTGGGCTATATAACTTTATTTTATCATGATCAAACGGTTTTTGGTATTTTTTTAACCATATAATGTGACTATATACCTTTAAAGCCCCAATGTGTAAGATTTACACAGTGGTGCATTAAATGTATTACAAATCACCTCGCCGTTAAGCGCCTTAAGAACTACTACAGAAGTCATAAATGTGACAATGTCAATATGTCCTCCATGTATTAGCTACTGCTAATAGCTGCAGTCATTGTGTAATGGTTTTTGGCACTGTTGCCAATCTTGCTTATTATTAAGGAACTTTGGGCTTGTTTTTTCTCAAGTCGCTTTTTGATTCTGTGAGTTGCTTTTATTTTTTTTGCCTCGTTTCGGAACATGCGGTCGCTTATTTGGGGTCTAAAATAAGCAAATATAAACACGAGTTAGAGATCCGATAGCGCTGCTGCGCTAAAGACTGGCTCAAATATCCCTCCGCCCCTCCACCTATACGCCCTCTCCACTGACAGCACGTCTTCATATAGAAGACAGATAGGAGGAAAGCTCGTACGGTTGACAAGTTTGGCACCTTTCTGCTACTGAATCAGAAATAGCGACGCAACATGGCGTCTCCAAGTGGCTGCACTGGCACCTATGTATTTATAAGTCATGAGAACGCTTTCATTTTTGATGTGATGTTATTAGCCTTTGCCAGGAAATGCATTTACAAAAGCAATACTTGATTTTTGCTAAATAAAAGCCAAATTAGTTACACACTGTCCCTTTAAATATAATAATTGATGGAAACAAAAAAAGGACCTTCAAAAAGCAACGTTACAGTTTTTACTTCCGACTTTTTACCCCACTGCACTGTCATGTTGATTTGGTGTTTTTGAAAAGGTTTGACAACGAAGTTAACGCAGATGGTTTTGTTATTCACGTTAAAAGATGGAGTTGACAACCTTCTGGGCAACATGACTAAATCGCATCTGAGTATATTCTTCTGATCCTTTTTCTAAGGGCTGCCCTGCAGACAAAGTAAAGAATATCCTCTCATCGCTGCCAGCAATTTCTCGGAAGTTTGCCAAATACTGGATTTGTCAAGCCCGCCTGATGGAGCAAGAGGGAAACTTGGATGTATTGCCCATGTTTGAGGAGGCTGTCAGAGTTACACTGGAGGTCAGAGTTTTAAAAGCTTGTCACGCTTTTTACATTTGGTTCCACTAAAATGAAACACTAACAATGTAGAGCTAATTTCATACTCACTGCAAGCAGGGAATGTTTTAACAGATAGCACAGTGCAGCATACGTTATAATCAGACATACCTATAGATGGTAGTTTTGAAAGAGACGATCGTTGTTACACTCCCACGTTTCAACCGTGCGTGGAGCCCGTCACCGCACACATCTCTGCCAGATGCACAGTGTTGTTTTAGTAATAAAAGAATCCATAACATGTTCGCCATTCGCGATAGTTACTAAATAGTTTTTAATGGATCATCAAAATGGTACAAGGCGTTACATTGATCTGGGGGTTGAAGCACTAATTCATCTTTATTTGTGCTTTCTGTTTTTCCACTTTTTGCTTTCTCAGCCAGTGGACGAGCTGCGAACAGTGGTGTTTGACATTCTGAAGAAGAAGAAAGATGCAATCCGAGGTAATGGAGTCTCCGTGAATACAACGGTGACGCTGTTTGCACTGACAGAAAGAGTCCTTTCCCCTGAGAAGACTTGACCGTTCACAACAGCGCACACAGCAAATCAGGTTCTCACCAGCACAGACTGAACTGTTAGCAGTTCTTCAACAGTATCACAAATGTATGACATGGGTAAAAGACGATGCGTCATCTTCAACAAAGCAAATCAAAGGTTTGACAGGCTCAGGTTTCAAAAACATCCTTTTGCAGAGAAACATGACAGCAACCCAGAGGGTTAATAAACCAGTCACGCAAACTTTGTAGTTCTTAACTCTTGCCAATTAGTTTCAAAGTATAGCTGGCAGAGCGCAAAGTTTCAGTAACAGGAGCCCATCTTCTGCTGTAAGGTTTGTCCACACACAAAGAACTTTGCGTTAAACAATGAGTCGTGGCAAAATGAAGAAGAAACATGCTAACATTTGCCCAACACTTCAGTTAACTGCTCAGCTTCAATATGTTATCAGCAGAAGAAAAGGTGAGTTTATAAGACAGCAGCTCTATGTGCCATGTAAGATGAATCGTTTTTTAACCATATAATTTAGCAATTCAGTATCTTTCTTTTGTGAACTTCACAAAAATAGAACATCACTGCTTCCACGTCTACACGGCTGGAAATGAGCCGACACAGGGGGTCCAAGTTCTGCTGGAATTAGCTACCATGGGAAGACACTGGTTATTTAAGGGTTCATTGTTCTAATGCACGCCGATCTGACAACATATGTTGTACCGACAGAACAGACTCCACTGACGTCAACGCGGCTCACAGCAGGTGCTCAGTACTCTTGACTGTCTTGGAGCATATATTGCTGCCCATCCATCCATCCATCCTCTTCCTCTTATCCGGGGTCGGGTCGCGGGGGTAGCAGCTTCAGTAGGGAGGCCCAGACGTCCCTCTCCCCAGCCACTTGGGCCAGCTACTCCGGGGGAATCCCAAGGCGTTCCCAGCAGAGAGACATAGTCCCTCCAGCGTCTACACATCTACAAAAATTTGATGTGTTTTTAAAAAAACGTGGATATTTTTGCGTGCTTAGACAACGGGCAAAAAACCTTTTGCCTTTTTAAAGGTGACTCGACGCTCGCTCACTCTCGCATGTTATGCTGTTTTAATTGTACCAGCAATTACAACGCTATAAAAGAAGAGGAGTGACAATGCTGAGGCATTAATAGCTCAGGGGTTGATCTGGTGCTGTTTAGAAAGTAATACATTGAATACAATCAACTGTGATCACATGCAGACTATTAAAAATTTACTTCATGCCATGATTGCCTTGTGGAGGGGGTGTCCTTGGCGGGGGCAATGTCCCTCATGGATAATGGTAGGGATGACTCTTATCTTAATTGGAGAATTTCTAACTTGTTCTTTTGTAACAAGACTTCAAATGAATGTTTTTTCTTGTTACTTTCTCAAGATAATGAAACACAGAAAGATGACCTTCCACCAACGGAAATGTCTCCAGACGATGGCGACAACCCACTGACGACACCTAAACCCGTCAAAGTTCTTATTAATGGAGAGAGGGGAAACTCCTCCGTAGTCAAGTACAAGATCACTGCCACTCCCGGGTAAGTTTACGGGTTCATTACTTTTACTTATGACTGCTTATGGAACTTGAGGGACAGAGGAGGGTGAGGGCAGGACCAAAACTAACCAATCACTGCCCTTCGGACCGAATGGCAGTGATTGGTCAGTTTTTACAGGCCTGCAGCTCTTACAGAGATCCAAAAAAAATCATTTTTCTGAATACATAATGTATTTACTACTTTCAGGATGGAAGGACGATTTTACCCAGGACTTTATTATGTGGGTGGCCTTAATGAAAACTTGCCAAATCATCTTAGTCAAAGCTAAATGATTTAACATCAGCGCTGAAAACATTTAATCTAATGAGGTGGTGGCATTTTAAATACTTCTGATTTTTTTTTTATCAAATAGTATTATTTCAATCAATTATTTACTTGTATAGCCATTTTCACACCCAAAATAATGGTGACCAAAATGCTTAACATAATCAATATGACAACAAAAACAGAGATAAAAAAAGGACAGTAGCAGCTGAAGGAAATCTGAGATGTTCAAACTTACCGTCGGCTTAGATCCAACTAGATGCGGTCTAATTGATTGTGTGGCTTTTCCTAATATGTTAAAGACAAAACTTTGGACAGAAAGGCCCACAAACAAGCAGCAACCAAAAACCGCTAAACAGCATTAGGAAGGGGGAAAGCCTAGTTTCTGGTGATGGCCATGTGTTCAAGACTTTAGAGTTTTCAACTAAGTATCATAAATAAATAAAAAAAATTTCAGTTATTTAATTTACCCAATTACAATTACTTTTGACTGTAGTTATAGACCAAACAGCAGATGACGCTGCTGTCCCAATTAGCAGGATTTATCTATAATGTCCCACACAGACCCTTTTTAACTGCAAGACCTGCACTGTATTTCCTGGATAAAATAAGGTGAGACTATTCTTTAACATCTTAAATGGCTTCATATCATCATACCTGTGTCCTCATCTTAGAAAGATTTGGAGAGTAACTTGAAAAGAGGGATTGTGAATACCAGCTAGGGTGCAGTACATGCATTTATCAATATCAGAACAGTAATATCCCAATATTCCTTAACAACAATGTTCTAGGGCGAGGCGACATGGCTTAGAAATAAAATCTCAGATTTTATTATACCAAAACCGATTAATCAATTTCCGTTCAATGTCCGTTTGCTAACAGCTAGCGTTTAGCTCAGGCTAATTACGTAGCGGGATAATGTGGAGATATTTAGCAGGAGTCAGTCATTTTTACGTCTACTGGCTAACTTGGCCGGTGAATAAGGAAGTCAATTTCGGACACTGGCTGCAGCACAAGTCTAATAAGGATTTCTGTCCTCCCTCCAGGACCATGACGTCTGAATCAACTCATGCAATGATCTGATGTCTGAAAAGGGCAAAGAAAGCCAACAACACAGCTCTTACTTTGGCTCCTCTGTCATACCGGAAGCTTTTAACTATGGCTGCACCATAAATCGCTAATTTATCATCATCGCAATATCAAGGAACCCAAAAGCAAAAAGAGCCTGAATGTAGCTCAGGCTCTTTTTGCTTTTGCTTATTGCACTCCAGGCGATTCTGGGCAACATGCATATTGAGTTCCCTGATATTGCGATGATGATCACAAGTCGGACAAATGCATCTTTTTTATTCTTTTGTAGCTGGATAGACTACTCATTATCTGTGTCTATGTTTGCTATGATCCTAAAGCAGAAAGACATCAACGCTTGAATTTTTTTCTGTACGTATCGCAAGCTATGTCCTTATCGCCACATATACTAATATTAGCACATATTGCAACTTTCACTAATATTTTTGCCGCCCAACTTTTTTAACATGATCATTTCTACAGCGTCACCACCAGGAATAAGATTTAGTGTTGAGAAGAATTGTTAAAACAAAGAGATAATCACACACATTGTCTTGTATTTTCTGCTATTTATTTGATATTTGCGGCTGTAATGAACAATTAGCAATAAAAAATTGTGTTTTATGTCCATTTTTTTCATAGTGAACCATGATTTAACGTTTGCTGTCTTAAAGGTTTGCTTCAGATATGTACATAAAATTGGCTAACTTTACATTTCTTGAGTGAAGATTCAGGCATTAACCTAATGTGACCCAAATGAACTCCTAAAGGTATGAAGAAACCAAAGTATAGAAAGTCTGATAAAGGGAGACAGGCTGCTCATGTTTTAGTGAGGTACATACATTTCATCTCCAATAAAATGGTTTCAATTACGATTTTCTTGTTTTTCTTCACTTTATGCTCAGCGGTCCACCAAGTCAGCCGAGCAAACCAGTAAGGGTGAACGGGCGGGAGGTCCGCTTCTTCACCCCGGTTCGGCGGTCGGTGCGAATCGAGAGAGCCTCGCTCCGATACCCGCTGTCCCTGCAGGACCATGACGTCTGTGTCAACTCCTACAGTGAACTGATGTCAGAGGAGGGCAGAGAAAAGCACAAAGATCAATCAAGTGGGCCAGCCAGCTGCTCTGGGAACGACACGATGTACATTTACAGGGAGAACGAAGCACTTGGAGACAAAGTCTCCATCAAACTGGTCCTTGATGACACTTTTTAAACTCAACTGCTCAATTTTGTCACATTTTATCATTTAAAGGTTGCCTACAAATTGTACTCTCTTCTTGTAAGGACAGAACTTTGCATTTAAAAAACATTTTTCATTTAAATAAAGATTTATCCCTGTTTTTATTAAAAAGCAATTACATGTTTTATTTTTTCACTTTTACATGTTAGCAGGATGGTGCATAAAGAAAGTAATGAGCCAATCTCAGCGTTGAGCCTCTAAGTGAGCTATTTCTAAGAAATGTTCTTGAAGTGGGTGGACAACTAGCCTGACATGGTCATACTCAATTCTAGTCAGAATTTGAGTCTGATACTGCTCCATAGAGCTGTGATTATGGGGCGTGTTTCGAACGAACCAGGAAAAAAAGGCACTCAATTGGATAGACCTACAACCAATAAGAGCAACGGAGTGTGTGACGTATGTTAAGCGACGCATAGTTGTTGTCAACAGAACTCAACTGTTAGCCTAGAATAAGAAGATGAGCGTGAACGATTTTTGCCGGTGTTGCAAAAAGAATGTAAGGATCCAAGGAGTCAATCTACACACCTCAGCTCTCCAGCAGCAGCCATCGTTGTTGTAAACGAATTCAACCCAAGCGCGCTTTGGTGACGTGGTTGATTACGTTACTGTTGATCATCTGTCCATCATCGTATAAAGCCCGCCCTGACAATTTGATTGGCCCGCCAGATATTGGGCGAGCATACTCGCGCTACTATTGAGCAATGCCAGACCGAACTTCCCGACCTAAAACGTTGTGGGCGGGAATGGCACCCAGGCTAGTGGACAACAGCGCCGGTGGGTTCTGTGCCGGGGTGGGCTTTTGTTGGATTGTCAAACAACCGGAGATGAAGCTGAAAACAAAAGTGTGAAGTGAAACCAAATACGTGACGCAAACGAGATCGTTAAAAAGGCATTTTGACACACCTGAACTCAGGAATGGACTCGGTGTTGCAATAACTGATGGCTTCTAACGCTTTGTGTCACACACCTTATGACTTTCGCTTATTTATGATCGACTGATGGAAAATGTATTTTGATTTTTATTTATTAACAAGATGGTTGGATTTAAAGGCATGTCGACCGATGAGGTTTTCAGCTGGTGCGTAATCAAAAGTCAGACGTGTGAAAGCAGTTGGAATGAGCGGAGGATCGTGCCAGGTGGGTTGGGTGACGAGTACCAGCGAGAATGAATGGAAAGGAGGAGGAGACGGCAGAGCTAGGGACCCGAGTCACGAGATTTGTTCTTGAATCATTGATATGATGACTTTAGACTTGACTTGAAAGAGTGTTCACAGATTTGTGACTTGAACATTAACGGCAATGACTCACGACTTAAATTGGAGTTGAACCAGTTTGCTTGATATTTTACCCTAAAGCTAAAGACATCTATCATTTAAAAAGTGTGCACCATTAATTAATTTCACTCAATATCAACAAACACAGTCCCTCTCTCTCTTTCCCCGCTCTGTACGCATGTCTGCGTGAGCTGCAGCACAGCCAATCAAAAACGTCTTCAAACTTCAGAAAAAAGTCCAGTTGTTTTGTTTTTTAACTTTTTTGGACACTATTATTTACATTTAACATGTATTTCAACATTGTTAAAGAGTCGAAACGACTTGAAATGAGACGTTTCAGACTTGGGACGTGACTTGAGAAATACCTGTTTTGACTGGACCTGACTCAGACTTGGCAGTCCATACTTGAGACCTGACTCAGGACTTGAGGATGAAGACTTGTGACTTGCAAAACAGCGACTCGGTCCCACCGCTGCAAGACTTGGTGGTGAGACCAACAATGTCGTCTGGTTTAGAGACAATGACGCTGAGGAGGAGACAGCAGGTTGAGGTAGCAGAGATAAAGATGGGTAGTGACGAGGATCAAGCATGAGTTCTTTAGAGGGACAGCTGATGTTAGAAGTTCTGGAGATAAAAGCCAGAGAAGCCAGACTGAGATGGTTTTGGAGGGATAGTGAAGGACGCTGAGGCTGGAACTGCCAGGTGGGAGTCCTGGAGGAAGACCAGAGAGGAGGTTTATTTATGGAGTGTTATAGGAATTCTGAGCAAAGATAACTGAGTTCCCATCTTTACTAAATGACGAGACGGTGGTGATGACGTTCCAGCACTTTTATTGAGAAACAGAGCAGCGATCACATAGATGGAGAGTAAATCGCACCCCACGGTCCCGCTGCAGTCTGCGTCTGCCCTGTCTCTGCCTGTCTCGCTTTTCGGGCTTCCCCTAATACTGCACCGTGGCCTTGGTTTGAGACATAACAAAGACAGTCTATCATAGACAATAATCATTCTACGCAGCATTCAGCCTTGCACTCGGCAAACAGTGGAACTTATACACAGACATCAGGCCTCCTCTGTCCGAGTGGTGTGAGGCCATAGTGACTTCAGAATAATAATTCTTATAACATGGAGCGAAAAAGGACAGGAATCAAGAATCTTTATTGTCACTATGTTAACCATCATGAAATGTTGATGAGACACCGTCTCAGAAATGACACAAAACAAGACATAATATTCAAGGACTTGGGTAAAGTTAGAAAGATATTCACAGATTCGGCTTTTCCGGATCAATAACTCATCGGCGAATGATTTATTCTACAAAACAGACACCTCTCTGTAACCACAGCAAGACAGACAGTCAGCTACAACCGTTGTTTCCTCAAAACGAGTCTCCCCCCGCGCTGGGAGAATTACATTGGACCCAATGCAGAGCTCGCGGCTCCGCAGATGCTTAGGGACCGTGTGCAAGTTGCAACCCCAGAAGCATAATCATAGAGAAATATTCAACAGCGTCACCAAGGAGAGGTGGATTATCATCAAACTTGTAGAATACATAGATCACTTCATCTGGATCATACTACAACTCTTACTTTGGGAAAATTTGCTTAACTCTATTTTTTGACATTTTTTTATTGTTATTACAAGTGTATTATTTTCAATAAGTACACCACAGATCACTGTAGTGCTACCAAACTTATCATACACATAGATACCCTCAACTAGTTCATACTACAACTCTCACTTTGGGAAAATTTGCTTAACTCTATTTTTTGAGAATTTTTCATTCTTATTACAAGTATATAATTTTCAATAAGTACACCACAGATCATTGTAGTGCTACCAAACTTATCATACACATAGATCACCTCATCTAGTTCATACTACAACTCTTACTTTGGGAAAATGTGCTTAACTCTATTTTTTGAGATTTTTTCATTGTTATTGCAAGTATATGATAGCCAATAAGTACAGTATAGATTATTGTAGTGCCACCAAACTTGTAGTATACATAGATAACTTCATCTAGATCATACTACAACTCATACTTTGGGAAAATGTGCTTAACTTTATTTTTGACATTTTTTTATTGTTATTACAATTATATAATAGCCAATAAGTACAGTATAGATTATTGTAGTGCCACCAAACTCATCTTACACATAGATAACCTCGTCTAGTTCATACCACAACTCTTACTTTAAGAAAATGTGCTTAACTTTATTTTTTGACATTTTTTCATTGTTATTACAAGCATATAATTTTCAATAAGTACACCACAGATCACTGTAGTGCCACCAAACTTATCATACACATAGATCACCTCATCTAGTTTATACTACAACTCTTACTTTGGGAAAATTTGCTTAACTTTATTTTTTGACATTTTCTTATTGTTATTACAAGCATATAATAGCCAATAAGTACAGTATAGATCACTGTAGTGCCACCAAACTTGTAGTATTCATAGTTCACTTCATCTAGTTCACACTACAACTCTTACTTTGGGAAATGTGCCTAACTTTATTTTTTGAGATTGTTTCATAGTCATTACAAGCATATAATCACCAATAAGTACACTATAGATCATTGTAGTGCCATAAAGTGTATAGCACACATATAAATTGAACATGTTGAATAAACATAACATTGGCTTTATTGATGCAGAAAGGCTTATACCGATAACAACTATATTACAACCAAAGACTATTTAACTTCTCCTTTACTGTTTGCATTATGATCAAACAATGTAACATGAGAATACAGCTTGTTCCTACAAACTTACACAAAATAAAATCTCACTGAATAATAAAAATCACAATATTTAAGAATCCCATACAGCTCCACAAAAATTGCTATAAACCTGAATATCGCTTTTTGTCTTGTTTCCTGCATGATAATGAGGGAGACTTCAGTAGGAATTGCCTGCTATGAGGTCAACAGAGCTGCAAGGTCCACATCACTACAACATGCTCAGTGACAGTCAGCAATAGTTACTCTGAGATTCTCTTGTTGGTGCACAACACACAGTACCAAAGTGTCTCTTTGTTTGGAATCTGTGCTGGTATCATTTCAGTGCATTCAGTGTGGAACCATCATCCACAAGTTTCACACTGTACCTACAGCATCGGGATAAACATGTGTGTCATTGTAAAACTTTGGACATAAAGAAATTTGTAGAGACTGAAATATGCCCTTAAATTTTTCCTAACAGCAGTCTTTTTTTTTAACCTACCCATTGTCTTAAAAGCTTGTAACATAAGGAAAGGAAATGCAAAGCTGAGGCCCTACAAGAATGCTGTACGATATTAAAGACTATAAAGTACTTAAATATTTTAGTAAATATATATTACTAAATATATTATCCCAATACAAGTGAAACGAAAAAGAGCTTGTTAAAGTCTAAATCTAAAATGTCTAACATGGGCAACAGTTACATATGTAGCTAAAGAGAGGTTAAATTAATGCAGCATTGAATCAGGTCAAAAGCTTCAGCTCACAATCGAAACTGAATTTAATCTGGCATGTAAACATTTCTCATTCATTACAACTATCAAAATGACAAGGAAAAGAAAAATGGTTTGAGTTACCATGGAAATTCTGTTCATATTTCAACTTCCTCATAATCTCTTTTTCCGCTAAACTGTAAAAGATTATTGCTCTACTGACCTTAATTGATGGCTGATCATGATTGGCTGGGACTTCATTACACTAAGCATCTAATTGGTATGATTGTGTCTGGTGGTGTGGCTGCACGGCAGTGGCCATGAGGTAAAACCTCAATACCAGCACATTTAATCAAATAAATTAAATAACTAACCAAAGCTCAAACATGAAATAAAGTAAAAATTAATGACAACACATGAAAATGTCATGTTTTTAGACTCCATGTTGACTTTTAGTTACTGTTATACCTGTAAAGAAAAAAAAATGGTGAAAATGGTTTCCAGGGCAAGAGTGTTGGCTTAGAGATCCCTGCAGTTCAAACTGAGTACTGCTAATAAAAACAATGGAGAAAGATTTGTATTATTTTTTATGTGAAATTATTCCTCAGAATGTAGAGTCAAAATTCACAGGCCAAGTGTTGCTGTGTAAATAAATCTGATAAGGTGTAGATGTGATTTTTGTCACCCTACAACTTATAAAAGTTACTTTGTGGATGATGATAATACTTTATGCCCTTAATGTTACATGGATAATATTAGAAATATCTGTGGCCCATCTTCCCAAAGTAAGAGTTGTAGTATGAACAAGATGATGTTGTCTATTTGTAGGACTAGTTTGGTGGCACTACAATAATCTATACTGTACTTATTGGCTATTATATACTTGTAATAACAATGAAAAAATCTCAAAAAATAGAGTTAAGCACATTTTCTTAAAGTGAGAGTTGTAGTATAAACTAGATGAGTTGATCTATGTGTATGATGACTTTGGTGGCACTACAGTGATCTATACTGTACTTATTGGCTATTATATGCTTGTAATAACAATAAAAAATGTCAAAAAATAGAGTTAACCACATTTTCCCAAAGTATGAGTTGTAGTATGATCTAGATGAAGTTATCTATGTATACTACAAGTTTGGTGGCACTACAATAATCTATACTGTACTTATTGGCTATTATATACTTGTAATAACAATGAAAAAATGTCAAAAAATAAAGTTAAGCACATTTTCTTAAAGTAAGAGTTGTAGTATGAACTAGATGAGGTGATCTATGTGTATGATAAGTTTGGTAGCACTACAGTGATCTGTGGTGTACTTATTGAAAATAATACACTTGTAATAACAATAAAAAAATGTCAAAAAATAGAGTTAAGCAAATTTTCCCAAAGTAAGAGTTGTAGTATGATCCAGATGAAATGATCTATGTATTCTACAAGTTTGATGATAATCCACCTCTCCTTGGTGACGCTGTTGAATATTTCTCTATGATTATGCTTCTGGGGTTGCAACTTGCACACGGTCCCTAAGCATCTGCGGAGCCGCGAGCTCTGCATTGGGTCCAATGTAATTCTCCCAGCGCGGGGGGAGACTCGTTTTGAGGAAACAACGGTTGTAGCTGACTGTCTGCCTTGCTGTGGTTACAGAGAGGTGTCTGTTTTGTAGAATAAATCATCCGCCGATGAGTTATTGATCCGGAAAAGCCGAATCTGTGAATATCTTTCTAACTTTACCCAAGTTATTCAAGGTGAGTACACTGACATCGGTTCCTGAGAAACCAAAGTGGCGCAAATAGTCCTAAATGAGTCAAAAAAGACAGATGATTTACGGATGATTTGAATTAATTGTGCAATTGCATGAATGTATCAAAACAAGACACTCCCTGAGAGGTGGGAAAAGCGTCTAGTCTGGCAAAAATGCAAATGTTTAAAAAACAAACTAAATGTTCAAGTTAATTGGTGCTCAGGTCAAAAGGACAGGTAGCAGTCAGTTTACAGGATGTAAAGATGGGTTTAGATGGAGACGCATGAGGACCCCTGAAGGAAAAAGACGAAGAAAAGTGGCATAATTCAAACAAGACAAGTCCCACAGTCTTGAGCTTTTTTAATTCACAATCGTTCAGATTTATATATAAAAAAAAAAATTAGCTGTAGGCGAGATTTTAATAGCTTTTTTTTCCCCAGCCGTTAAAAAAGAAACATTTAATTGCTGAATCCAACACCTGGCTACCTGGTTCTCTTTATATGCAGAACCTGCTGAACCAGTTACTACCCTGTTCCTTCCAGTAAGATTTTCTGCTGTAAGAAAAAAAAAACATGGCCCAAAAGTAACTTATCCATTTGTAACAGAAAAACAGCGTTTAAACACAACTTGAATCCGGAACAAGAGGCTTATCTTGAGCTGCGCTCTCCGCGTCCACAATTTCCTCCTGCTTTTAAAATAGCTGAAGGAAGTCTCAACTAGATGATTTATCATACAAACATCCCCTTGTTTGGTTTGAAATAAGCGTTGTGACAATGCTTTTCCAAAATTTGTATTCAAAAGTAACAATAACTGCATCATTTAGATCCCTCTTTGCTCATTTTTTTTTAGATCTACAAATGTGGTTCAGGGATTCAAGTCTTGGTGAAAGATAGGATTTCTATTTTTTTTTTTTTTTTAGAAAATATCTGCACCCTTTTAAGATTTGGAAGCTTGTTTGTTTTTGCCTGAATTTGTGGAAGTGAAGGAGCAGCCTGTAATGCGGCATTTGATGGCTCCGTGGGTGCACAGCTGTGTTAATGCAAAGCCTTCATCAGCAGGGAAGAAATATTAAAGCATAAATGAAACTTCCAAGAGTTTCAGAAATATGTTTATTATTATTTATCAATTATTGTTAATTGTTATTATTATTTTGTTTCAAAGTAAAAATCTGTTGGGAGTTTGAGTTTTCAATTTTTCAATTTAACAGTTTTTGAGATCTGATCTATCAGATTATTTTGATTTGAATACTTTTTAAACGTTTCCTTTTTGGCAGTGTTGCAATGAGAATTGCTTTTATTGAACAACGTTCAAAGTTGTTGACAGGGGAGTTTCCTCCAAACCGATATCCAACCAAACAACATATTCAGCAGGATGCATCATTAGACCTTCCCAGTAGATATGCTGGAACTGGTCCAGCACCGGGCTGCTTAAATACCGCCGCTGTGAGACAAAGCCTTCATTCCCTCAGAGCAATGGACGCCGGACACTTCCTCCTAAACGCTCCGACTTCTGTGCCTCCCCAGGTGAGAGTGATGGCTTTTCATATTATGACATTCATATTTAGACTAATAACATGCTGGTGTTACTTCTTTCAATATGACCAAAACTGCTGGTTTTGAAGTAAATTAATATTGTAATATTCTGAAATGTTTTTTGTGCAAAGAATACAGGTGTGTACCTAAAATGTAGCTTTTAATTGGAAATAGCTGCTTCTATTATTTCTGCAAGAGAAGAACGCCAGAAAACTAAAGGGCGGTAAGAACATAGACATTATATAATGTCTATGAGTGGGAAGGATATCAAAATGGAGGAAACCCCATCAGTACGTTCCTGACTAATTGGGTTTGTGGCCTATTATAACTGGAATGACCTGAAATATGTCGTATACTAAACTCCTAAATTGAGTCCTCACATGCTCAGACTCTAGCTCCTCTCTGTGAGGCCTTGAACTGCTTAGATAAGAGGACACTGGTTATTATTGTGTGAAAATAAAAATGAGAGTTTTACTTACTGCAAATTTACCAAAAAAGAACAAAGGACCTTTAAATGCTGGCTGATCAGAATCATTTACGGCCTGCTGTCTGAAAATCTGGATTGAAACAAATTAAAATTTTAACGTAAAAAAGAGTTTTCCAGTTATTTAGGCTAACTCAAGTAAACAAAAGAAATTAGGATATTACTGTGTGTTTTTTATGGTTTTCTTTTAGTTGGCCAAATATTGTGTGTTACGGTTAGATTCTGCCAGTCGCACAGAAGGCTCACATGTGCAGAGCAGAACCACCTGGGTTCAACCCGGTCCGTTAATAATATTGCTACAGATGTTCTGCCTGTGCTTAGTGAACATAATTAATTGCATTCCTTTCTCTGACGTTAGCCCTGCAACAATTCCCACCTCCACTGTAAAGTGCGTCTTATGATCAACGGATGTTACGTTACACCCAGACTTACACCATATAACGGTGGTGAGATCAAGCTGTCTGTTGAGGACACTCAGTATGAAGGTAAGGGAAATGTCAAATTAACAGGTCATGTGTAAATGAAGCTGGACGAGTACCATGGATACACACCGAACATCTAAGGGAACACTTTATGCTGTTGTGTAATATTATACTTTTTATAGTACCTGAAAACAAAGACAAAGTGAAACATGGTGCCGTGGCTAAAAAAAAAAATTAGGGCAAATTGTGCGAAGTTACTGTGATAGTCGGGGAAACGGTGTGGGTGGAAGAGTCTCAACGCCGATTGCCGACTTTTTATTTCCCTGGTTTTAGGAAAACCTGTGTCCTTAGAGACTTGTGAAAGGGATGGAATAAAATACATGGCTTTCAGCTTTGAGCATGAAAGCGGATCGTATCGTCTGAAAAGGGACGGAGGAAATCTGAAGGTAAGCATCCACTGATGGGAAGTCAGACAAACAAACAAGAACCATGTAGCTCGGTTGATTTTCAGTCTTGTAAAATTAAAAAAAGGACAATAATATGGGAACCTTTGTCAGATCTGGCGTGGCCAGCAACCATTTTATAAGGGCCTAGTGTTCCCAGCCCAACTGATTCCTATCAACCAGTGAGCTGGTGAAGACCCTCAGTCCTCCACAATGTGGCAAATCCAAATAAGATCAACAGAAAACAAAACAATCTTAATCTAGTTGTTTTATTTTGTATCCTTTTGGGGGATTATTGAACAGGGATCAGTGTTACGGGAACATCTAAATAATTTTTAAAGTGCCTCAAGGCGCCATTGTTGTGAATTAATAAATTAGTTCAACCTGTGGTTTTAGTTTACTGTTGATGCATTGAATTTATTTATTTATTGTGGTTTCTTAAGGAGCTTATCACTATGAGGCAGTGACACAACCTCATTTAGTTTTTTCACTGACTTTGGAAAGTGCCTTGAGATGACATGTATTATGAATTGGCGCCATATAAATAAAATTTTATTGAACTGGTTGCAGATAATAATTAGACCTATGTTACAATTGCACCACCTTATAAAGAGTCAATGTGGAATTTCCAGAAGCTATTATCAGCAACAGTTCCTCTCTGTAAAGAGAGACTTTACAGATATAACTTACAACTGAAAAATGCAAGAGAATCTTTCTTCTCAGAGATCATCAAGAAAAACATTAATAATGCTCGTGTCTTATTTGCCAGTCGACAGGTTAACAAATCCTCCTGTGTCCGTGACTTCTGAACTCCACTCCACCAGGGCCTGCAATGAATTTGCTAACTTCTTTACTGAGAAAATCCTAAAAATTAGAGGATCATTTTGTACATCCATATCAACTCCAGAACCAAAGTTGTATCCAGCAGGAACCTATCCTGACAAAATGTCCCAATTCAGCCAAATAAACCACAAAAGCTTAGAGGAGATCATTCAGCAGCTAAGTTCCTCCTCCTGCTGCTTGATGTTCTACCCACAGCGTTCTTTAAGAACGTTCTTCCTGTCATAGCGTCTGATTTGACTCAGATAATAAACACGTCCCTTCTGTCAGGTGTTTTCCCCCAGTTCCTAAAAACAGCAATTATCAAACCACTGCTGAAAAAGAACAATTTAGACAAACTACTATTCCAGAACTACAGGACCATCTCAAACCTCCTTTATCAGTAAGATTATAGAAAAAGCTGAGTTTCAACAATTAAACACCTTCTTAACAACGACCAGCCGCTTTGACGTTTTCCAGTCAGGTTTCCTCACCACAGTACAGAGACCGCCCTGATCAAGGTGTTTAATGACAGCCATATAAATACAGACTGTGAAGAACCACAGTGCTGGTTCTGTTGGACCTCAGTGCTGGTTCTGTTGGACCTTAGTGCAGCATTGATACTGTTGATCACTCCATTCTGTTAGAACGCCTGGAGAACTGGGTCGGCCTCGCTGGTACAGCTCTTAACTGGTTTAAATCCTACTTAAAGGACAGGGACTTTTTTGTATCAGTAGGTAACTTTACATCAGAGATGACAAAAATCACATGTGGGGTTCTCCAAGGGTCAATTCTAGGTCCCCTCCTGTTCAATATCTACATGCTCCTCTAGCTTAGATCATAAAAAAACAACAACATCAGCTACCATCACTATGCAGATGACACACAGCTTTACATCACCATGTCACCAGGTGACTATGAACCAGTTCAGGCACTGAGTAAATGCCTAGAAGAAATCAATGCCTGGATGTACCACAATTTTCTTCAATTGAATAAAAACAAAACTGAAGTAATAATCTTTGGACCAATAGAGGAGAGATCAAAGGTTAGCTCACAGCTTCAGCTACTTCAGCTAGGAACCACTGATCAGGCCTGAAACCTGGGAGTAGTGATGGACTCAGACCTGAACCTCCATCTAAAGACAAAGTGGACCTTCTAGAACCTGGAGAACATTTCCAGGATTAAAGGAATGATGTCTCAGCAGGATCTGGAAAAACTAATCCATGTTTATCTTTAGTAGAACTGATCACTGCAACGGTGTTTTCACAGGTCTGCCTAAAAAGTGGATCAGACAGCTGCAGCTGATCCAGAACGCTGCTGCCCGCGTCCTCACTAAGACTAAGAACGTAGAGAACATGGACCCGGTTCTGAAGTCCTCACTAAGACTAAGAACGTAGAGAACATGGACCCGGTTCTGAAGTCCTCACTAAGACTAAGAACGTAGAGAACATGGACCCGGTTCTGAAGTCCTCACTAAGACTAAGAACGTAGAGAACATGGACCCGGTTCTAAAGTCCTCACTAAGACTAAGAACGTAGAGAACATGGACCCGGTTCTGAAGTCCTCACTAAGACTAAGAACGTAGAGAACATGGACCCGGTTCTGAAGTCCTCACTAAGACTAAGAACGTAGAGAACATGGACCCGGTTCTAAAGTCCTCACTAAGACTAAGAACGTAGAGAACATGGACCCGGTTCTGAAGTCCTCACTAAGACTAAGAACGTAGAGAACATGGACCCGGTTCTGAAGTCCTCACTAAGACTAAGAAAGTAGAGAACATGGACCCGGTTCTGAAGTCCTCACTAAGACTAAGAACGTAGAGAACATGGACCCGGTTCTGAAGTCCTTCCACTAAGACTAAGAACGTAGAGAACATGGACCCGGTTCTGAAGTCCTCACTAAGACTAAGAAAGTAGAGAACATGGACACGGTTCTGAAGTCCTTCCACTAAGACTAAGAACGTAGAGAACATGGACCCGGTTCTGAAGTCCTCACTAAGACTAAGAACGTAGAGAACATGGACCCGGTTCTGAAGTCCTCACTAAGACTAAGAACGTAGAGAACATGGACCCGGTTCTGAAGTCCTCACTAAAACTAAGAACGTAGAGAACATGGACCCGGTTCTGAAGTCCTCACTAAGACTAAGAACGTAGAGAACATGGACCCGGTTCTGAAGTCCTCACTAAGACTAAGAACGTAGAGAACATGGACCCGGTTCTGAAGTCCTCACTAAGACTAAGAACGTAGAGAACATGGACCCGGTTCTGAAGTCCTCACTAAGACTAAGAACGTAGAGAACATGGACCCGGTTCTGAAGTCCTCACTAAGACTAAGAACGTAGAGAACATGGACCCGGTTCTGAAGTCCTCACTAAGACTAAGAACGTAGAGAACATGGACCCGGTTCTGAAGTCCTTCCACTAAGACTAAGAAAGTAGAGAACATGGACCCGGTTCTGAAGTCCTCACTAAGACTAAGAACGTAGAGAACATGGACCCGGTTCTGAAGTCCTCACTAAGACTAAGAACGTAGAGAACATGGACCCGGTTCTGAAGTCCTCACTAAGACTAAGAACGTAGAGAACATGGACCCGGTTCTGAAGTCCTCACTAAGACTAAGAACGTAGAGAACATGGAACCAGTTCTGAAGTCCTTCCACTAAGACTAAGAACGTAGAGAACATGGACCCGGTTCTGAAGTCCTTCCACTAAGACTAAGAACGTAGAGAACATGGACCCGGTTCTGAAGTCCTCACTAAGACTAAGAACATAGAGAACATGGACCCGGTTCTGAAGTCCTTCCACTAAGACTAAGAAAGTAGAGAACATGGACCCGGTTCTGAAGTCCTCACTAAGACTAAGAACGTAGAGAACATGGACCCGGTTCTGAAGTCCTCACTAAGACTAAGAACGTAGAGAACATGGACCCGGTTCTGAATCCCTCACTAAGACTAAGAACGTAGAGAACATGGACCCGGTTCTGAAGTCCTCACTAAGACTAAGAACGTAGAGAACATGGAACCGGTTCTGAAGTCCTTCCACTAAGACTAAGAAGGTAGAGAACATGGACCCGGTTCTGAAGTCCTCACTAAGATTAAGAACGTAGAGAACATGGACCCGGTTCTGAAGTCCTTCCACTGGCTCCCTGTATCTCAGAGAATAGACTTTAAAATCCTTCTGTTAGTCTATAAATCCCTGAATTAGCCCCTAAATACATCACAGACTTGTTATCAGTGCATCAACCCTCCAGACCACTCAGGTCTTCTGGCTCCAGCCTACTCTGCAGAACCAGAACCAGAACCAGACATGGAGAAGCAGCATTTAGTTCCTATGCTCCACTGATCTGGAACAAACTCCCAGAAAACTGTAAAAGTGCGAAAACCTGAGTTCTTTTAAATCAAGATTAAAAACACATTTGTTTAGGACTGTTTTTGACTGTTCTAGTTAAACTGTTCTACTGAAACAGCATTAGTTCAACTTTTTTAGTCCAGCTGTTTATTGATGTTCTATTTTGTTTCTACATTTTATTCCTACTTGCTTATATTCTGTTTTATTTTCCTATATTTTAATCATGTAAAGCACTTTGCATTGTCTCTGTACTGAATTGTGCTATATAAATAAATTTGCCTTGCCTTGCCTTTGTCAGAAAAATGTCCCGTTGCTGTGAGTTTGTTTAAACCTAAAAGCTGAGTTTGTTTACATGTCGACTCGCTCCCTGTTGAAGGACACCTAACAAATTCTCCGTTTTAAATAGTCTGAACTATCCCCTTAAGTTTGGGTGTTTTTAGACTGATGTCAAATAAACAATTATTTCAACCAGCGGGTTAATCCCAGTTTATTATCTCTGAAAATGCTTCAGTTCAGTAAAGGTGGCATGAAGTCATTGGAACAAACAAACAAAAAAAACTGGTCAGAGAAGTAAAACTTTTCACTCACATTTGGATCAACCTCTAAGTGCAGGAGCTGTGAGACCCTGGATTAAGAGCGAGTAGATTAAAAGGCATATTCTTGAAGTTTTTAAATGTGTTTATTTTGTTTTCCCAGTTGGAGAAGTCATCAGCTGATCCCTTATCCTGTTCAGCCAATCTTTTGTTTGAGAAGAAAGATGTTGGAGCTGGAGAAGGACACGGTTTGAAAGCTGGAGACATGAGTCTATGCCTTGACTCAAGAACATTTCTCAAGCTGTCCACGACTGACCCTGACCCTCTGGTATTCAGAACTGAGGTATTATTATTTTTTGTTCAAACAAACCTTTATCCAACCAATTTTTTTTTTTTACCAAAACTGCAAGTTTTAAAAAAAGAAAAGAACGCGTGCGCTCTGAACCCTTTGAAGGGGGCGGAGCTGGGTGACGGAGCGTTCCAGGGTCTGTGTTGTGATTGGTTGGGAGGATGTAATGACTGTAATATTAACCTAAATGGCTGGAATGCAAATGGTAGGAAAACTGTTATTCTATTGAACTTTTTATTGACCCTTTTTTCTATCATCGATATACGTTTATCGATCGATCGATATATCGTTATTGAATTATCGTCCAGCCCTATCAGGGAGAACATGCAATCTCCACAAAGAAAGACCCTAAACTGGGATTTGAACCCCTTGCAGTGCTCCAAGCCTGTAGCACATTTCTAATTTATTCTAATAAATTTTAATATTGTTGAAAAGTTTATTTATGTTTTAGTAACTCATTTCACTAAGTGAAACACATTATATAGATTAATTAATTATTAATTCACTGATGTTTTCAAGCCTTTATTTCTGTTAATTATGACTTTCCTCTTATATTTAATGAAAATATGACATTTAAGATTAGAACATTACATCGGACCATATTCTACTATATTGAATAAGACAATATTTAGACTAGTTGTAAGTATGTAATTTTTTTCCATCAGTAACAAAGTGAGAATTCAGTGTTTTATCCTAAAATGGGTTTGTGTGCAAAACCTATGAGCAGTTTTCTAATGTCTTAAACAATCAATTAATTTGCTCTTACCTTTGTTTTCCTCTGCAGGAACTCCCCAACAGCTAAGCTTTCCACCATATTACTGAAGACTTGATGTAAACTCCTTCCTCTACAACCTACCGGACATTATCCACAGTGTTGGGGACAGATTAACAAATACTTTGCCAAAAAAATCCCTGCCATTGATAGAAATGCTTAGTTTTTATGCTGTTCTGAGTCTTCATTCTGTCAGCCTAATGTTACATTTTCTGTCATATGAAAATGGTTGAGGGAGGGTTTTGGTGAAGGAATATTTCTGAATACCTTTGTGAATATTGATATTCAGCTCTAATGTACAGGTTTATATGAACAATATTAATACAGTTCAGTAAATGTGTGGGAACTTAATATATTCACCAGGGAGTTCTTCTGAATCTCAAGAGGATTCGTGTTTATAGCCTCCTGTTCCCAGATAATATGAATTAACATGTTCTGTGTTTCTGCTGCAGGAAATCAGAGCTGTTATGTTAAGCGTTGTTCTGACTATTTAAGATGTAATTTTAGACGTACTCTATAATAAAACATTGATATACACAGAATGGTGCCTGCAGTCTTTGCATGAATAGTTTTAACTTAATAAAAAGGCTTTTAATTCAAATATTCAGTTAATAGCAAACCGCGGATGAGGTACAGAGCCTGCATGAGGATTAAAGTTAAATTGAAGAGGACCTCAAATGTTCCAATGAATCAAAGTTTACATTTCAGCTGGCTTTAGATTTTTTTAATACTTGTATTAACAAAAGAACACATCTTCAAATCTTGCTCAGATGTTTATATACCTTCGTGGTGTGTTATTTCTGTGGCTATCCTTTGAGGCAAAGCAAGGGTATTTTTTATAGCACCATAAATACATTGGCTGCTCCAAAGGGCTTTCCAGGAAAAACAAAGGATCAGAAGTTAACAGAAGAACTTTGCTTTGCTTTCAAGAATAAAAGAAACGTCCATAGTGATGGAAATAATGTTAGAAAAATTTAGAAAAGGTTAAATATGAATGCATAGTGCTAAACAGGATCAATTAACTCTGATCCCGTTCAGAGTTAATTGAGAGAATCTCCAGTGTTCTTTGGGCCGGAGGCAGGGTACTCCCTGGGCAGGTCACACACTCATGCCTGGGGGGAACCTACAGGGAACCAGTCATGTTTGTGGTCTGTGGTAGGAAGTCGGAGTACCCGGAAAGAACCCCTGCATGCATGGGGAGAACATGCGCTTGCATCTTGATTCTGATAATTCTCCTTCCACCCAGAAGTCTTAATAAACTCTCACATTGGCGACTAGAGGGTGCCACAAAAGCTGGACCTGAGGGCACTTCGTTCATTTCATCCTGGAGGTTTTTGTTTTCAGCTCTGAATGTGGTTAATTGCCATAATTGTAATGAAACTATCCCATGAAAATGCTACAATAAATCCCTGCTGCTTATACTGTGCCACCAGATTTCCCTTTCTCCCGTTTCATGTAAACAAACTCAGGTGTGTACAAACATGCTACTGGTTCCACAGGTTCTTGTTCTTTTAATGATTTACTCAGTCGCTTGGAGGCTAATGGCCATTAGCACATGTTTTAACTTCTCTAAGAGTCTTTGTATTGTCCTGCATACTGCACCGTTTTCTTGTATTGTTCTGTAAATTGGCTGTCTGTCCTCCATTTTAACTTTGCATTTTCACCTGAATATACTGTATTATCTATTAATAAAGTGCAGTATCCCCCCCCCTTTTATGATAATTTCTTTCCCCTTCTGCTTTACAGTTTAACCTTAAACTGAGTATTTTAGTCATATGATTAAATCTATTGTATAAGTCTGGTGTCTTCTGTCTACATATTTTTATTGTTCCAAATTGTTCCCATTGTGGGACAATAAAGGTATTTATGTCCAATATAGGATCAATTTCACAAAAGGTTAGAAAGCTTATATTCTGGGTAGAACAACTCGACTCTGACATAATCAGAGTTTTTGGTTCCAGAACAGGTCTTAATAATAGGGTCACTTTACTCTGCAATTAATCCTGAGTTAAGCTCTCATCAGTGAAACACACATAATGCAATTTACCACGGGAATGACAAGAAATAAGGAGCCTCGAAGTGCATATTTCTCATCAAAGGAATAAGAAATCTTAAAGGCCAGCAAATGGAGAATACAAAAAAGATAAAAAAAATGTGACAGTGTTGCTGCTGCAAAAGAGCAACAGTTCGTGGCAAAGAATTGGTGAACAAGTCAATGCATGTAATATGACAGAGAATTAATGTTCTCGACACAACAATTATTAAAATTGTGCATGCATTGAATACGTGTGTAGGTGCAACGCGACGGACACAAAAAGGACGTGGTAGCAAATCAAAAGGAAATCTAAAAATATAGTTAAATCTGTTATCTGGGGAGCGGTCTCCTGGAGGTCAGATAATGGCGCTTACCTTCTGAGAAGGCTGCAAGAACCAAGTTCAATCCACGCAGATTGCCACCATTTATTTAACCAACAAAATCATTCATTGGTTATATCCAACACATGTAAGGGATGATGTGACTGACGTGTGAGTCAATGAAAAACTGATAAATTCATTCTTTTACCAGCGTTGGCTCTACAACACCCAGCCATCTTACACAGTAGTTGTCACTGATTGTTGTGTAGGTATACAATTTGTGCCAACCTCACTTTTATATGGGAGGAGGAATAAGTAATAATGATACCTAGTGGATCAAATTGGTGCAACACACACAGCATTCTGCCGTTTCTTCAATGGTCCGTTGCTGCTGATAACCCCACTGAATTGTTACTGAACACAGGACAGGTATACGCTGTTGTATTCGGTTCTGGATCTGGTCCGTTTCTCTTACTGGCTTCCGTGTTTGCAGGCCGCTTCTCTTTTGCCAAAATAAAATACCAAATGCTGGAGCATATCTGGAACATCTACTTGACGGAACCAAGTTCATCTATTTTGCTAAACTAAATATTCAATATGGCATCAGTAAAATAAATTCTTGGAATATGAACAACTTAAATCTATAATTAGAAATAAATTTAAGCATATTAATGGTGGTTTACAAATCCCAAATAATATATTAGAGTTCCTAGATTTATCCCCCCCCCCCAAACTACTGTCTAAATCATACAGGACACTGACTAAAATAGATGATTCAATATCTCTTCCTATTATGAAATGGGAAGAGGATTTATCAGGCACCTTTGAACAAAACTTCTGGGCTCAGACATGTCTAAGAACTTTTAAATTGACTAGAAACACCAATTTACAACTAATACAATACAAAATCCTTCACAGAGTACACTACACAGGACAAAGATTATTCAAGATTGGTTTGGCACAATCTAATATCTGTCCACACTGCATAGGCAATCATCCTGATAATTATATTCATGCATTATGGTTATGCACACCAGTCCAGAGGTTCTGGACACAGATATGTAAGGACTTATCAAAGTGCCTGAGCTGTAAAATTAAACTTGCTTGCTCGGTAATTTTGAGGAAAGCCCCCTGGAAAAAGAAATAGTTTACATGGTTTTCACTGCATTATGTATCGCAAAGAAAACTATCCTCATGAATTGGAAAAGTAAAGAAAATCTCAGTATCAGTCAGTATAGAGATCTTTTGTTGGATCATATTAATCTAGAGACAGCATCTGCTTCCACATCTGATTGGTCTCTTTGGGCTCCTCTGATCAACACCATCACTTAGTGGAATAGGGGACGGTGGGTTGCTTCCTGCAGGGCGCAGTGGCTGGATGGAGGGGTTCCTGGGGCTCTGGGGGCACTTGGAGTGGGGCGCCTGGTGGGTCTGACTCCGGGGTCTGTTGCCCCTATCTGGGAGGGGCTTGGGAGGCTTACGGGTGGCCTACAGCAACCGCTTGCGGCACTCTTGGGGAGCTGCGTGGCGACGGACGTGGGTTACTGACCTGGTAGCTGTGCTGCCGCTGGGTGGGGCCGGGGTGGGTCTGGGGGTCTGGGGTCCCTGGGGCGCGCCGCCCTCGGGCAGGGGCCCCGGCACGGCCTCGGGGGTTCCGGTTCCGGGGGATGTGCCGCTTGGGGTGTGGGCCGGCGCGCGCCCGGGTGTCCGCCCCTGCACGGGGCCTCTGGTGCGCTGGGGGGCCTCAGGGCCTGTTGAGCTGGTAGGGGGGCATGGTCATTAACATCTCTGGGCAGATGCTCTTCTCCTTCATTGGATAGGCACTCTGCCAGTGGGGGGAGGGGGAAGGAGGGGGAGTAGGGACTTACCCAGCCTGTCTACTGTCGAATGTATGGTGAGTTGTTTGAATGTTAGTGTTGGGGAGGGATTAAATCCACGGGAGGGGGGGGGGGGGTAAAATGGACGTTCTGGTGGGCTTGTGTCCGGCCCCCTGTCCCGGTCCTGGTCCGTGTCGTCTCCCGGTGCGGGTTTCGCTTGGGGGGTGGGGTTTGGGATGGCTCGTGCGGGCTGACTGGCCAGGGTCCCCCCCTCTTATTTATTTATTTATTTAATTTATTTTTTTGGGGAGGTAAAGCCAGTAGGCTTGGTGGGTGGGTGGAGGTGTTGGTCCTGGTGGGTGGTTGGCTGGCGGGCCCTGCGGCCTCTCCCTGGCCCCCGGGCTACGTGGTGCCGCTGGCGAGGCCCCCTTCTCTGGGTGGGGCCTTCGGGGAGCCGGGGTGCCTATTGGAGTCAGTAGGGGAGCTGGTTCCCTGGGATGGCTTCCCTGTCCTTTGCTCCCCATCCCCGGACTCATCCCTCTGCCTGCTCCATCACGCCTCCACACATGTAGGTCCTTGGGGAGGGGGCGTTACTGGAGGTTTCCACTTTCTGGTGACGTCCCTCTCCCCAATTTTATCATGCATTTTAGACACTTTCACTCCAAACATTTTTACAACGCATACTCATGTAGGCCATGGTATGGGGGGGTGGGGGGAAGACGTCTGGGGGGGGCTTATGTTGTGTGAGCCTCGCCTCGGACGGCTCCCTTCACCTCCTCTCGCACTTAGACATTGAGGGTTCTGGGCAGTTGCTTGGAGGGGGGGCGCTGGCACCAGCTTCCTTCCGGAGGAGGGGTGGGCTGTGCCGTGCACCCTCTTCGGCGCTCCCAGTTTTAAACACACTTGAGAACAACATGCAACAACACAACATCTGAGCGGGCGTAGGGAGGATCGGGGTCTTCTGCACACCCCCGTTCTCCGATCGCGGCACGGAGTCTGGGGCCTGGAGGAGGTGCGGGCCACTGTGTCCGGGGTCTTGGCGGGGGGCTGCTGTGGGTAGTCAGCGGCTTGCCAGGTCTGGGGCTGACGCCTCCGCTCCCCCCAGGAGGGGTGGGGGGCAGGGGTGGCTAGGGTATGGTGGGGGAGGGAGGGGGTTTATTAGGTATTTAGGGGGTGAGGGGGGTTCTGGCTGGGTGGCCCGTACGGGTCGTGTTGGCCCCCCCTCTTTGTGGGGCCTGGTCCGGGGGGCGTCTGGTCCGGGGGCGGGTCTGGGGGTCGGGCACAAGCAGTCGTATAGTTGAATTGGGGTGACCCCCCTCTTTTGTGAGTGTTGGATGCGAGTGTTATGTGGGAATGTGTGTACAGCGTCCTTTTTTTTTTTTTTTTTGTAAATCTGTGTGTGGTGAGTGGGGCACTAGGGAGGGATGGTGTGAATGAGTTTTCCTTTTTTTTTTTTTCTTCCAGGTATGGGTCCGGTCCGCTCCCTCTCCCAAGCACATCTCAAGTCTCCGATAGGTGCGGAGCCCATCCCCCCACGTCCTGCCCTCCTCCGCTGCGCTGGCGGGCGCCTTGGTTCTCTGGCGCATGGGTGGGCCTCGGGTTTGGGGCGGGTTCCCGGGTGTGCGCCGGCCCACTCCCGGCGGCTGCTTCGCGGGGCCTGGCCCCCCGGGGGGCGGCCGGGGCCTCTGGCCCTCAGGGCCCATGGCCGGGACCACTTCAGCGGGGCTGGCTGCCGGCGGAGCCCGCGGGCTCGTCCCCGCGGCTCTTGGGGGCGTCGGCATTGCGGTGGCTGGGGGATTTCCTCGGGGTCGTCTCTCATCTTTCCTTGGGGGGTGGGGGGTTGCAGATGTCCTGTGTCGGCCCCTCCTGGGCGCCCTGCTTTGGGGGCCCCTTTGGGAGCGCGGGGTTATGGGTCCCCTGACTCCTGCCTCTGTGCTCGGGGAAGGCGGGCCTTTGGTTCTCCACAACCACTATCGAGCTATTTCCTTCTGGATAATTTTCACCTAAACTAGTGCACTCTCACAAACTCCCACAGGTGCAGGGTTCCAGGTATTAAGTGTTCACCTATATACAGAAAGCCTGTAATTTATTTATTTATTTATTTATGTTCTTTCACTTTCTTTTTTCAGATTTCACTTAACACATGTCAGCTTAAATAATAGTACATATGATTTAGCAATGGCATCTAGGTGTTATTCGATTGTATCTGTTGCTTTATGTCTGTTGGTTGTGCTGTTCTTTTTGAGTCTCTTTCCAGGTGATGGAGCAGACGGAGAACGTTTTATCATTCTCTCCCTTTTATCTCTTCTTTCTTTCACCTCTTCTCTTTCTTTCTTTTTTTTCTCTTCTTGTTTTTCTTTTACTCTCCTACTTTCCCATTGTAGTGTCCATATAATTTGAAATTCTCCCTGCAGGAATCACAATAAAGCTATTTACATGCACAAATCAAGCGGAGCACTATGGCGAAAGCTGTTTGCTACACTTGTGAAAGCAAAATCTGTCGAGCTCTATCTGGCATTGAGACATCAATTCCTATTGCCACATCGCTAGACAGGACACTGGGAAGAAAGAAAAAAAAAAAATACCAAATGCTGCGCTCTGTTTTGGGAACCCTGGGAACTGTCATTTGATTGGCTCAGGAACCAGGAAGTAAACACGGGCTACACACTGCACCAAAGTCGTTCTGAAACGTACGTCTAATTTTTGATAGTAAATTAGCAAACTTTTAAATAGCAAATTAGAGTCATTTCTTGGTGACCATAATTTCTTAATAAATGTCAATATGGGTTTAGGTCAGGAAGGTCAACATCAATGGCTGTACTCGAAGCAGTGGTAGACATCACAAATAATTTAGATAGCAGAAATTATGCATTTGGAATACTTGTTGACTTAAAAAAGCCTTTGATGCCCTGAATCATTCACTACTTCTTAACAAAATGGAGAGATATGGGATCAGGAGAGTTGCTTTGAACTGGATTCAGTTTGTTAATGGATAGGCAACAGTATGTACAGATGGGTGAATTTAAATCAAGGTTTTTGGGTGTTGGTGGTGGGGTCCCACAGGGATCTGTATTTGACCCCAAACTATTCAACCTATATATAAATGACATATTTAATGTATCAGATTTATTAAAACTTACATTGTTTGCAGATGACACCAATATATTTGATTCTAGTGATATTTATATTAACATGACAAAAAAGAACTTATTAAATTGAAAATTTTGATGGATATTAAGAAATTATGGCTAAATATAGATAAAGAAAAAGTTAGTCTTTTCTGACATTATAAAGAGATTTCTGATTTAGTAATTAATATAAATGGTGTTGTAATAGATAAAGTGTCAGAAAATAAATTCCTAGTCATAAGTACTGACAGCAAGTTAAGTTGGAAAGCTAATATCAGATACATACAAAACAAGGTCTCCAGAAATGTCTCAGTTACCAACAAAACAAAACATTTTCTGGAATATAATGCAATATATTTAGTGTATTGGTCTCTGGTTTTGCCATATTTAACGTTTTGTCTGAAGGTTTGGGGTAATAACTACAAAAGTTTGCTAAATCCCCTATTTATACTCCTGAAACGTGCTTTAAGAACGATACATAAAGTGAGTTTTAATCACACAAATAGTTTATTTCTGCAATCCAATCTGTTTGATTTAGTGGATATCTATACTGCACAACTTATATTTAAAGCCACAAAAAAATACTGTCCATTAATATTTAGAAGCTCTTTTATCAGATAGTTGGCAGCTTTAATCTGAGAGGATGTGTAAACTTTCAAGTTCAAGTAGTGAGAACCTCTACAAAAAGTTTTTGTGTGTCTATGTGAAGTGAAGCTCTGAATCGAGTGCAGTTAAAGCTCAAACAATGTTGAAATAGTTATCAATTTAAAGTAAAATATAAAGAAATGTTTTTGGCTCAGTACAAGAATAAGAATGCAGATGTTTGATTGTTTCTTGGTGTTCTCAGGTATGATTAATCTCAATAATATTAAACAGATTTAGAATGAAGATTATGCATTATTATAATAGAAGAGTCAAGCTATAAATAATTAAATAATACTAACATATTGCATTATATTAATTCATATTATAGTAGGTACACACTCTTGTAGTATATAATAAATAATTATGTATAATGAAGATATTAATGTTAAAATTATCAGACAGCATGGGATTAATTTCCACTGTTATGCTGATGACACTCAGCTATATTTATCCATAAATCCTGATGAATCCAATCAGTTACTTCAACTGCAGTCATGTCTTGATGACATCAAAAGCTGGATGACTTTAAATTTCCTGCATCTAAATTATGAAAAGACAGAAGTTGTAATCTTTGGACCAGAGTCCTCAAAAAATAAACTTCTTAACCAATCACTTAATCTGGATGGCATTAACTTGGCCTCTGGTAATAAAGTAAAAAATCTTGGTGTTATTTTTGACCAAGACATGTCATTTAAATCCCATATTAAACAGGTTTCCAGAGTTTCCTTTTTTCACCTCAGGAATATCGCCAAAATTAGAAACATTCTGTCCAGGAGTGATGCTGAAAAACTAGTCCATGCATTTGTTACTTCAAGGCTGGACTATTGTAATTCTTTACTATTAGGAAGTCCACAAAATGCAGTTCGAAGTCTTCAGCTGATCCAAAATGCTGCAGCAAGAGTTCTGATGAAAATCAACAAGCGGGATCATATTTCTCTTATTTTAGCTTCCCTTCATTGGCTTCCTGTTAAATCAAGAATAGATTTTAAAATTCTTCCTCTAACGTATAAAGCCCTTAATAATCAAGCTCCATCATATATCAGAGCTCTGATTACCCCGTATGTTCCTAACAGAGCACTTCGCTCTCAGACTGCAGGTCTGCTGGTGGTTCCTAGAGTCTCTAAAAGTAGAATGGGAGGCAGATCCTTTAGCTATCAGGCTCCTCTCCTGTGGAACCAACTCCCAGTTTTGGTCCGTGAGGCAGACACCCTGTCTACTTTTAAGACTAATCTTAAAACTTTCCTTTTTGACAAAGCTTATAACTAGAGTGGCTCATGTTACTCTGAGCTACCTTTATAGTTATGCTGCTATAGGCTTAGGCCTATTTTTCTCACCCTACTGATTTCTACTGTTCCCCAGATTTGCATTGTATTACATTGAAATGACTGTTGTCATTTCAGCTTTTAACTTTTTGCTCTTTCTCTTTTTTCTTCATAGTAGGTACACCTGGTCTGGCGTTCTGTTATCTGAGACATCATCCAGGGAGGACAGATCACCACTATTACCATCTAATGTAGAACAGATTACTGGATCAATGTGTGCTTCTGTGCTTTTTGTCTCTCTTGTTGTGTCTCTGCTCTGTCTTCTGTAACCCCCAGTCGGTCGAGGCAGATGACCGTTCACACTGAGCCCGGTTCTGGTTCTGCTGGAGGTTTTTTTTTCCCGTTAATGGGGAGTTTTTCTTTCCGCTGTTGCTTCATGCTTGCTCAGTATGAGGGATTGCTGCAAAGCCATGGACAATGCAGACGACTCTCCCTGTGGCTCTACGCTTCTCCAGGAGTGAATGCTGCTTGTCGAGACTTTGAAGCAATCAACTGGTTCCCTTATATAGGAACATTTTTGACCAATCTGTATAATATGATTGAATTTGACTTTGTAAAATGCCTTGAGATGACACGTTTCATGAATTGGCGCTATATAAATAAAATTGAATTGAATGTGGTGATGGTGAAATGAGGCACATCAGTAGTATTGACAAGGAAATGCATCAAGAATAAAAGGTAAAAAACATTTCTAAGTTACATGATTTACCAGATCTCAAATTAAAGTGTCAACCCATGATTATGAATGAATAGGGAGTGGGGGAGTAAACAAGTTTGTCTTGACTGACTATAAGCTTTGAAAATTCATAAAAAAAAATGTAAGTATTATTTTCCAATCCATAGAAATGTAGTATGAAAAAACGGGAGATCACATGCACATAATAAAATGATATTGATGTCAACACACCTCGCTCCAGTGACGCTGTTGAATATTTGGTCATCATATTTTTTACAGGTGTTGCGTCCACCTGCCTTCCACCTGTGAAAAGCACACGCGTTTTTATTTTTTTTGTTTGTTTGTTTTTCTTTTCATCTCTACCTGTGGGGGAAAACAGCATGACAGGGGAACAGATGGACGTCACGTCTCAAATATCACGGTATGCAGATATTTACCCCAGTACTTATCTTTCACTAACGCCGCTTTGTGAAACAGATCCATGATGATGTACAGCGTTGTGTTTACGTTTTGCTTCCTGAACTTTCTATGTTTTACAGGCTGAAAGGACCAACTGCGCATGTTTTTGCTGCCTTTGGAGTGTCAGAAAGATCTTGGCGTGGGTCTGCATGAAGTCATGAGTGGGAGGATGCACGTCTCATATCCAAGACGCACATTTGAGGCAGCATTTTCATCCAGAGCTCAGATATCTGCACAGCTCCACAGAACTTTGTGTCTGAAGGTGAGAGACCTATTCCACTTTTTACGTGTATAGTTTTTTTTACTCTTTGCATCTTTATGTCTTGGAAAATTAAGTGCTTATTACTGAACCACTCACAGTGCGGGAGGCGGGACTTTATGATGCGTCACTCTCAGTGGCAGGATTTCTTTTCTGTAACCATAACAGTCAAGATACATATGGGTATTTTCTTTTTTTCTGCTTGGTGCCTTGGAAAATTAAGAAAGTACATGTGAGTACAACATTTATCTTACATTTATATTTCTTTAAACAAAAGCTGAAAAATCGTTCACTGGAGAGTTTGCTCGACGCCGTGACATGTTTCACGGACTACAAATTAAAAAAACAGAGCACGTCGTTTGGAGATTTTTGCGTGACATCCATAGTTATCTGATTAGTACCAACCTGATGACACTTACCCTGAAAGTCATGCCTTCGAAATGGAGCTCTACCAGCTCCTTACCAGACTGATAGGCCGTGCATACAATGTAAGTTAGTCTGGCTGGCCAGGCTAATGCAACACACCTGTCAGAAGGTGTAGGACACGCTGAATCAATCTGTATGTGGCTGGAAGTTTTGAACACAGTTTGTGTGTTTGTTTGTCCATTGGGGACTTTAGTTTGGCTTGTATTGTGACATAGCTATGCTTGATTTGGTGAGCTGGAAGCTGCTCTAAGTTTGCTTGTGATGCTGTATTGGTTGCAAGAAAGTAGCGAGCAGAATGGATGTAATGTGGAAGAAGGAGCTCCAGATGGAACTGAAGGACTCAGTATTTTGGACAAGGTTCTGAACACCAAGTCAAATCCCTTGTAAGTGCAAACCTACTTGGCAATAAACTTGTTTCTGATTCTGAATCTTTTGTTGCCAACAGTTTCTTAAATTTTCTAAAGTTTCAAATCCTCTACGATGGAGATGTATTGATACCGGTAGCAATCCTGCAGATTTGGTCTCTTGAGGTTTATCGGTTTGATCTTTTTTGAAGAACAAAGTAACTTGGCTGTTTGGGCCTCCGTTTCATCTGCTGCCACAGGAGGAGTGTAGATGGATCCAGTTTCTCACTTGATTCAGCATTTTTCATCCTGGTCTCATCTGAAACATGCAGTGGCAGGGATTCTAAAGAGTTAAAGAACAACTTCAATTATTTTTTTTTCAATTCAATTTTATTTATATAGCGCCAATTCATGAAACATGTCATCTCGAGGCACTTTACAAAGTCAAATCAATCATATTATACAGATTGGTCAAAAATTTCCTATATAAGGGAACCAGTTGATTGCTTCAAAGTCTCGACAAGCAGCATTCACTCCTGGAGAAGCGTAGAGCTACAGGGAGAGTCGTCTGCATTGTACATGGCTTTGCAGCAATCCCTCATACTGAGCAAGCATGAAGCGACAGTGGGAAGAAAAAACACCCGTTAACGGGAAGGAAAAACCTCCAGCAGAACCAGAACCGGGCTCAGTATGAACGGTCATCTGCCTCGACCCACTGGGGCTTAGAGAAGACAGAGCAGAGACACAACAAGAGAGACAAAAAGCACAGAAGCTCACATTGATCCAGTAATCTGTTCTACATTAGATGGTAATAGCGGGTGAGCCGTCTTCTCTGGATGATGTCACATTTAACAGAACGCCAGACCAGGTGTACCTACTATGAAGATAAAAGAGAGAGAACAAAAAGTTAAAGCAGAAATGACAACACGTAATGCATAATTGAAGAACAGTAGAACTCTAAAGAGTGAGAAAATTAGATCCTGATGTCCTCCAGTAGTCTAAGCCTATAGCAGCATAACTATAGAGGTAGCTCAGAGTAACATGAGCCACTCTAACTAGAAGCTTTGTCAAAAAGGAAAGTTTTAAGATTAGTCTTAAAAGTAGACAGGGTGTCTGCCTCACGGACCAAAACTGGGAGTTGGTTCCACAGGAGAGGAGCCTGATAGCTAAAGGATCTGCCTCCCATTCTACTTTTAGAGACTCTAGGAACCACCAGCAGACCTGCAGTCTGAGAGCGAAGTGCTCTGTTAGGAACATACGGGGTAATCAGAGCTCTGATATATGATGGAGCTTGATTATTAAGGGCTTTATACGTTAGAAGAAGAATTTTAAATTCTATTCTTGATTTAACAGGAAGCCAATGAAGGGAAGTTAAATAGGAGAAATATGATCCCTCTTGTTGATTTTCATCAGAACTCTTGCTGCAGCATTTTGGATCAGCTGAAGACTTTGAACTGCATTTTGTGGACTTCCTGATAGTAAAGAATTACAATAGTCCAGCCTTGAAGTAACAAATGCATGCACTAGTTTTTCAGCATCACCCCTGGACAGAATGTTTCTAATTTTGGCGATATTCCTGAGGTGAAAAAAGGAAACTCTGGAAACCTGTTTAATATGGGATTTAAATGACATGTCTTGGTCAAAAATAACACCAAGATTTTTTACTTTATTACCAGAGGCCAAGTTAATGTCATCCAGATTAAGTGATTGGTTAAGAAGTTTATTTTTTGAGGACTCTGGTCCAAAGATTACAACTTCTGTCTTGTCAGAATTTAGATGCAGGAAATTTAAAGTCATCCAGCTTTTGATGTCATCAAGACATGACTGCAGTTGAAGTAATTGATTGGATTCATCAGGATTTATGGATAAATATAGCTGAGTGTCATCAGCATAACAGTGGAAATTAAAAAGAAGAAAAAAGAGAGAGAACAAAAAGTTAAAAGCTGAAATGACAACAGTCATTTCAATGCAATGCAAAACTGGAGAACAGTAGAAATCAGTAGAGTGAGAGAAATAGATCCTGATGTCCTCCAGCAGCCTAAGCCTATAGCAGCATAACTATAGAGGTAGCTCAGGGTAACATGAGCCACTCTGACTATAAGCTTTGTCAAAAAGGAAATGAGCCATGTCCTCCAGGCGGAGTCAGCCCTCCTCTCCTTGCTCGGAGAGACAGGACCCTGTCAAGGCCTGGGGTGGGGCCTCAGGGTTGTTATGACAAGGGTTGTGTTTCCTAAAAGCAGCCTGGTGTCTGTTTTTCATCCGGGAAAGACTCCCTGCTCATACTGTAGCTCGGGCTGAACTCGCTATGAACTAGCTGAGAATTGAAAACATGTTTAAATAATATTTCTGCATCAGAGATGTGCAAGCTACACCTCTTAAACAAAATGAGACATTTTGTGGAGTTGTTTTGCTTAAAAATTCATTTGAAGTATGTTTCTTTGTTAGTTCATCAGGACATGTTTGAAGGTATTACGGTAATTTATTTCTGTGCCTCATGCTAGATGGAAAAGGCTATTCTGAGGACCACAGAGGGGAAATGTCTTCAAGTCCGTCTGGACAAGAAAAAGCAAGTCCAGCTGTATGCCTTAAACACTCAAGCCAATGGTAAGGATTGCTCCAATCAAATACCTGTTCACAGGACAGACACACATAAAGCATGAGAATATTGTTTACAAATGTATATAAGTGTGATTTATTAAAATAATTTAATACAAAGTTTTTATTGGCTTTGTATTGTCTGCGACATAAAAAGTAATTTGCGGCAGAGTTCATTTAAAGCAGCAGAAACGTGCAACACAAAGAAGGTTAGGAGATTTCTGAACGAAAAAAAAAACCAACTTAAAGTGTGTTTGTTAAACGAGATGACGAAGAACATGGTGTCCGAAAGTCAACAATAAATTCCTAAAAAGTAGCCAATTCAGCTGCGATATGAAGAGCTGATATGAATTCCTTTTGCTTCTGTTTCCAGAGACCTACGTGCTGATGCAATCAACTGGTTTCCTTATATAGGACATTTTGACCAATCTGTATAATCTGACCCAATCTGTATAATATGATTGAACTTGATTTTGTAAAGTGCCTTGAGATGACATGTTTCATGATTTGGCGCTATATAAATAAAATTGAATTGAATTGAATTGATATTCAGACGTGAAATGAACCAGAGAAAACAAATGGCTTTTCAGTTCATCTACAAGGGTGATTTTTATTCTCTGAAGGTGCAAGGAGAAAACATTAAGGTAAACACACAGTCTTCAAGAAATGGTGGACACCCTTCCATTTTTACGCATAAAACAGCAGCTAAAGCAGACACATGAAGTAGGGAGTTAAAAACGTCAAGTTTCTGTGACTCACTTCCTGTGGACGGCTGAATGCTTGAGGTAGCTGACAAGGCAGGGGACTTGTCCGCCTCCTTTACTGGCGGGTTGCCGGTTCAATCCCCCGTTTAGTCCCACTTCTTGCTGTGTTTCATAGTCCCACATGAAATAATGCGAAGCAGTGGATGGACACCTGAGTAGGATCTCAAAGAAACAAATGTGGTACATTACCAGCACTGTGATACATTTTAATGTAACACACATTGCACGTTACATTAATCAATCTCCGCTTTGTCTGTTAGTGCACTACAATGAATCATCACGAGTTTATAAAAATAGTGTTTACCTTTTTTGCAGTTTATTAAACCTTTATAAAAAATATTCTTTTAAAGTTTCCTAAAGTTCTTAGTTTATCAGAAAATATTTACATGTTTTTAGAGTTTAACAGTGTTTTAAAGTGTATTAGAGAAACATTATTTGGGTTCATTTTTGCGGCTGCTTCCTGGTGTGTCTTGCAGGTATATTTGGGTTTGAATAAAAATTAGTCCATAGATTGGCAGGAGGCTTTTTCAGCTGTTGCTTCACATCAAGCTTCCCTCTGAGTGTAATTGAAAAATAACTTTGACAGGCTTCACAAAAAGCTCTCTGAGAATCACCTTTCATTCACCCAGTTATAAACCGCTCCCCAGTCTCTGTTGTAGCTGCATTTTCTTTCCTTTGACGTAGTTCCTTTAATATTCTGTGGGAGCGGTGTCCTGGTGGTTAGAGCAGTGTGCTTGTGTTCTGGGAAGGTTGCGAGAAGCTTGTTCGATTTCTGCAGACTGCCATGATGGGTCCCTAAGCAAGACCCTTAGCCCCAGAGTACTGGGTGGCATCTCAGTGTGGCGTCCCCTAAAGGATGGGTTAAATGTAGAGACAAAATTTCCCGATGTGGGACTATAAAGAGAAATATATTCTATATTCATCGCAATCCTCTTTGTTGTATTTTTCTAGCATCCTGACGTGCAGGTTGGTCTTGAAGTGTAGCAATGCTGCATATCTTCATCTGGTGACAATAACTGCAGCTCTGCTTTCTTTACATTGCAATAAAACAAACAAAAAATAAATAAACCTGTCGCATAATTTAGTCTTCCATCTAGTCCTGAAGGATAATTGAAAAAGTGCTGTTGAGAGATGCAGTGCAGAGAAAAGAAGTTGTGCCAAAGCTGAGAGGTGAGGAGACAAAGGGAAGTTTAAGCAGCGGTCTATGGGTTTTATTGTCTTGTTTGAGTGAGGAATGTTTGTGAGTGCACACACATAGAAGTTTTAGGATTTTCTGAGCTTGATTCCTTCACTCTGTATTCTTACAGCGTTCCGACATGCATAATTGGTTGATCTTGGGAAAATAGAGGATGGGGGTTAAAATGGAAGGGTTGCATTTTGCTAAAGCATTCATTTTAATTGTTTCCATATCTATACACATACTTTGATTCGTAGGCAAAGGAGCTGAGCTGAGCTTCAACCATTGTTCTGTTTTAAAAATCACCATAAGAGTATTTAACAAAGGGGCCACATTAAGAGAACATCCACCACCGTAACAATTAATCTGAGTGTTTTTCTTTGTTGCTTTATAAGCAGTTACCAAAAAATAAATAATCGGTCCAAATAAAATGTGAAAGAGAACATTTGTTATGACTTATACTTGTATAACGCTTTATCCAGACGGACGACTCCGAAGCGCTTTACACTACAATTAGAAATATCAAATGTGGCATAAACCCATTACCCCAAGAAGTGAAGGTCGCTTATCATGTTGTTGTGATGTTTGTTGTTGTTATGTTAAGACAAAGTTTTGAGTAAAACTATAATCTGCCATCAAAAGAACCAACACAGAGCCAAAACTGTATCTTCAGAGTTCTGTGAAAGCAAATCTACAGTAATTTTAAAGGGGTGTGTGTAAATGTTTTGGTGCCGTTTAGTGTGAATAATCACTTCTATCCCATAAACGAGGCTGGCTCCATCCGGCTTGGTGAAGTTGATGAATTTTGTATCTCCTAAAGCCTCATAAAACAAAAAAAGGGTCTCTGAACTAACTAGTTTTGATAGCTGCCACTAGATTTGTCTTTTTATTTGAATAAAAACAGCATCCTGTTAAAAATTCACTATGAAACAGGAATCTCCGAGCTGGTCTCACCCAGTTCGGTGATTTGGCAGCAAAGGAAGAAAACAACTATCAGAGACAAAACACTTATAATATGCACATATTTATTACAATTGGAATTCCAAAGGGAGACAAACACTTACAACCTTACCATAAAGCTTAATTTAGTATATTACCGAAGTCCTCTTCCACGGCCATTGTAAGCGATTTGTCTGCTCGATACAGGCCAGCAGCATAATTTTAATAGACTGAGCGGCCCCTCCCAGAATTTCCGGGAGGGGTGAAGTCCCCACAGACATTCAGTCTCCAGGCGTAGGTCCGTTCTCCCATGTCAACTTCAGGAACTAACTTTTAACTAATAACCCAAGTGTGTTTTTTTTAGGAGTTAATCAAGCTAAACATTAAGAACCACAAAAACGCTTTCAAACCGTGAACCATCCTGAAAGGACCCCTATAAAACATCACGTGACTCCAGTTTCTCACTGGTTGGGTTTAGGGATCAGAAGGGAACTCTAACAAACGATAAGCCCAGTGCAGCCCGAACAAGCCAAGATAAAGATGGCCAGAAAGATGACACAGAAAGAGGCTTTGTCAGAGCTACAGGAGGATCCATCCCAGATCTCAGCAGGACAAAGAGAGGACCAAGAACCTCCATCGTCACGAACACCAGTCCAGACTTCACCCGCCTCCCCTTCTTCTCCACAAAGCCCAGAGGTTCCTTTTCTGGAATTTTCTCCCAACATGAACAAAGTATTTAAGATCGGCCTACAGATGACATCCTCTCCACATACCCACAGCTCTGTGACTAAACCAGCATCTTCCAAAGGCTGCAGAGCCCCAGATCCTCCTCTACTTATCACGGAACATGCCTGTCCTCAAGACCTTCAGATTACTTCGCTGTGATGCACAGCGGGCCCTCGCTGCACGTTTATCAGACATGACAGTTTCCAGCATCAGCTTGGGTCTTTTGCCGGGGATTATGGAATATCTGTGATGATATGTGGCAGAAAAAAGAAAAACAAAAGGATAAACAGGAACAAATACTTGAAAGTCATAAACTGTCAGATGCAACCTGCCACAGAGACATCATCAACCACTAAGTCATATAAACTAGGTTTATTAAACATTAGATCTCTGTCAGGAAAATCCCTTTTAATTAATGACTTCATTATTGACAATAATCCAGAAACATGGTTACATGAATCTAACGAAGCAGCTATTCTATTAGAGACGACACCTCCAAACTACAATTTTCTTTGTGAGAGCAGACAGCAAAGGAAAGGTGGAGGAGTAGCAACATTGTTTAATGATTCACTGAAGTGTAAAGGTGTTTTTGGGAAAATTTGACTCTTTTGAACATTTGGCTCTCCAGGTAAAGGGCCCGGTACGAACTATGTTTCTGAATGTTTACAGGCCTCCTAAGTCCACATCAAACTTTTTTAATGATTTTAGTGACCTGCTGTCTGTGATGTGTGTTGATTATGACTGTTTAATTATTGTGGGAGACTTCAACTTTCACGTTGACAACCCTGAAGACAGAAGTGCAAAAGAACTGTGTGACACACTTAGAAACTTTGGTTTAACTCAACATGTTAAACAGCCAACGCACAAACAGGGACATATTTTAGACCTGATCATCACTAAAGGTCTAAACATTTCACAGGTCAATGTAACTGATGTTGCCTTATCTGATCACTTCTCCGTTACGTTTGAATGTATAATTTCCAGTGACTCATTTAGCCAAAGGGACATCGTAAGAAAACGCACCTTTAAGGACAATGCCACGGAAACTTTTATTCAAGCTTACTCTGCTACATCAACCTTGGGCTGCAACTCAGTAGATGAGCTAGTAGCTAACTTTCAGTCCAAAGTCTCAGACATCATTGACTGCATTGCTCCAGTCAAAGTGAAGGTTTTTTCCGGGAAGAAAAAATCTCCTTGGAGAAATGCTCCAGCAGTTAGAGGTGAAAAAAGGGAATGTGGAAAAGCTGAACGCAGGTGGAGAAAGAACAGACTGCAGGTTCACTAAGACATCTATAAAGAGAGACTTTACATATATAACTTACAACTGAGAAATGCAAGAGAATCTTTCTTCTCAGAGATCATCAAGAAAAACATTAATAATGCTCATGTCTTATTTGCCAGTCGACAGATTAACAAATCCTCCTGTGTCAGTGGCTTCTGAACTCCACTCCACCAGGGCCTGCAACGAATTTGCAAACTTCTTTACTGAAAAAAATCCTAAAAATTAGAGGATCTGTTTGTACATCCATACCAAGTTCAGTACCAAAGTTGTCTCCTATCAGAATTGATTTTGACCAAATGTCCCAATTCAGCCAAATAAACTACAAAAGCTTAGAGCAGATCATTCAGCAGCTAAGTTCCTCCTCCTGCTGCCTTGATGTTCTACCCACAGCTTTCTTTAAAAAAGTTCTGCTGTAATGACGGGGGTCCGAGCCCGAATTCAAACCACACACAGAGCCGGATGTTTAGGAGCTTTATTGCCACAAAGAAGGTAGGATGGATCAGGACCGGGCTGAAGAAGACTGGAGATTGAGCAGGCAGACGGGTACGGTGGTCCTCAGAGCCACCGCAGACGGGACGCAGGAGCACCGACAGAACGAGCCTGATGAGCTCCGGAGCTGGGTCCAAAGCGTGCTGACGAAGTGGGACAGGTGGTGCGTCGGTACAGGGATCAGGATGTGAAGGAGGACTGTGGCTGTGGTGCGTCAGGGTGAAAGCCAGGACGTGCTGGTGGATCGAGACAGGAGGGAAGACTGGAACACAAAGTAAAGAGGTGAGTGGGAGGCAAGATCCACTAACCTGGGATGGCGTGAGGTAGCAGACTGGCTGGCGAGGAGTGCACAGGCTGGGGAGCAGAAGGGAAGCTGGACATCTGGTGATTGAGGGAGTGCAGAGTCTTGGAGATCAGACAAACCAGCAAAGACAAACTGAAAGAGGAGTGCTTATATAGGGATGGGCTGACAGGAGTAATTAGAGCAGGGAATCAGTTGCAGGTGACGGTGATCAGTAGGGAGGAGGTGATCAGGCGAAACACTGAGCTAGAATCATTATAGAACCCCCCCCCCCTCAAGGGCGGATTCCAGACGCCCAAAACCGGGCATAATAGGGGCAGACCTGACAAAGACCAAAAAACGAAAAACTACCCACCCAGGGTGGGCGGAGGGAGGCATAGGACGGAGGGCCAGGAACCAAAGAACAAAAAACAACCCCAACCGGGCGTACAAATATGTGGGGGGTGCTGGACTGCGCCAACTTGGTGAGGCACGCCGGGCAGCGCTGTCTCGGAAGCGGTGCCCAGGGGCGAGTCCGTTGGGACCCGGCTCTGGGGAAAGGTTGGGTCTGCAGGGGGGCGCCTGGCTACAGGCGACAGACGGGGAAGCCTGGCTACAGGCGACAGACGGGGAAGCCTGGCTACAGGCGACAGACGGGGAAGCCTGGCTACAGGCGACAGACGGGGAAGCCTGGTTACAGGCGACAGACGGGGAAGCCTGGCTACAGGCGACAGACGGGGAAGCCTGGCTACAGGCGACAGACGGGGAAGCCTGGCTACAGGCGACAGACGGGGAAGCCTGGCTACAGGCGACAGACGGGGAAGCCTGGCTACAGGCGACAGACGGGGAAGCCTGACTACAGGCGTCAGACGGGGAAGCCTGACTACAGGCGTCTGGTGGGGGAGCCTGACTACAGGCGTCTGGTGGGGGAGCCTGACTACAGGCGTCTGGTGGGGGAGCCTGACTACAGGCGTCTGGTGGGGGAGCCTGACTACAGGCGTCTAGTGGGGGGTGGGGAAGCCTGGCTACAGGCGACAGACGGGGGAGCCTGGCTACAGGCGACAGACGGGGAAGCCTGGCTACAGGCGACAGACGGGGAAGCCTGGCTACAGGCGACAGACGGGGAAGCCTGGCTACAGGCGACAGACGGGGAAGCCTGGCTACAGGCGACAGACGGGGAAGCCTGGCTACAGGCGACAGACGGGGAAGCCTGGCTACAGGCGACAGACGGGGAAGCCTGGCTACAGGCGACAGACGGGGAAGCCTGACTACAGGCGACAGACGGGGAAGCCTGACTACAGGCGTCTGGTGGGGGAGCCTGACTACAGGCGTCTGGTGGGGGGTGGGGGAGCCTGACTACAGGCGTCTGGTGGGGGAGCCTGACTACAGGCTGTCGTGGAGGACAAACCCTTGGCAACAAAAAGTCTCAAAACCAGCCTCTGGAGGATGTCAGACAGTGACAGCCAGTAAAGTCTCTCCCAGAGCTGGCTGTCTACCAGGGCGACCAGGGGCTGAGACTTCAGAAGAACACCAAGGGGGGCAAAGTCTCCAGGAGATCTTGGGTGCTGTGCCCTCTCCCGAGGACCGAGGCACTCGAAGGAGGAAGCGTCCACCTGGGTTCCCACCTCACAGGTCAACGACGGTCCCTCCTGGGTCGTCGCGTCGCAAGTCGGCGACGGACCCTCCTGGGTCTCACCTGGAGGCTTGGGCGCAGGCGGGTCCTCCTGGGTCTCACCTGGAGGCTTGGGCGCAGGCGGGTCCTCCTGGACCTCCTCTTGAGGCTTGGGCGCAGGCGGGTCCTCCTGGACCTCCTCTTGAGGCTTGGGCGCAGGCGGGTCCTCCTGGACCTCCTCTTGAGGCTTGGGCGCAGGCGGGTCCTCCTGGACCTCCTCTTGAGGCTTGGGTGCAGGCGGGTCCTCCTGGACCTCCTCTTGAGGCTTGGGCGCAGGCGGGTCCTCCTGGACCTCCACTTGAGGCTTGGGCGCAGGCGGGTCCTCCTGGACCTCCTCTTGAGGCTTGGGCGCAGGCGGGTCCTCCTGGACCTCCTCTTGAGGCTTGGGCGCAGGCGGGTCCTCCTGGACCTCCTCTTGAGGCTTGGGCGCAGGCGGGTCCTCCTGGACCTCCTCTTGAGGCTTGGGCGCAGGCGGGTCCTCCTGGACCTCCTCTTGAGGCTTGGGCGCAGGCGGGTCCTCCTGGACCTCCTCTTGAGGCTTGGGCGCAGGCGGGTCCTCCTGGACCCCCTCGCGGGTCTTGAACTGAGGCGGGTCCTCCTGGACCCCCTCTTGAGGCTTGGGTGCAGGCGGGTCCTCCTGGACCCCCTCGCGGGTCTTGAACTGAGGCGGGTCCTCCTGGACCCCCTCGCGGGTCTTGAACTGAGGCGGGTCCCCCTGGACCCCCTCGCGGGTCTTGAACTGAGGTGGGTCCCCCTGGACCCCCTCGCGGGTCTTGAACTGAGGCGGGTCCCCCTGGACCCCCTCGCGGGTCTTGAACTGAGGCGGGTCCCCCTGGACCCCCTCGCGGGTCTTGAACTGAGGCGGGTCCTCCGGCGATGGCAGAGCAGGGAGGCCTTCGGTGGCCGCAGTGTGCGCAGCCCCTCCATGGGCCGGAAAAGCCCTTATCGAGAACAGGTCCTCCCTGTCCCCATAGAAGAAATCCCAAAGGTGAGACTCCTCAACATGTGGTGCGGCCACTGTAACATCGTGCCAGACTGGGGCATGTGCACCTTCACAAACTTGCTCTGGGACTGAGGCGTCAGCTGGACCCTTAGTGACCGAATCAGGAGGTGAGGCGTCGGCCGGACCCTCGGTGACCGAATCAGGAGGCGAGGCGTCGGCCGGACCCTCGGTGACCGAATCAGGAGGCGAGGCGTCGGCCGGACCCTCGGTGACCGAATCAGGAGGCGTGGCGTCGGCCGGACCCTCGGTGACCGGAGCAGAACGGCTGTAGAATGCCCTGAGAGCTGATCTATAGTTGTCCTCCAACTCCTTTAGTTTTCTCTCCAGCTCCTCAGAGTACTGAGAAAATAGAGTCTCCCTCAGACGCTTGATTGTAGGGGCAAAAGTTCTTATTTTGTCCTCCAATCTTCTGTACTCTGAGCTGGGGGCGTCACAAGGGGGAGCTGTGGAGAGCTTGGCTCCGTTGGTCTGCGGGCTCCGGACTACAGAGCAAGGAACTGGGCAGGAAGTAGCAGCAGGAGCAATGGAGTCTACCGACTGGGACAGGGGCTCGGCAGCCGGGTTGGCTCGGCTAATGGCTGCACGGAGGTGAGAGAGACCGGACAGGCAGGCTGACGTCTTCGCCTCCGGCGGCGAGCCGATCCATGCAGGACGGCCGAATCCAATTGACTGGACGGGACCGCTACAGCCTGCGGAGCCCTCCGCGGCTCCTCGTCATCCGCCATTACGCTCCGGTCCCCGAATCGGCTCTGTGTGGGTGACGGACTCTGTCGTGGCTGGTTTGTACTGTAATGACCGGGGTCCGAGCCCGAATTCAAACCACACACAGAGCCGGATGTTTAGGAGCTTTATTGCCACAAAGAAGGTAGGATGGATCAGGACCGGGCTGAAGAAGACTGGAGATGGTGGAGATTGAGCAGGCAGACGGGTACAGTGGTCCTCAGAGCCACCACAGACGGGACGCAGGAGCACCGACAGAACGAGCCTGATGAGCTCCGGAGCTGGGTCCAAAGCGTGCTGACGAAGTGGGACAGGTGGTGCGTCGGTACAGGGATCAGGATGTGAAGGAGGACTGTGGCTGTGGTGCGTCAGGGTGAAAGCCAGGACGTGCTGGTGGACTGAGACAGGAGGGAAGACTGGAACACAAAGTAAAGAGGTGAGTGGGAGGCAAGATCCACTAACCTGGGATGGCGTGAGGTAGCAGACTGGCTGGCGAGGAGTGCACAGGCTGGGGAGCAGAAGGGAAGCTGGACATCTGGTGATTGAGGGAGTGCAGAGTCTTGGAGATCAGACAAACCAGCAAAGACAAACTGAAAGAGGAGTGCTTATATAGGGATGGGCTGACAGGAGTAATTAGAGCAGGGAATCAGTTGCAGGTGACGGTGATCAGTAGGGAGGAGGTGATCAGGCGAAACACTGAGCTAGAATCATTACATCTGCCTGTCATAGCGTCTCAGTTGACTCAGATAATAAACACGTCCCTTCTGTCAGGTGTTTTCCCCCAGTCCCTAAAAACAGCAATTATCAAACCACTGCTGAAAAAGAACAATTTAAACAAACTACTACTCCAGAACTACAGGACCATCTCAAACCTCCTTTATCAGTAGATTATTGAAAAAGCTGTGTTTCAACAATTAAACACCTTCTTAACAATGACCAGCCGCTTTGACGTTTTCCAGTCAGGTTTCCTCACCACAGTACAGAGACCGCCCTTATCAAGGTGTTTAATGACATCCATATAAATACAGACTGTGAAGAACCACCGTGCTGGTTCTGTTGGATCTTAGTGCAGCATTTGATACTGTTGATCACTCCATTCTGTTAGAATGCCTGGAGAACTGGGTCGGCCTCGCTGGTACAGCTCTTAACTGGTTTAAATCCTACTTAAAGGACTTTTAGTATCAGTAGGTAACTTTACATCAGAGATGACAGAAATCACATGTGGGGTTCCCCAAGGGTCCATCCTGGGTCCCCTCCTTTTCAATATCTACATGCTCCTCTAGCTTAGATCATAAAAAAACAACCACATCAGCTACCATCACTATGCAGATGACACACAGCTCTACATCACCATGTCACCAGGTGACTATGAACCCATTCAAGCACTAAATGTGTTGAAGAAATCAATACGTGGATATGCCAAAATTTTCTTCAACTGAATAAAAACAAAACTGAAGTAATAACATTTGGACCAATAGAGGAGAGATCAAAGGTTAGCACACAGCTTCAGCTGCTTCAGCTAGAAACCACTGATCAGGCCCAAAATCTGGGTGTAGTGATGGACTCAGACCTGAACCTCCAGAAGCATCTAAAGACAGTTACAAGGTCGGCTTTCTATCATCTGAGGAACGTTTTCAGGATTAAAGGACTGATGTCTCAGCAGGATCTGGAAAAACTAATCCATGTTTATCTTTAGTAGAACTGATCACTGCAACGGTGTTTTCACAGGTCTGCCTAAAAAGTGGATCAGACAGCTGCAGCTGATCCAGAACGCTGCTACCCGCGTCCTCACTAAGACTAAGAAAGTAGAGAACATGGACCCGGTTCTGAAGTCCTCCCTAAGACTAAGAACGTAGAGAACATGGACCCGGTTCTGAAGTCCTCACTAAGACTAAGAACGTAGAGAACATGGACCCGGTTCTGAAGTCCTCACTAAGACTAAGAACGTAGAGAACATGGACCCGGTTCTGAAGTCCTCACTAAGACTAAGAACGTAGAGAACATGGACCCGGTTCTGAAGTCCTCACTAAGACTAAGAACGTAGAGAACATGGACCCGGTTCTGAAGTCCTTCCACTAAGACTAAGAACGTAGAGAACATGGACCCGGTTCTGAAGTCCTTCCACTAAGACTAAGAACGTAGAGAACATGGACCCGGTTCTGAAGTCCTCACTAAGACTAAGAACGTAGAGAACATGGACCCGGTTCTGAAGTCCTTCCACTGAGACTAAGAACGTAGAGAACATGGACCCGGTTCTGAAGTCCTCACTAAGACTAAGAACGTAGAGAACATGGACCCGGTTCTGAAGTCCTCACTAAGACTAAGAACGTAGAGAACATGGACCCGGTTCTGAAGTCCTTCCACTAAGACTAAGAACGTAGAGAACATGGACCCGGTTCTGAAGTCCTCACTAAGACTAAGAACGTAGAGAACATGGACCCGGTTCTGAAGTCCTTCCACTGAGACTAAGAACGTAGAGAACATGGACCCGGTTCTGAAGTCCTTCCACTGGCTCCCTGTATCTCAGAGAATAGACTTTAAAATCCTTCTGTTAGTCTATAAATCCCTGAATTAGCACCTAAATACATCACAGACTTGTTATCAGTGCATCAACCCTCCAGGCCATTAAGGTCTTCTGGCTCCAGCCTGCTCTGCAGAACCAGAACCAGAACCAAACACGGAGAAGCAGCATTTAGTTCCTATGCTCCACTTATCTGGAACAAACTTCCAGAAAACTGTAAAAGTGCGGAAAGCCTGAGTTCCTTTAAATCAAGATTAAAAACACATTTGTTTAAAATTGCCTTTGACTGTTCTAGTTAAACAGTTTTACTGTTTTTAATGTTCTTTTTTGTTACTACATTCTATCCCTACTTGCTTTTATTCTATTTTCTATCTACATTTTATTATTTTGCTATATCTTAATCATGTAAAGCACTTTGTATTGTCTTGTACTGAATTGTGCTATATAAATAAATTTGCCTTGCCTTGCCTAATGCCTGATTAATACAACAACTGATTATATATTTCCATAACAATCCTTACATGGCTCATGATCAGATTAATGTTATTTATTGTGTGTCCACAGTTGGAGAAAGTTTCGGAACAAACGAAGGGTGCAGACATGCCGGACAGTTACTGTTTTGAAAAAGCCGACATGGGATCAGCTGAACACTACAGTCTAAAAACGGTGGTTGAAACCCAGCAGTACCTCGCCGCACCGAAGGAGAAAAGCAAAGGAATGGGGAGATTGCTCCCTTTGATGCTCACTCTTGACCCTTTGCAGTGTTTGTACATCACAAATGAGACGGTATGTTTTGATTTTGATGCTTTTTGTTTACTCAGCAAGTCACACATACTTCCCATATTTAACATGCGTGTAGAGCTCATGTAGGGATGTAGGGTACTACGAGTGCCACAGCAAGACTACTCGAGTGCTTGAGAACTTCAGTTCAGATGCCGTTTGTCAGCTGTTCTCATTCATAGCCCAGTTGCATTACCACAATAATCATGTTTTTAAAAACATCCCGGTGGCACAGTTAGTATAAATGTTGCCATTCAGGATGAAGGTCCTGGGTTTGAATCGTGTGTGGGTTCTCTCTGGGCACTTTGGTTTCCTCCCACAGTCTCAAAAAAATGACTGTTAATTGGTCTCTCTAAATTGCCCTTAGGTTTGTATGTGTTGCCATGTGATGGACCGGCCACCTGTCCAGGGTGTACCTCACCTCTTACCCAATGACCCCCGGAGACACCAGATAGAATGGAGACAGAGAATAAATGGATAGATGTTAATCAGAATAGCCAGACCTCTTGGCTTTGGACTTATTATGTAACACAGGTTTAAACTACAGAGGGATGTATAAAATCAGACAAGATTCAGAATCAGAGGTATAGGCCAAGATTGTGTGCACAAACGAGGAATTTGACTTTGGTTTCAAGCATACAGACATTAATTATCATCTTAATTGATCCAAAAATAAGGACAAAGATTAGATATAACTACATAGATGTAACTCTGTCTATGTGTTGTTGCCACTGTCACATCCTAATTTTCCGATTGTGGGACAATAGAGGTATTTCTTATCTTATATTCCAGTGTCCGTATTCACAAAGGATCCTAAGATCAAAGGTAGCTCTTAGTGATGTCAATTTATGGTGGAAAAATGAAATTTCCTGAAATCTAAGATTTTTCTTAGACTTTTACCTTGGGGAAATAAGAGTTATTCATAAAGCACCCTTGAAATGAAATAATGTCAGGAGAAGCAAGGAGGACTTTTAGTGAGCCTAAGAGTGTCTTAAGCAGGGAAGATTGTATTTCAATTCAATTCAATTCAATTTTATTTATATAGCGCCAAATCATGAAACATGTCATCTCAAGGCACTTTACAACAGAGATTTGATTGGCTGATCCATCATCTAAACAGTGGAGGAAATGAGCACATAAATGTCTTTAATAATCATACAATTATTAATATGTAGATAAGAATCTTTATCATCTCCATAGAAGGAAATGAATTAGTTCCAGCGGGAGGAAGGGTTAAAAGCGGCTCTACTAACATTGTTTTATTGAGCAGGGGTGTCAAACTCATTTTGGTTTAGGGGCCGCATTCAGCTTAATCTGATGTCAAGAGGGCCACACGAGTAAACTCATTGCAAGATTAAATAGAACTAATAAAAGTGGACTTGTTGTTGATTTTTATATTAAATGAATTTCAGAAAATGGATGGATGGATGGATGGATGGATGGATGAATTTCACTTTTACACAATATATTATGAATAACCTCAGCGTTTTTAAGAAAATTATGTGCAATTTCAACAATACTTTTACTCAGTTAAACATTTACTTAAGTGCATTATACATAAGAACTGATCACAGTGATTGTACAATGTTGAAAAACATTTATTCACATTTTTTGGAACTTAAAAACACTGTCCTGCATGACAAAATACATCAAACAGATAAAAATTAAGAAATGACTTAAAATCAATTTTCCACATCTGAAGCTCAGTGCTACCATCTGCTGATTAAAACACAGCGCCCCTCGTGGACAATATAAGAACTGCATATTTTCAATTAAACGAAGTACATGATTTTTTCAATAACTGTTTTATCATTCTCTTCCTTTTATCTCCTCTTTCTTTCACCTTTTCGTTTTTTCCTTCTTGTTCTTCCTTTCCTCTCCTACTTTCCCATTGTAGTGTCCATATCATTTGAGATATTCCCCGCATGAATCATAATAAAACTATTCACATTCATAAATCAAGCGGAGCACTATGGCAAAAGCAGTACTGCTCCACTTGTGAAAGTCAAATCTGATGAGCTCTTTTTGGCATTAAGACAACAATTCTTATTGCCACATTGCCAGATAGGACACTGAAAAAAAAAAAAAAATGTTTGTTTTTTTTATATATAATGATAATGCATTTAGCCACCGGGCCGGACTAAACTCTTCGGCGGGCCGGAACCGGCCCGCGGGTCGTATGTTTGACACCCCTGTTATTGAGGATAATAGGAAAAATATTGAATAATCATGAATAAAAATTGGAACAATGCACAAAGAATATAGTACAGATGATTTTTTATTTACCGAAATGCTCTTAATAATAAACATTTTAGAAGAAATGGGAAAAGTTGCAGAAAAATATATTCATAAATACACACTCTAGAAGACATAATAGAGGTGAGAAAGCATTTTGTGTTTTGTACATGATGATGTTTGTAGCCTAAATGGTCATCTAGAAGTTCGCTTGTGTGATGCCATCTCCTTGCTTTTCATTGCTGCACGGAGCACTTCTCACTTTCCTAGGGTGAACACCCATCCTGCGTAGCGCGTGCGCGCACAGCGTTTGAAGCCCAATTCATGCGTCCCGCAAATTGAGACCGTGTCACGCATAATCAGTGCTTTATCAACAAAAAGTTGGTCGTTCTATCCACCTTATTTTCGAACGACGAACTAACTATGGCCACAGCTTCAAACTATTCACGACTGAGAAGATGACATGAAGAAGTGCCTCATATAACGAAGGAGGACATTTTAACCTGTTTTGTGTCACTTGGTGCGGGCGGCTCTGCAGTGCGACTTTACCGAAGCGAACCTCCGCAGTGAAAGAGTTGAATCGGTGTTAATAAATATCAACAAGGATAACCTGGTATTCATGGAGGCTGATGGCCGTTCAAGCCAAAACTAGTCCGACGTTCACGCTGCTGGATCCTGACTGCATCAACCGGCTCTACCAAGACGGCCGGAGCGCTCTGGTGCTGCGGCTCCAGGGGAAGCCTTCAGTCATGCAGCGGCGACCTTATGGAAGGTAGGCTGATGAATGGTCTGATTCAGAAACATCCTGGCTGTTGGCTCGTTGTGATTAGATTGCTGGTCAGTTAATTTTGTAATGTTTTGGATTAAACTGATGTTATAAGTGGTCATCTAAACATTCTGCCCACTTCATGTTTTGGCTTGAAAAGGTTTGAGTCCTAAAGGTGACCCCAAAGTCCTAAAGGTGTCCCCAGAATGTTGAACAGTTTTTTTTTTCCTGCGCCTGCCTTTACCAACATCCAAGTTCACCATCCTTCCTCCCCCTTCTCGTTCTGTGAACCTCTGGAGTCGTAAGTTAAGACTTTTTTACAGTTCCTGTGGTGTAGAGCAACTACTGTTAATCCTTTAATTTTAAATTATAATATATTTAAAGTGAATAAATTGTAATGAAAAATAAATAAAATTAAATAGCTAAAGTAAATCGGAATTGGAAGTGCATCTGTTCATTGAATGTTCAAAGTATTATGAATCTTTATTTAGAAAGAAATACACATTGGTTGGCCTATTCATGAGCATACATCAGCAATTACACATGTTTATGGGAATAGGGCATTATTAATATACCATGTAAGGTGGTATGTGCTAGAAATGTGTAAACCACTATCAGTGAGTCTGCCCGTGAGGTGGGGGCACCGCCGCGCCAAGCAGTGTCCCACTTTGTCCCTCAGAAACATACCCCTTGTCCCCCCTTGGGCTTATTAGCAGGTGGTCACCCTACACTTTCCAGGCTGGTGCGTAAAAGCACCAAGATGCTCAGAAAAAAAGATGCATTGCTCTCTGCTTTAAAGTCCGCCTATTTGCGCCGTGATCCAGGGACCAATTTACCTTTCAACGCTCCTCTATTCTCCCCCCAGAGCTGTGAAGACAGAGGCACTGCTCCTCTCGGTTTTTGTTTTCACCTTTTTTTTCTCCATTTTATGTCAGTCGTTTTGCTAAATCCAACTGCTTTATACAAGCAGGCAATCACAGTGAAATGCTCATAGGTGAGAACACATTATTAGCAAAAAGGTAAAGTAGTAAAATGACCAGTATGGCGAGTAAACATAACAATAATCAAATCAAAACGAGGATGCAAATGAGGTGCGTTAAAACATTTTGATGCGGTGTGACAATTATTAAATAAGTTTCATCATCATCATCATGCCACAGATTAAACTTTCGTTTCAGACGCAGCGTTGCCTCACGAGTCCTGAGCGGCCTGAGCCCAGAGAAGCTCTCTGCGCTCAATCAGAGCCCACCGAGCTCTTTGGATGTCTCCTTCTCTCCTCCTCACGCAGAGTGGAGAAATGCGGCTGTCATCACAGCAGCCTGCTGTGAAGCGACGGCAGAACCCTGAGACGTTTAAAGCTGTGGTGGGGATAGACCCACAGCCCTTTCGGTCCAGAACCCCCATCCTTGACAAACCCGGATGTTGTTAGCGTCTTTTTCCTGTTTGATGCGATTGCAGTTGTGGAGCTTGACCTGGCTGGAGTACAACGGACGGGAACGGAGCAGAAAGTCTGACTCGTTCCATATTTTGACGGTGAACGACGGAGATCTTGCCTGCTGCCGGTGGCGTTCTGAGTAGTCATGGAGAATGGGGAACCGTTCTCATTAATCAAAATAACAACGTAGTTGCTCCGCTGGACGGACGTGCCCAGAACGTAGCGGTCACGGAGGATGTGTGACAGCGTGACACTGAGCATCGGGGTCAACCTCACCTCCTCACTGAGATAAAAGTTTCTGTCATCTCCTCATTCAGAGTCGCTCTCAGCAGCGATCAGAATCACTCTGAAGCTGAGACTGAACTTTTGGTCTGCATGAATACTGGCGCTCTAATTTGCGCTGGGAAAGTTTCTCAGCTCCCAGCTGGATAAGAGTTTAGTACAATCGAGGAAAACAGTGACTGTTGTGAAATGTGTCAGATTACAATCAAACCAAAATAGCCCTTAGCGACCTCCTGGTAATATTCATTATCGGAGTTGTGTAACAGTGGACCATAAAGCTATTGTAGATAATCTCTTAAGCTGCACTTATCTGGAACAGTCCCAGAAGAAACCCTGAATTCCTTTAAATCAAGGTAAAAAAAAAAACTACTCGGTTAGAATGGCCTTTAAATGTTGATGTTGACGTTTGTAGTCCACTGCAATGTGCTTTCCTCTAATGTTTTCCTTTACGCTGTAATGCTTTCTTTTTTGTTTTGTACAGCACTTTGAATCGTCTTGTTACTGAAAAGGGCTTTATAAATAAACTTGCTTTGCCTTGCCTTAAACACATCTGTTGTCAAAATAGGGACAAAGCCTCAAGCAGCAGCTCCGTGTTCACAAAGATCCTCAGAGAGCTCCTGTGTTGGCCGAAACATTTCTGAGTTTTAGCTGAAGAGTGATTCAGATAGCTGCTGAGAGCAACTCTGAGAGAAGAAATTTATTTATCCTAGCGCGTGGTCCACCCCGTTACTTGGTGTGACGGTGTCTTTTAGGAGCTGTGATTAGTTGACACAAGAAACAAGTAAAAACCCACACAAATGCGCTTCTGCAAATTTATTGATCACTGTGAGATCAATAAAGTCTATTTTATCTTATCTTCTTGTGATCAATGAAGAGAAGTTAACCGGTTAGACTGGATGAAGAAATCTGTGACAGGATGAAGAAACTCGTCTGCTGTGAAGCGGGCGCTGTACCGATCCGTTGTGGTGAAGAGAGAGCTGAGCCAAAAGGCGAAGCTCTCGATTTACCGGTCGATCTACGTTCCTACCCTCATCTATGGTCACGAGCTTTGGGTCGTGACCGAAAGAACGAGATCCTGGATACAAGCGGCTGAAATGAGTTTTCTCCGTAGTGTGTCTGGGCTCTCCCTTAGAGATAGGGTGAGGAGCTCAGTCATCCGGGGAGGACTCAGAGAAGCATGGCGGCGGTGTGTGTGACATGGAGTCAAACTATGGAGGAGCAACTCGTAGAATTGCCAAAGCAGCGCGTTTTCGTTCTAGTGAGCCCCATATTTAACAGTGAGCATCGACACTTCCGTCTTTTTCTTCTTCTACTGTTTACGTTTGGCTTCCGGGTGGACGAGTCCGACAAGCGGCATCTCTCTACAGCGCTGAGTCTGACGTGGTTTTTGGACGTACAGTGTGAGCGGTCAGATTGCATCAGAGCGTCGGGGCGTACAGTAAGAACAGAGATGGTGAGCTGTGAACTTTTAAACCCTGAGGTTTCGTCGTACAGTTTGAGCTGTATATGAGTACAACGATTGAGAATATCGTTGTCATGATATTTTTTTTAGGATGAAACCGGACACAGCACGCACACACAGAGCTAGTTCTTAGAAGAGAGTTTATTGAATAGTGTGGAAGATGAATGATGATGGAACCCAGAGTCTTACAGCAGACGGAGGTGTAGGGTGCAGAAGCTGGCCGGCAGGAGGCGTGTTGAAAGACTGACTGGGAGGAACTCTGGAGTCGAGGACTTGAGACCAGAACGGCTCACCAGGAGTTGAGAACAGGAGTAGGAACTTGAATTGGAACAGAGCTGAGCAGAGTCTTTGGCAGTGACTTGAACAAAAAGATGAAGAAAAGTCTTCTGGCTGACTGTAACAAAAACTGAGCTGACAAAGGATTCTGGCAGAGACGGAGCGAGAGTGAACGCTATGGACCGGCTACGAGAACAGAATGAGGTGAGTCTTATAAAGAGGTGAACACAGGTGGCAACAGATCAGGGGTAATTGCAGCCTGACAGGTGACGGGAATGAAAACTAATTCGTGTCCAGAGGTGTGACTAAAGTTGAGCGAGGGAGAGCTGAGAGAACTGCAAAATAACAAGAAAGAAACCAGACAAAACTTAAACCATGACAATCGCACAGTGTATGTCCGCTATTAGGGAGTCTATGGAGCAGGGACGGGTCATGAAGCTTGCTGCTCGATCCTGATTGCCAGAACACGCTAAAAGATTTTTGACTGACAGTGGCCAGACAGAAGGAAGGTTTTCCTCATGAGACTCAAACGGGAGAGGACAAAGCGATCATTCAGTCACAACAGTCGTCTTGTGCTGAACTCTTGCCGTGGTTTCTGGAGTTTATTATTTCAGAGCGCTTCACAACAGCTATTTTCACCTGTTGTACACAACATTGTAAATAAAATACAAAATCCCAGGGTTATTGTACCGTTTACATCTTGTTAAAGTTGTTCTTGGCAGTGTCTTTTGATGAAACCATCTCAGGGATGTGTTATTTGGTCAAAGATGTGCAAGGTTAAGTTGTTTGGGGAATATCGGGGTTGAACATGCTATCAATGAAGGTGTGTGCATTCAGGTAGCAAAACACAATGAAACAGTGAAAAAATCAGGGCCTTCTGAATCGACTTATTGATGTTACTTCTTTATTTGGCCGCCTAGAGCTGGCATCGAGGGGGCATGATGAGGGCAGTGAATCATCCAATAAAGGGAATTACAGAGAATTTACAGAAACATTAGCAAAATCTGACTCTGTCTTGGCCTTACAATTACAATCATCAGCTGTGTTTTCTGCTACCATACGATACCAATTTTATTTATAAAGCACTTTAAACACCAACAGGACCAAAGTGCTATACACAATCATAAGATACAAAATGAGCAATCATAAAGCAATAAGCAAAATGGTATATAAAAGTAGTAATAAAATTAAAGAAAGTCAAACAAAGTCAACATCTCAGATTGTGTCAAAAGCCAAGGAAAAGAGATGGGTCTTAAGGAATTTAAAATCAGAAAGTGAAGAGGCCTGTCTGAGGCCCAAGGGAAGGTCATTCCACAGCTTGGCAGGTGCTACAGAAAAAGCACGGTCCCCTCTGAGCTTGCGCTTTATCTTCGGCACCCTCAGTACGTCTCGTTCCATCCAAAATTATCTTATTTCTCCTAATGCTGCCACTGTTTCTGATGAGATTCAAAGTGGCCCAGTTTTTGGATGACAGGTGGATGAAACTACAGATTTATCATGCCATGCACAGATGTCTGTCACTGTTCATTATGTGGATAGTGCAGGCAAAATACAGGAACGTTTCATTGGATTTTTTGATGTGTCAGAAGGACGAGAGGCTCAGTCTGTGTTTGAGGTTTTAAGCCACAACATGCAGAGCTACAATTTCAGAGAAAAACTAGTGGCCCAAACCTATAATTGGGCTTCTTCACTCTACAGTATGGCCTGCAGGCCAAGGTTAAAGAAATAGCCCCCAGTGCTACATTTGTGCATTGTTATGCACACAGGTTGAACCTAGTGTTGTCTCAGCTAAATGCTTGGCTCAGTCAAGAGGATTAGGGTTACAAGAGAGCAAAGAGAAAGTCATTTCTTGAGTCTGTAGCGTCCAAAAACGCTCCTACTAGATGGAATTTTACATCTTGCATCGTGAGCACTGTGGCAAATAATTATGATACCCTGCTACAGCTTTTTGAAAAGCTTGTATCTGACAAAAATAAAACATTGATGATGAGACAATAGATTGTGCCAAAGGGTAGGCCTACATAATGAAGATGGAGGACTTTGAGTTTGTTTTCCTTTTGTAAACATGCAACAAAAATCTAACCTGACAACAGCCAGCTGCATGTCGCTCCGCCTAGCTCCACTCACATACATCTGGGACACCGCCGATAGAGAATGATTTCTCCAACCAATTTTATGGTCTGGCCAATCAGGACGCAGGGCTGGAGTTTCATAGATGTGACGTAGTGGAGACGCGACCATGACGTGAGACTGTTTTGATAGCAATGGCGGCTCGTCGAGGAAGCAAGCGTTAGCATTAATGCTGCTATTTCTTCCGTGTTGTCCAATCTACCTAATATTGTTTCATTAAAAGAACATCAGAGAACGCCTCTGAAGGCTTTTGTTGGTGGAAACGATGTTTTCGAACTTCTCCCGACTGGATTTGGCAAGTTTTGTTTTCCGGGGCGCGTCCGCGTCTGCAGCGGACGTGCCGACGCGGACGCGCCCCGGAGCGGTTAGCGGTTTGCGCTAACTATGTTAGGAGGCCTTTAGTCCTCAACGCGGTCGGCCCAGAATCGACTCCGACCCGCGGCGCTTTGCCGCCTGTCTTCCCCCCTCTTCCTGTCAGCTCACTGTCAATAAAACGCGTGCCACTAGAGCCGCAAACACATTATTATTATTTTTATTTTTTTTTCCTGCGTCGCTATCATTAGCATCACGGGTTAGCTTCGGTGTGAGTGGTTGAAATAGCACGTCAATAAAGATGACAGACAAGTGGCTTATCCAATCATATGCAAGAATTTTTGATAAGGCCCAGCCTTCTGTAAAGGCAATTCCTATGGCGGAGTCCCAGATGTATGTGAGTGGAGCTAGGCGGAGCGACATGCAGCTGGCTGTTGTCAGGTTAACAAAAATCATCAGTGAAACTGATGTTTTTGACATTGTCCAGCAGAGGGCTATGGATGCGGGCTTTTGCAAAGCTAAAATTTAATCTCTCCTGGTCTTTGTCAAGGAGAAAATGTCAGTAGAGGCTTTTCAAGTTGTTTATTCAAAACCAGCAATTCTCACAACAGACCCTATGGGTCACTACAGAAAGCTGCACATGGCTATCGCTGACAATCTGACACATTTTAAGGCGTTTATCAAAACTTAGAAGGTCTGCAGTTTCTGGAACTGGTCAATTCAGAGAAGTTTGAGGAAATGAAACCAGTGTTTCCAGAGCAGGCTTTCCAAAGTTTCCTGAAAATATCTGGTCATTTATTTGATTTAGGGAGACTAAAATCTGAACTTCAAGTTCTGTATTCAGATTGTGACTTGCAAGGTGTCAGGGTTCTCTGTGTCTTGCTGCTCTAACTCTACTCCTCAGGTGTGTCTAGTTGGCTGAGGAGGCGTGGCCCACACCTGCAGCTCGTTGCAGGCGGCTTCCTCTGGCTTCTTAAGCAGAGCGCTGACAGATGGAAGACGCCAGAGCCTTAACCAGTCGTGGTACGACGTGGCCTCTGTCCCAACTCTCGGAAACCAGCTTGTGAGTTTTTTTACTCTTCGTTTTTTGACTAATTTTTGGATTCTCTCTGTTTTCGCCTCAGATTTTGGTGCTTGGATGCACTCACCTGTCTTGACGTCTCGTCCGAAGAAACAGACCAGCAGAACCCGTCTGCTCAGATTTTGCTCTGGCGCTCCCCTCATACTTCCTGGATGTTACCCAGCGAGGCCTGAGATCCCCTTTCCCGGGTTCTGTTGGTTCTGTGTTCACTCTGGTCAATCCATCTTTCAACCGTTGCCGATGAGGCTCGCTCAGGATCCCTCGCCAGTTACATTTGCCGTCCTCAGCCACTAGCCGCCTATCTCCAGCAGCGTAAAGTCATAGAGTCCTCCCGACGCTACTTCTTCCCGGTTAGGTCCGCCCAGCCCAATGGTAAGCAGCGCCACTTCTAGCAATTTTCCGAGTTCTCCTTTCAGAGTTACTCACTCCCTCTCTCTTGCAGACTCTCCAGCCTTGACGTTCTGACCCAGCCGAATCGCCTGTAGTTCCGTCCGTAGATCTGCCTGTTTCCAAAATAAACATCTTAAGACTGTGCATTGCCTCCTGTTCGTATCTGCATGTGGACTCGTCACCTGAAAACCATGACAGAAGAAGGCTCTGGCCACCAAAGTCCAGCGGATACGTTCGGGCGGCAGATAGCCGCACAGCAGGAACAGATGCAGTCGCTAGGTTTTGCCGTCAATTCAACACAGGAACAGCTTCAGAGATTAGCCGCTCAGTTTAGCCAGCTTATGGACACAGTCACTTCCGCGATGACGTCGCCTGTCACTCAAGACCTCAGCACCCCGCCTCCCGTCGCTCAGAGTACTGAGAATCAGATTTGGACTCCGCCGCTTGAGGGCGTGTCACCTTGTCCGGATAAGTTCTCTGGTGACAGTGGGAGTTGCGGTGGTTTCCTTTTCCAGTGTAAACTGGTGTTTAACCGTTCCCCTCAGACATTCGCCTCAGATGAGGTTAGGATATCTTATGTCTTACGACTACTAACGGGTAAGGCTCTTAGGTGGGCCGAGGCTCGATTCCCTGATTGTCAGTCATTCGGGGTTACTTTTCAGGACTTCGTTACCGAATTTAAGACAATTTTTTCACCCGAGTTAGATTCGGCTCAACAATCTCGTCATCCTCTCTCTTTGAAACAGCGCGGTCGACGCGTATCTGACTTTTCTGTGGAGTTTCGCACGTTTGCCGCTGCTGCGGGCTGGCAGCCGAGGCCGTTAAAGGCAGTATTTTTTCAGGCTCTTGATGAGACGCTAAAGGATGAGTTAGCCCGGGTTGAGGAGCCTGAGGATTTTGAGGAGTTTGTAGCGTTAGCAATCCGTTTGGATTCCCGATTACGCAGCCGGAACCGGTTTAGATCCAACCAGGCTTTGCGATCATCCACCTCATCTACACTTACCCATAGGGAACCCCGGTCCTGTACACCGCCTCCTGAACCCATGCAGTTGGGGCAGGTTGGTCTTACCAACAAGGAGCGTCAGCAGCGCTTCTCGGGAGATTTATGCCTTTATTGTGGAGGTGAAGGTCATTTCCTCAGAGACTGTCCTGTTCGGCCAAAAGAACGAGTCCGCCGTTCGTAACGGGGAGAACGGTGGACGGTTTTGGATCTATTCCCCGGGTAGCCGTTAAGGCGTCTGCACTTTCTCGCTTATGTTTGCCAGTCACTTTAATGTTCGACCAGGATAGTTTTGATGTTTCGGCTCTAGTAGACTCTGGTTCTGATTTTAATCTCATAGACCAAGCCATAGTGGACCAGCTCCGTGTACCTGTCGATCCATTACCCGAGCCTCTCCAGGTCTCGTCTTTAGATGGGCAGAAGTTGACTTTGATCACCCATCGCACCCGACCACTAGTAGTGATAGTTTCCGGTAACCATCGAGAGCAACTATCATTTTTTGTTTTCCCGGTTAAGCGTTCACCCGTGGTTTTGGGGTTAGCCTGGTTAAAGGTCCACAGCCCGCAGTTTAACTGGGCTGAGTCCCGACTGGAATCATGGTCTCCAGCTTGTCATTCCCGTTGTTTACAGTCCGCTCGCCCCGTATCTGTTTCCCATACCACCTTGACAGATTCCGGAGACGTTATTGATCTCTCTCGCGTTCCGGAAGAATACCACGACTTACGGCGGGTATTCAGTAAGACTCAGGCTTGTTCACTACCTCCACATCGCCCTTACGATTGCGCCATTGACTTGTTGCCTGGGGCTCCACTACCGGTGAGTCGGCTTTATAACATCTCCAGGTCAGAACGTCAATCGCTCGAGAAGTACATAGGGGAGTCTCTGGCTACAGGGTTAATTCGTCCTTCTTCCTCCCCATTAGGTGCCGGCTTCTTTTTTGTCGGCAAGAAGGACGGGACCCTTCGACCCTGTATTGATTATCGAGGGCTTAACCAAATAACCGTGAAGAATAAGTACCCGCTTCCTCTATTATCTTCAGCCCTCGAGCCAGTCCAGAATGCCAAGATCTTTACTAAGCTTGATCTGCGCAACGCTTATCATTTGGTTCGGGTGAGACAGGGGGATGAGTGGAAGACGGCCTTTAAGACTCCGTTAGGTCACTTCGAGTACCTAGTCATGCCTTTTGGTTTGTGCAATGCTCCGGCAGTTTTTCAGGCACTGGTAAATGATGTCCTGCGGGACTTTTTGAATGTTTTTGTTTTCGTCTATCTAGACGACATCCTGATTTACTCTCGTGACCTAGAACAACACAAGCAACATGTTCGTCTTGTTCTCCAGCGATTATTAGAGAATCGCTTATTTGTTAAAGCCGAGAAGTGTAACTTCCACCAGACTTCTATTTCTTTTCTTGGTCTTGTTTTAGAAGGCGGACAAGTGAGGTCAGACCCGGAGAAGATAAAGGCAGTAACGGAGTGGCCGGTTCCTGAGTCGCGCAAACAGCTCCAACGATTCCTAGGTTTCGCTAATTTCTATAGGCGCTTTATCAGGAACTACAGCCAGATAGCCTCCCCATTACATGCTCTCACCTCCACCAAGGTCCCATTCGTCTGGAGTCCTGAGGCAGAAGAGGCATTTAATAGACTTAAGTCCCGTTTTTCCCAGGCTCCCATACTCGTTCACCCTGATCCAGCCAAGCAGTTCATTCTTGAGATCGACGCTTCTAATACAGGTGTGGGAGCGGTTTTGTCTCAACAGTCTGAAGTTGATAGTAAACTACACCCTTGTGCATTCTTCTCCCGTCGTTTGTCCCCCGCTGAGCAGAACTATGATGTAGGCGATCGTGAGCTACTAGCCATTAAATTAGCTTTGGAAGAGTGGCGGCACTGGCTAGAGGGATCCGAGCAGCCCATCATAATATGGACAGATCACAAGAACCTCTCCTATCTGCAGCCAGCCCGTCGACTCAACTCCAGACAAGCCCGTTGGTCTTTGTTTTTCTCTCGATTCAACCTCACCATTACCTACAGACCTGGTTCCAGGAACGTCAAACCGGATGCTCTTTCTCGTCAATTTGCCCCGTTCGAACAGGAGAGAGAGCCGGAACCTATTCTTCCCCCCACATGTACTGTTGGAGGCCTGCATTGGGATCTGGAGGACAGGATCAACCAGGCCCAACTATTAGACCCGGACCCTGGTACGGGTCCGCCTGGACTTAAGTATGTTCCCCAGTCTGTTTGCCCTGAGGTTTTACGCTGGTGTCATGATGCTAAGTTTTCCGCCCATCCGGGTATTTATAGAACCCAGTCTCAGGTGTCCCGGCGATTCTGGTGGCCGTCATGGACCAAAGATGTCAGAGACTATGTTCTAGCCTGTCCTGTCTGCGCCCAGAATAAGTCTTCGACCCAGCCACCTTCTGGGTTGCTAAATCCTCTTCCTATCCCCAAACGTCCATGGTCCCACATTGCCATCGACTTCGTTACAGGTCTCCCTGTATCCCAAGGTATGTCAACAATTTTGACAGTTGTTGACCGGTTTTCGAAGTCATGTCATCTTATCCCCATCCGTAAGCTACCTAACGCCCTCCAGACTGCCCAGCTCCTCATAAAACATGTTTTCAAACTCCACGGTATCCCAGTTGACATTCTTTCTGACCGGGGTCCTCAGTTTATCTCTCAGGTCTGGCGGCACTTTTGCTTTGCTCTGGGTGCTCGTTACACACTCACCTCCGGATACCATCCTCAAACCAATGGCCAAACGGAACGAATGAACCAACAACTAGAGACCACCCTCCGCTGCCTCATGTCATCTTCACCTACTGACTGGAACAAGTTTTTGCCTTGGGTAGAGTATGCCTTGAACTCACACATCACCTCAGCCACGGGACGTTCACCTTTTGAAGTAGCTTTAGGATATCAACCTCCACTCCTACCCACAGACGAACTCAGGATTCCCTTCGCCTCCGTCAATGACTACATTGCTCGCTGCCAGGACATATGGAGAACAACGGTTACAGCACTTACTCGCACCGCAGAGCGGAGCAAGAGGTTCGCTGACCAGCACCGCAGACCAGCTCCCCATTATTGCCCCGGTCAGAGGGTTTGGTTATCTTCCAGAGATGTTTTGTCCAACCCGTCCGCAAAGAAGCTTGCTCCCCGGTTCACTGGTCCCTATGAAATAGAGACAGTTATTAACCCGACCACCGTCCGCCTACGTTTACCCCCTCACTCTCGAGTACACCCTACCTTTCATGTTTCCCAGATCAAGCCCGTGTTGGACAGCAACTTGTGCCCTCCATCCGGACCCCCTCCACCCTCCCAGGACAGTCAGAACCCTCGCGTCCTCAGGGTTGTGGATGCCCGTCGACGAGGTAGGGGTCACCAATACCTCGTCGATTGGGAGGGTCGCAGCTCTGGGGATCGCTCATGGGTTTCTGCAGCTGCCATCTCGAATAAGGATTTGATTTTGGATTTCTGGTCTACTCAGCCCAGCACTTCTTCGTCTGGGCCGCCAGGAGGCGGCCGTTGAGGGGGGGGTAGTGTCAGGGTTCTCTGTGTCTTGCTGCTCTAACTCTACTCCTCAGGTGTGTCTAGTTGGCTGAGGAGGCGTGGCCCACACCTGCAGCTCGTTGCAGGCGGCTTCCTCTGGCTTCTTAAGCAGAGCGCTGACAGATGGAAGACGCCAGAGCCTTAACCAGTCGTGGTACGACGTGGCCTCTGTCCCAACTCTCGGAAACCAGCTTGTGAGTTTTTTACTCTTCGTTTTTTGACTAATTTTTGGATTCTCTCTGTTTTCGCCTCAGATTTTGGTGCTTGGATGCACTCACCTGTCTTGACGTCTCGTCCGAAGAAACCGACCAGCAGAACCTGTCTGCTCAGATTTTGCTCTGGCGCTCCCCTCATACTTCCTGGATGTTACCCAGTGAGGCCTGAGATCCCCTTTCCCGGGTTCTGTTGGTTCTGTGTTCACGCTGGTCAATCCATCTGTCAACCGTTGCCGATGAGGCTCGCTCAGGATCCCTCGCCAGTTACATCTGCCGTCCTCAGCCACTAGCCGCCTATCTCCAGCAGCGTATAGTCATAGAGTCCTCCCGACTCTACTTCTTCCCGGTTAGGTCCGCCCAGCCCAATGGTAAGCAGCGCCACTTCTAGCAATTCTCCGAGTTCTCCTTTCAGAGTTACTCACTCCCTCTCTCTTGCAGACTCTCCAGCCTTGACGTTCTGACCCAGCCGAATCGCCTGTAGTTCCGTCCGTAGATCTGCCTGTTTCCAAAATAAACATCTTAAGACTGTGCATTGCCTCCCGTTCGTATCTGCATGTGGACTCGTCACCTGAAAACCATGACACAAGGGAAGAGAGGAAAACTGTGTGACCTTTTGGTATTTTTTTAAAGACACGGTCAGTGACGGACTGGACGGTCTGGTCTTTGGGCAGATTGCAGAAGGGCCGCGGGCCCTCGTGGGCCGTTTGGGCCGGCCAATCACGAGGCGGCCTGGTCGTTGGGTGTGCAGTGCAGGGTTTCCCGCAGCGCTGTCTTGGCGAGGCGGCCGCTTCCGCGCAAAACTTGTGTTCAACTCTACTGGCTGTTAGGAATCTGGTCAAATCAATGGAAGCTGCAGTCTCAGCAATACATGCTGCTGGTCTTCCTGTGTTACAGCATGAAAGACGCATGTGCAGTCAGGCCAGTTTAACTCAATTCAGAAAATCGGAGCACGCGTTTAGATGGACGCTGTTCGGATTAACGCTCGGCATAAACCACCCGTCTCATTCGGACTCTAATTTCATTCCGATTGAGCTTAATCTGATCACAATATTCTAATTGGCGTGCTTACATGACACATTTGTATTACGAGTATTTATGCCTGTGTAAGATAAGATATAAGAAACTGCCTTTTTTGTCCCACAATGGGTAGATTCGGGGAGAACAGATGGTTTGAGAGAGTCTTGAAAGAAGCGATCTTGGTCAAAAGAGAAAAGCCATCACTAAACAGAGGGGGAGGATTGAGCTTCCAGCCCCCCGGGGTTTACAGCTCGGTCCTCCAACACGTTCCAGAGAGATTTCATCAGCATCTCATCATGATTCAGGTGACCAAGTCCTCCACTTACACCAAGCAGCAGCTTCTTTTTTTTTATTATAAATCATGCAGGGAGTATTTCATGTTATATGGACACTACAATGAGAAAGTAGAAGAGGAAAAGAAAAACAAGAAAAAAAAAGAAACGAAGAGGAGGTGAAAGAGGAGATAAAGGGGAGAGAATGATAAATCGTCTTCAGTCTGCTTCATCACAAAGAGAGATGTAAAAAGAACAACACAACCAACGGATATAGTATTACAGATACAATAAAGTAACACCTTGATACTATCGCTGAAGTATATGTAGTATTATTTAATCCGACATGTATAATGTGGCAGCTGAAGATAAAAATAGGGGTTTTCTGTTTAGAAAAGAATCTCTAAGTACCTGGAACCAAGCACCTGTAGTTGTTTGTGAGAGTGCGCTTGTGTATGTAAAGTTTATCCAAAAGAAAATGCTCAGTAGTGGTTGTGAAGAGCCAAACCCCCCCCCCCCCCCCCCTCACCGAGGCAAGCTTCAAACGACCCAGGACAGTAATTGGTTTGCATCTGACTTAGACTGAGCCTAGGAGGATGGGCCTCCATGACCTTTAAAACAGCAGCGCTCCAACTGCAGGATGCTCAGTGTGAGCCACCTGAACTGACAAAGACCCCTGGATAGGTGTCCAAACGTTTTCAGAAAGAACTGACCGAAAGTCCAGTTACCTCCGATTTAAGCCCGTCTGCTGTCGCCATGACCCGGAAAACTGAGAAACAAAATTCCCTCCTCACATCTTGAGTCCAGTTTTCCTTCTTCGTGTTTGTAAGCATAACAGGCTGAGCCAATAGACATTTGAACTGAGAATTTGCACAGGCATGCAGTTGGCATGCAGTTGAGGCGTGACTGTAACGAAATAACACAAGGAAGTGTGTTGCATTTGCCAACAAAAGAAAAACTTGATCCTCTGACTTGGGAAAATATTCTCTTGATTGATGAGGGAAAAAATGCTTTTTGGAAGGTGTGTGTCACTTTACAGTTGTGATAAAACTGATAAAATGTCGCATTTAGACATTGAGGGTTCTGGGTAGTTGCTTGGAGGGGGGGCGCTGGCACCAGCTTCCTTCCGGAGGGGGGGTGGGCTGTGCCGTGCACCCCCTTCGGTGCTCCCAGTTTTAAACACACCTGAGATCAACATGCAACAACACAACATCTGAGCGGGCGTAGGGAGGATCGGGGGTCTTTTGCACACCCCGATCTCTGATCGCGGCACGGAGTCTGGGGCCTGGAGGAGGTGCGGGCCACTGGGTCCGGGGTCTTGGCGGGGGGCTGCTGCGGGTAGCCAGTGGCTTACCGGCTCTGGGGCTGACGCCTCTGCTCTCCCCAGGAAGGGATGGGGGCAGGGGTGGCTAGGGTAAGGTCGGGGTGGGAGGGGATTTATTAGGTATATAGTGGGTGAGGGGGGGCTCTGGTCGGGTGGCCCGTATGGGTCGTGTCGGCCCCCCCTTTTTGGGGGGCCTGTTCCGGGGGGCGTCTGGTCCGGGGGCGGGGCCGGGGGTCGGGCACAGGCAGTCGTATTGTGGTGACCCCCCCTCCCCCCACTTGGGATTTTTGGATGTGCATGCTATGTGGGAATGTGTGTACAGCGTCCTTTTTTTGTGTGTGTGGTGAGTGGGGCACAAGGGAGGGATGGTGTGAATGAGTTTTTTTTTTTTTTTTTTTCCCAGGTTCGGGTCCGGTCCGCTCCCTCTCCCAAGATCATCTCAAGTCTCCGATAGGTGCGGAGCCCATCCCCCCACGTCCTGCCCTCCTCCGCTGCGTTGGCAGGCGCCTTGGCCCTCTGGCGCGTTGACGGTCCTTGGGTTTGGGCATTCCCGGCGGTGGCTTCGCGGGGCCTGGCCCCCCGGGGGGTGGGCGGGGCCCCTGCCGCAGGGGCGGGGCGCCCCTGGCGCCTCTGGCCCCCAGGGCCCATGGCCGGGACCACTTCAGCACGGCCGGCTGCCGGCGGAGCCCACAGGCTCGTCCCCGCGGCTCTTGGGGGCGTCGGCATTGTGGTGGCTGGGGGATTTCCTCGGGGTCGTCTCTCCTCTTTCCTCGGGGGGGGGGGGGGGGGGGGGGTGACAGATTTCCTCTGAAGGCCCCTCTCGGGCACACTGCTTTGGGGGCCCCTTTGGGAGTCCGGGGTTATGGGTCCCCTGACTCCTGCCTCTGTGCTCGGGGAAGGTGGGTCTTCGGTTCTCCACAATCACTATCAAACTATTTCCTTTTGGATAATTTTCACCTAAACTAGTGCACTCTCACAAACTCCCACAGGTGCTGGGTCCCAGGTATTAAATGTTCACTTATATACAGAAAGGCTATAATTCATTTATTTACTTTCTTTTACTTTCTTTTTTAGGTATCACATTACACATGTCAGCTTAAATAATAATACATATGATTTAGCAATGGTATCTAGGTGTTACACGATTGTATCTGTTGCTTTATGTCTGTTGGTTGTGCTGTTCTTTTTGTGTCTCTTTCCAGGTGATGGAGCAGACAGATGACGTTTTATCATTCTCTTCCTTCTATCTCTTCTTTCTTTCACCTCTTCTTTCTTTTTTTTTCTTCTCTTCTTGTTTTTCTTTTACTCTCCCATTGTAGTGTCCATATAATTTGAAATTCTCCCACAATAAAGCTACTTACACGCACAAATCAAGCGGAGCACTATGGCGAAAGCTGTTTGCTCCACTTGTGAAAGTAAAATCTGTCGAGCTCTATTTGGCATTAAGATATCAATTTTTATTGCCACATTGCTAGACAGGACACTGGGAAAAAAAAAAAAACTGACAAAAGAAGATACTGACACCCAAACATGGTGGTGGTGGTGGTGTGATAGTCTGGGGCTGCTTTGATGCTTCCAGTCACAGAAAATCTGTGATTTATTAAACTAAGAATTCTGCTTTCTACTAACTAACTAAATAAATAAAAAATCTTGAAGGAGAAGGTTCTGCTATCAGTATATACAGCTCAAAAATGATCCAAAGCACACCAGTTTGTCCACCTCAGCATGGCCGTAACAGACGGGGGTACGGGGGGGGGGGGGGGGGGTCATGTACCGCCAACACCCACCCCCCCTCCTCACCTTTAGAATCTGTGACCTTTGTTTAATTTGTTTTTTACATGTGTCACAGTGTGTGTGTGTCAGGATGTTCAGCAAACCAGCCAGAGCCAGCAAGTGGCAGAAAACATGTTTTTTCAAATAAACCGTGTAGGTTAAGTAATGCTGTTGCATATGTTACCTAGACGGTGACTCATTTATATACTCCAGTATATCATATTAAGCTAAGAACACTATTGTTACCTCTGTATTGCATCCCTTGCTGATTCATGGCGAGAATAAACACAAACCTCTTTAATTTCTGTGTAGAACTTGTGCTCATTGTGGCTTTTGCACATATTTAAACTAAATCTTTATTGCCACAGTAAGAAGTAGCAGAAGCAGGAAGCAGGGGACAATGAAGCTGGGTGCTCACATGCAATAAGAGACTACAACTTGCTGAGTAAAATAGATCTTTGCACATCTGTTACATTTGACTAAAATGCGGATTTGTTTAGTGTTGGGTCATTTCTGTGTTCATGCCAATAAATTAAACTATGAGGATTACAACCCTGTTACATTGTCACTCCCATTCCACATTGTGTGATAAGTGTTAGCAGATATGCATTGCTAGCAGATATGCAACATTTAGGCCCGGTGCTCAGCAGTTTTCTTTTGACAGAAGAAAAAAGACTTCACGCTACACTTGCACTCAACTCGGAGAGAGGAGGGCGCGCGGAGACTTTTTATTCACCAAAACATGGCCCGTGTTGTTTGTGACTTCCCCTTACTGACCAGTGGAAATAAAACCAGATTCAGAGCATAAATCTTAACAATAAGTAATAATTTGCTTACAGGAATGTTTTTTGGGTTTTTTTACCAAACACCTCATGTTCAGTGTTTTCATTTGGCACCTTATGATCTGGCTACTTGCCTTGTAGATGTCAGAGCGTCATTATGTCAACTCAAACAGAGGTTGGGAGCTAAAACTTTAGATTTTGTTAGTTTAAAGAACTAAAGTTGGTCGCCCGGTGCTGCACTGTGGCTGCTGGTGATTATGTGGTTCCTCAGCCACTGGAGAGGTGCGAGAGGATGATAAATCCCTCAATAGGCTTCTGAAAAAATATGTACCCCTCACTTCTGAGAGGATGGTTACGCTTAATGTTTTGCATTGACCTAGTCATGATCTGCACCTAAATTAGACTGAGAAGCTGTGGCGTAACTGCAGACAATCTGTTAATGCCAGAAAAAAAACATCCGATTGGTTGTCAGTCCTTCAACAGTGACGTGAAATACTCATCGCCAATGTTTTTCCCAACATGGGCATAACATTTCAAAGTTACAGGAAATCTTTGTAATGATTCAAAGCTCAGCTGAAACAACCTGTTGAAAGGATAATTGCTAATAACAAGTCAGGGCGTTATGAAAGGGTGCCAGGAAGAAACTGCAATTTTAAGAAAGTTGTTCCAGTTGCATTGTCTCATAACCGACTTGGAGTTAGGGGAACTGATCTGATGAAGGAAACGTGGCCCAGAAGTGAAATGCTGTTTGCAGTGCTTCAAGAAATTGCACACTGAGCAAACCGTGTAAGCAGTTGCAGCTTAGCTGCCTGGATCTTGTTTAAAAAAAGGTGGATGGATCTTATTTACAGAGTAACCCTGAAAGAGAATCTGTCAGAGGATGCTATAGACTTGGGACTGGGTCAAAGGGTCGCCTTCCAGTGCGGCACCTGCTCTAAACATGCCGTTACTTTCCTGTCATGCTGGCCACTCGAAGCACTGTGAACTAGAGCCACATTCACCCAATCGCTCTCATTAACGCACACACATTCATACACCAATACATAGGGCTGGACGACATAGAAAAAAAAGCATATCGATAAAATAAAAATCATATTGATTGATAACGATAATTATCAATAAATTCAAAACGTATATTTAAAGAACACACAAACACTGAATTCAAACTCAACCCTTCATTCAACCAATTTTTTACCAAAACTGCAAATTTTTAAAACGAAAAAAGAACGCGTGCTCTCTGAACTCTTTGAAGGGGGCGGAGCTTGGTCCCTGGGTCTGCATTGTGATTGGTTGGAAGGATGTAATGACTGTAACATTAACCTACATGTTTGGCTGGAATGCAAAAGGAAGGAAAACTGTTATTCTATTGAACTTTTTTCTATCATTGATATATGTCTATTGATCGATATATATTGTTATTGAATTATCATCCAGCCCCACCAATACACAGCTCAGTAGGCAACTTGGGGTCAAGTGCCTTGCCCAGGGGCACATTGACATGTAACAAGGGGAAGCTGGAATCAAACCCACAACCTTCCATTTGCTAGACAACTGCACAACCCATCAAACTATTCGCTTGAAAATCTAGTTTTTTCTTCTCTGAAACTGTTGCACTGAAATAATTCCCTGAATTTTATTCACACAGCTTCAGTCCAGTATTGTCTCTATACTATGTGCTTCTGATTAACTGTTGTTTTAGTAAAGAAAAAAAGTGTTTTATGTGCTGTGGATTCAGGAAACGTATTAGAATTCATAAGTTATTTAATAAGGTTTGTTTGTAGATCCAAACAAGTTTATATATTGAGAAATAAATATGTTATAAATTGAAAAACAACTAACATTTATTACTATATAAACACACAAAAGTACTGAAAATAGGTACCATTAAGTAACGGGGTATCGATTCCCAGGTACCAGGTATCGTATCGGTTCAAATGTGAAAGGTACATGTTTGCAGTCAAGGCAGTTGTGAAAAGGCTCAAAGCTTTTGTTCCTGAACTAATGTAAACAACAGGAGAGTTAATAAAGTAGGTTTTATTCCAAAGAGGTTTTTATCCACCTCGTTTACAACTTCATACACAACCAGTTAGGTCTTCAAAATTTGTTTATACTGTCTAAGCCGATAATGTATTTACAGCTCTTTTAAGGAGAACAAGCAGGAAAATCCAGACCTCCACACCTTGAAGCAGCTGCAACACAAGCCGCAGTCGGCGAGAGTGACACATAAAGACAACTCCTTAAAAAGAGCCATCAATGACAATATACCTGCACTTCAATGTCAAAGCCGCCGTTAAAGTCTCCCTGCACTTAGAGATGCAAAGAATACAGCACGGTAGGTTTACCTTGTAGGATCCGGTAGCTGCTGTCAATTTGAGTTCTTTCATCACGTCGTTAAGTGTGATGAAGAACGCCGCCTTAGGGCGGGTGTGACCTCTCTGCAGTATCGACCAGGCGATCCTGACTGTTTGTAACCAAATGCAACGTTAAAAATAGATGAAAGCAGAGTAATTTCTCCACATTCACTGTCAACCATTCAAAAGAAACAGGGTGACTACAACATTCCTCAAACTTATGTCATGAAGGTGTGAATGTTTTCTTAAACCTTCAGGGAAGCTTTAATGATTCATCTCAGATTTACGCACTGATCGGCTGAACAATGCATCCGAACTTCCCTCTTGATCTCGGGTCCACTCCAGCTACATCTCTGTTGTTTTCATTTTGTTTAATTGTGTTTTGAATGTTTTTCTTGATGTGTTTTAAGTCTTCTCATATGAAGGTTGTCACTGATGGTTGTGCTTTTCTAAATCACCGTTGAGCACATGCTAGCTCAAAGCCAAGACCAGAAATGACTCCTGTTGCCTTCGATTAGCACAAAGAAGCTTCTTCCAAGAGAATCCAGCGCATGCTGACCTTATTATTTGCTTTAGTTCAACGGTGTTACTCTTCTGGCACGGCAGCCCAGTTATTTCTCTAAGTGGATTTGGCTTTGTCCTTCAACTGTCAATCATGCAGCTCAAACATGGTACTTCCTGAGCGTTAACTGTGGACAGAAATACCGAAAGGATGTAAACAAGAACGGCACTCCTAACAGACAGAAACACTCTTCCTGAAAACTTCTTGCATCACAACTTTACTTTGAGAAAGCCAAAAAGTTATCTGGGGCTGACAACAAGCAAGTCTGGCTTTTTTTCCCCCTTCCTTCTATTTATTGTCTAGCCTGAAAACATTAATAAAGATTTCCTCACGTCAGCATTACTTGAATGGCGTGTTGTGTAGTTTTTCTGTTCTTGAATGGCTTAAAAAAAGATAAATGGACTTCTGTGTCATGTCAAATTGTATTTATTTATTTTGTTTCATCTTTAGTTGACAGGAACAATGCAAACAAAATGACAAAACAAAAGCATGTCACTGAAATGCTGCATGTAAAGTTTATAGCTAATGCTGATTTTCATCTCCTGTACCTGGTTTGGCTTTTATACGAAATAGAATTTACATAGTATACTACTTCAATTTAAAAAATAAAAATATAGTCAAATTGTTCAACATGCATATCATACACAACTCTTACCCACATACAATAATTAAAAATGAGCACAGTTTTGGTTTGTCTTTAAGCCTGGAAGAGGAAAGTCTTAACAGTTGAGATTGCTTTGGACTGCTTTTTAAATTTTCTTTGTATGCTTGTCAAATTTGAAGATCTAAAACTAATCCAAAGTATTTAAATTCTGTAACTGGAAGAATGTATTAATTTTGTAAATCAATATTAAATATTTCTTTTAATTCAAGTTGTTTTTTTTAAATGGAAAAGCACACAGAGACTGTTTTTTAAAGATTTAGAACTAACTGACTTTGGATGAGCCACTGTCAGACATACTGGTGGACAGCACAGCTGCAGCCTGCTCAGGTGACTTAGTGTGTGCATAAAGAAATGCATCATCCGCGTAGAGCTGGCACCTGAGCATAGCTAAGTCATTTATAAAGAGACTAAACAGCAAAGGGCCAAGTATAGAGACTTGCAGAATGCCCATTTTTATGTTTGAGAGTGCAGATATGCCCTGATCAACTTTTAACACACTGCACTCTAGACTGAAGATAAGATGTACTCCACAACACTGCCTCATCTGAGAAATTAAAATTTGGCATTTTAAATAAAAACAAACTATGGTTGGCTATCGAGTACGTTTTTAAGGTCGATAAATACAGCTCCCACCACATCGCCCTTGTCCAGGGACTTTTTTACATTTTAATTAAACAACTGTTTGCACTTTAGTAGAATCTTACCTAAAACTGCTGGCTAAGGATAAGCGTAAATACAGTAAGATTTTTATTCACGCTGGCGGTAATGACACCCGGTCACGCCGATCGGAGGTCACCAAAGTTGGTGTTGCTTCGGTGTGTGAGTTTGCTAAAACAATGTCGGACTCCGTAATTTTCTCTGGTCCCCTGCCTGATCTGACCAGTGATGACATGTTTAGCCGCATGTCATCATTCAACCGCTGGTTGTCTAGGTGGTGTCCTGAAAACGACGTGGGCTACATTGATAACTGGCGAACTTTCTGGGGAAAACCTGGTCTGATCCGGAGAGACGGCATCCATCCCACTTTGGATGGTGCAGCTCTTCTTTCTAGAAATCTGGCCGGATTTATTAGTTCTCCTAAATGCTGACAACCCAGGGTCCAGACCAGGAAGCAGAGCCGTAGTTTAACACACCTCTCTGCAGCTTCTGTACTGTTACCCACCCATTATCCTATTGAGACGGTGTCTTTCCCACGGCCAAAACTTAACAGATCAAAAACTTATCTAAAAGTAACAAATCATAAAAACCTAATAAAAATCAATACGGTTCACCTTGAACCTAAAAATAAAATAATTAAATGTGGTCTATTAAATATAAGGTCTCTCCCTCCAAAGACTTTGTTAGTTAACGAATTGATTTCTGATAAACAGATTGATTTGTTTTGTCTCACAGAAACCTGGCTACAAGAGGACTACGTTAGTATAAATGAGTCAACTCCCTCCAATTATTCAAATTTCCACATTCCCAGATCTGTGGGAAGAGGAGGAGGAGGAGTGGCAGCCATCTTTCAGTCTGATTTATTAATTAGTCCCAGGCCAATTAATAACTACAGTTCTTTTGAACATTTAACCCTCAGTTTCCCTCATCCAAACTGCAAAGCAATAAAACCTCTTCTGTTTGTTGTTTTGTATCGTCCACCAGGCCCTTATACTCAGTTTTTGGATGAGTTGTCAGATTTCTTATCTGATTTGGTGTTAAATACTGATAAGGTTATTATAGTGGGTGATTTTAACATCCATGTTGACACTGAATGTGATAACCTTAGTGTAGCCTTTAAAACTATCCTAGATTCAATTGGTTTTGCTCAAAATGTGCATAAACCGACGCACTCTTGGCTCCATACTTTAGACCTTGTGCTGACATATGGCATTGATTAAGATAAGATAAGATAAGATAAGATAGTCTTTATTGATCTCACAATGGAGAAATTCACTCGTCACATCGGCTCATACAAGAAGGTGCAGAGTAGGGAAGGTGCATTCAGTTATATACAGTGAATCTTTATATCTACAATGGATCAAAAGAATACCAAAAACAAAAAATACAAAAAAGGAAATAGGAATGTAAATGTCTCATTTACATTCTTAGTGGTCTATATATATATATATATAAACATATCTATATACTTAAATATATACATATATCTATGCGCCTACTTACATACGCACCTACGCGTATGTAAGTGCATATACATTGTATACATTTGTACATACATACATACATGTGTACTGACTTATGTTCAAGTGTTGATAGCAGCAGAAGTCACTACATCAGGATTATTGCACGGGTTGTAGGACAGTGTATTAAATAGATTATTGCACCTTAGTTATTGCACATTAAATATTACAGTTATGGTCACAGTTGCAGTTACAGTGCAGCATTGTAAAATCTGATGGCAGCAGGAATAAATGACCTGCGGTAGCGCTCCTTTTTACAGACAGGGTGTCTAAGTCTTGCACTGAAGGAGCTGCTCAGCTCCTCTACAGTCTGGTGCAGGGGGTGGAAGGTGTTGTCCATGATGGATGTGAACTTGGACAACACCCTCCTCTCAGCTACTTCCTCCACAGAGTCCAGAGTGCAGCCTAGGACAGAAGTGGCCTTCCTCACCAGCTTGTTCAGCCTCTTTCTGTCCCGCTCTGCACTGCCAGGAGCCCAGCAGACGACAGCGTAGAGGAGGGCTGATGCCACCACAGAGTCATAGAAGGTCTTTAGCAGAGGCCTGCTCACTCCAAAGGACCTCAGCCTCCTGAGGAGGTGGAGGCGGCTCTGGCCCTTCTTATACAGGACGTCTGTGTTATGTGTCCAGTCCAGCTTATTGTTGACGTGAACACCCAGGTATTTGAAACTCTCCACAGTTTGTGAAGAATTAACAGTATTTCCTCACAACCCTGTCCTATCTGATCATTTTTTAATAACATTTGAGTTTAATCTAACTGAGTTCTCCACCCCCAAAAGAGGGTTCCATTATAGTAGATCTTTATCGGATAATGCTGTATCAAAACTTAAAGAGTCTGTCCCCTTTTTAATATCCTCCGTATTGCAGAAATGCCCAGCAGATGGCAGCAATGCTGTTTCTTCCAATTCACAAATAGATGTCTTTGTAAACGGTATGACTTTGTCATTGCGTTCTGCATTAGACAATGTAGCTCCCTTGAAAAAGAAGGTGATTATTCACAGGAAGCTGGCTCCTTGGTTTAATTCAGAGCTGCATTCCTTGAAGCACAATGTTAGGAAATTGGAGAGAAAATGGCGCTCTACACACCAAGAGGAATCCTACCTAATCTGGAGGGACAGTCTATTGTTGTATAACAAGACCATTCGCAGAGTTAGAGCAGCATATTTTTCATCATTAATTGAGGAGAATAAGAATAATCCTAGATGTCTCTTCAATACAGTTGCCAAACTTACCCAGAGCCACAGCTCTGTTGATCCAGCCATCCCCTTAGCTCTTAGCAGTAATGATTTTATGGGATTCTTCATAAATAAAATTGATTCCATTAAAAATAAAATAATTGGCATCCTCCCAAACATGATTACCTCGTCCTCAGTAAGTGAGGCAGCATTGGAGGAATCCTTAGAACCTGCGCAGTGTCTGAACTGTTTAAAAGCAGTAGAGCTTTCTGAGCTATCTAAAATCTTAGCTTCATCTAAACCTTCTACCTGTATGTTAGACCCAATCCCAACCAAGTTGTTTAAGGAGGTATTCCCTCTGATCAGTGGTCCTATTTTAGACATGATTAATCTATCCTTAGTAAATGGATATGTACCACAGGCTTTTAAAGTAGCTGTTATTAAACCTTTACTTAAGAAACCTTCTCTTGATCAAGATGAGCTAGTAAACTACAGACCTATATCCAATCTTCTTTTCTTATCTAAAATTCTTGAGAAAGTAGTTGCTAATCAACTTTGTGAACATTTACAAAGTAATGACCTACTTGAGGAGTTTCAGTCAGGCTTTAGAGCTCATCATAGCACTGAAACAGCTCTGGTGAAGGTCACCAATGATATTCTCATGGCCTCAGATAATGGACTTGTGTCTATACTTGTCCTGTTAGATCTCAGTGCTGCATTTGATACAGTTGATCACAATATTCTCCTACAAAGACTTGAGCATACTGTAGGGATTAAGGGAAAAGCATTAGGCTGGTTTAAATCTTATCTGTCGGACAGATTCCAGTTTGTTCATGTTAATAATAAATCTTCTTCAAACTCTAGGGTCACCTGTGGAGTACCACAGGGTTCAGTCCTTGGACCAATTCTATTTACTATATATATGCTTCCGGTTGGCAAAATTATCAGACAGCATGGGATTAATTTCCACTGTTATGCTGATGACACTCAGCTATATTTATCCATAAATCCTGATGAATCCAATCATTTACTTCGACTGCAGTCATGTCTTGATGACATCAAAAGCTGGATGACTTTAAATTTCCTGCATTTAAATTCTGACAAGACAGAAGTTGTAATCTTTGGGCCAGAGTCCTCAAAAAATAAACTTCTTAATCAATCACTTAATCTGGATGGCATTAACTTGGCCTCTGGTAATAAAGTTAAAAACCTTGGTGTTGTTTTCGACCAAGACATGTCATTTAAATCCCATATTAAACAGGTTTCCAGAGTTTCCTTTTTTCACCCCCGGAATATCGCCAAAATTAGAAACATTCTGTCCAGGGGTGATGCTGAAAAACTAGTCCATGCATTTGTTACTTCAAGGCTGGACTATTGTAATTCTTTACTATCAGGAAGTCCACAAAATGCAGTTCAAAGTCTTCAGCTGATCCAAAATGCTGCGGCAAGAGTCCTGATGAAAATCAACAAGAGGGATCATATTTCTCCAATTTTAGCTTCCCTTCATTGGCTTCCTGTTAAATCAAGAATAGAATTTAAAATTCTTCTTCTAACGTATAAAGCCCTTAATAACCAAGCTCCATCATATATCAGAGCTCTGATTGCCCCGTATGTTCCTAACAGAGCACTTCGCTCTCAGACTGCAGGTCTGCTGGTGGTTCCTAGAGTCTCTAAAAGTAGAATGGGAGGCAGATCCTTTAGCTATCAGGCTCCTCTCCTGTGGAACCAACTCCCAGTTTTGGTCCGTGAGGCAGACACCCTATCTATTTTTAAGACTAATCTTAAAACTTTCCTTTTTGACAAAGCTTATAGTTAGAGTGGCTCATGTTACCCTGAGCTACCTCTATAGTTGTGCTGTGATAGCCCTAGGCTGCTGGAGGACATCAGGGTCTAATTTTCTCACTCTACTGATTTCTACTGTTCTCCAGTCTACTGTTCTCCAGTTTTGCATTGTATTACATTGAAATGACTGTCGTCATTTCAGCTTTTAACTTTTTGCTCTCTCTCTTTTTCTTCATAGTAGGTACACCTGGTCTGGCGTTCTGTTAACTTTGACATCATCCAGAGAAGACGGCTCACCCGTTACTACCATCTAATGTAGAACAGATTACTAGATCAATGTGTGCTTCTGTGCTTTTTGTCTCTCTTGTTGTGTCTCTGCTCTGTCTTCTGTAACCCCAGTCGGTCGAGGCAGATGACCGTTCATACTGAGCCCGGTTCTGCCGGAGGTTTTTTTTCCCGTTAATGGGTGGTTTTTCTTCCCACTGTCGCTTCATGCTTGCTCAGTATGAGGGATTGCAGCAAAGCCATGTACAATGCAGACGACTCTCCCTGTGGCTCTACGGTTCCCCAGGAGTGAATGCTGCTTGTCAGGACTTTGATGCAATCAACTGGTTTCCTTATATAGGACATTTTGACCAATCTGTATAATCTGACCCAATCTGTATAATATGATTGAACTTGATTTTGTAAAGTGCCTTGAGATGACATGTTTCATGATTTGGCGCTATATAAATAAAATTGAATTGAATTGAATTGAACTTTAGTTGAATAACCTCGTCCAAACCCAAACTGGTGTGGGTGGAGGAGCTGTCTGGCTTCTAAGTGATCAATCAGCTGTGTCGCTACAGCTATTTCAATTATTTTAGATAAAACTGGTAAAAATAGATATATGGCAATAGTTGCTCATTGAGTCTTGGCTTCCAATTTTCAACACTGGGATAATTATTGCTTTTTTCCAAGCTCTGGGAAATGTAAAAGTTCTTATGGAAAGATTAACAAGACGTGTCAATGGTTTGACAAGAACATCTTTTTAAGAAAACAGCTATTCATCCCAAAAATGTCATTAGATTTTGAATTTGAAGGTTTATTGATTATTTCTGCAACTTTTGTTGGCACCTCTGTCACCTCTTTACTTTAAAAGGAATCTGCTGAGGCGGCTCTCAATGAATTATTGTAAGAATCGACAGGCTGGAAATCTTTTGATAATTCTTCAACTGTGAAGCCACAATTCTGTTATGCAAAGATAGTCCAAGTTTGAGAACAGGAGATGTGCAGAAACTTGATCACATTTAGGCTGCGTATGTCTAACTGTCCGCCTAAAATTCCCTTTGGTTTGAAATTGACATCCCAAAGCACACGAACATGATTGACAGTTTGGAAGAGTAGGTAATGCTAATGTAAACACTCATGAAACAGGCAGTCAAGGCAAGGCAAATTTATTTGTATAGCACATTTCAATGCAAGGACAATGCAAAGGGCTTTATATAATTAAAACACAGGAAAATAAAAACAGAGTAAAAGCAAGTTGGAATAAAATGTAAAAACTTGAAATAAAAGAAAACATCGGAGAATGGACACTAAAAGCAAATATTAATGATTTTAAACAGTTGGACTACAAAGTTGAACTAATGATGTTTCAGTAAAACAGTTTAACTAGAACAGTCAAAGGCAGTCTTAAACAAATGTGTTTTAACCTTGATTCAAAAGAATTCAGGCTTTCAGCACTTTTACAGTTTTCTGGGAGTTTGTTCCAGATCAGTGGAGCATAGGAACTAAATGCTGCTCCTCCATGTCTGGTTCTGGTTCTGGTTCTGGTTCTGCAGAGCAGGCTGGAGTCAGAAGACCTGAGTGGTCTGGAGGGTTGATGCACTGATAACAAGTCTGTGATGTATTTAGGTGCTATTTAGTCATGGGTTACTGATTAAAAGTTTTTACATGCTCTGATCATCTTGGAAAAAAAGCAAAGCAAACATTTGACAAATGCTTCAGTTATTTAGTTTTAAATTGTGGCATTTCTGAGTAACACCACTGAACTTCTAAGTAAGTAAGTAAAATTTATTTATATAGCACTTTTCTCAGATAAAAATCACAAAGTGCTTCACAGTAAAATACAAATACAAACAAACAACTTCTAAAAACAACAACAACAACAAGCATTTACTTAGTGTCAAATAAAGTAAAGTAACAGTTTATCTTATTGTTACATGTTAATAAGAGTGCAGGGGATGCTCCTGCAAGTCTGGCTTCGTCTGTGGTGTGGTCTAGTGGAGCAGCATCTTATATCTAGGTGAGAGGAAGCAGCTGCGTAAACTCATTAGGAGGTCCAGCTCTGTACTGGGATGCCCCCTGGACCCACTGGACATAAACACAGGCAGACTTTATTGGTTTTCAACTGTACATTCATAATGTACATTGTGAGAAATTTCGTTGCACGGCTTTGAGTAAAAACAGAAGACACGAGAAACATAAATATCTAAGTATTTGTCAGGAAAGTAGCGGCAAACCCGAAACAGGCATTTTATATGTTGTTCTGTGTAAAAGTTATGAGTTGAGAAATTAGATGCAGCATCAGGATGTATTGCAACAATGAACGGACCATATGATGGTGCACTTAGTGCTGTTCACAGTGACCATGTATAGTGACTAGTTTTGTATGTATGGGATGGGGGGGGGGGGATTATTGGTGGTTTAGCGGTCCTATGATGTGTAGAATGAAGACAGAAGGACTGTAGGAAAAATAATGTAATTGATGGACAGTATCTCCCACCCCATGCATGGAGCTGTTCCAGAACTAGAGAGTCTCAGGGACAGAATACTGCATCCTAGATGCTCTAACAGCTGGCTGCTGTTACCCCGTGATGCTACATCCTCCGCTCAGGTACGTGTTCGTACCGTTCCAGACCGCCACCTTGAGTCCGTGAAAAGCAAAGCCTACTACATCCGTCGTTGCTCCATTTAGCTCCGATCCAAAGTTCCTTGGAGCCTGAGGAGAGCATGCGTGATCATTGTCATTACAAGCACGGTGCAAATCTTTTTGAAGAAGATTATTACGTTTCAAATTAAATGGTGAAATGACAAATCAGCTTCCTTATTTGGTGCAAAAGAGCAAGCAGCTGGTACCTACAGGATAACAGGCAGACTTTGTGCAGCACGCAGACTCAGGCAGCATCAAGCAGTGTGGGCTGAACAGAACAGAGGAGAAGAATCCAACTGGCTGAAACTAGAAACTGCAAGAGGCACGGCGGCAGTACGCAAGAAGCTGTGATGAATGGTGTGGTGAAGAACCCAGAATTCTGCCAAACACTGTAGTAATGCTTTTGACGGTGTTTTAATGGAGGGAAGGTGAGGAGAGGGAATCAAAACAGGCAAACAGAACAGGGTCCAAAAAGGGTAAGGCAGACATCCAGACAACTTAGACTTAGACTTAGACTTAGACTTTCTTTATTGTCATTTTGTATACACAGAGTGCATACAGAACGAAATTTCGTTTTCACACAGCTCAGAAAGATTGCAGTAACTCGACAGGATACCTTGCGGTGAATTACAGTACAGGATAAAGTGCAGTGATAAATCGCAGTCACTTACAGGATAAGTTTCAATTGACTTCCGGATAAAGTGCAGCAGTGAACAGTAGGCAGTTGAAATGTAAACAGTGTAAAACAAATGTAAACAAATATGCAGTAAGGTGCAGCAATGATTTAAAAGTAGACAGTTGCATTGTACACAGTTTTTGCAGTGCGTTTCCCGGTAAGGTGCAGCAGCAATTTAATACAATGTGCAAGTGTGCAAATGTGCAAATCAGCGAATCGAATGTGGTACACAGTCCGTTTTTATACTTTAGCAGTTCAGCAGTTCAACAGTCTGATGGCAGCAGGGAAAAAGCTTTTACAGAACCTAGTGGACCTGCAGCGGATGCTGCGAAACCTCTTTCCAGAGGGCAGCAGGGAGAATAGTCTGTGGTGGGGGTGTGAGGGGTCCCTGATGATGTTACGGGCTCGAGACACACAGCGCTGCGATGAAATGTCTTTTATGGAGGGAAGAGGAGCCCCGATGATCCCTTCTGCTGTCCTCACCACTCTCCTCACGTTCTTCCAGTCGGAGGCACTGCAGCCTCCACACCACACAGAGAGACAGCTGGTCAGAATACTCTCTATGGTGCTTCTATAGAAGGTCGTGAGGATGGGCGGGGGCAGGCGGGCTCTCCTCATCCTCCGCAGAAACTACAGTCGTTTCTGTGCCCTCTTCACCAGTGACGTGGTGTTCACAGTCCAGGTGAGGTTGTCCGTGATGTGCACCCCCAGGAACTTGGTGCTGCTGACCACCTCCACCGCTGAGTTGTTGATGAGCAGTGGAGCCTGGTGAGGCCGGTTTTTCCTGAAGTCGACGATGATCTCCTTCGTCTTCTCCACGTTCAGGATCAGGCTGTTGTCTCTGCACCAGCCCACCAGCTGCTCCACCTCCTCTCTGTAGTCCTGGTCGTTGTCGTCTCTGATCAGGCCCACCACCGTTGTGTCGTCTGCAAACTTCACGATGTGATTGGTGGTGAACCTGGGGACGCAGTCGTGTGTCATCAGGGTGAACAGCAGGGGGCTCAGGACGCAGCCCTGAGGGGAGCCCGTGCTGAGGGTGATGACATCAGAGGTGTTCTGTCCGACCCGGACTGACTGAGGTCTGTTGGTGAGGAAGTCTAGCAGCCAGTTTCGTAGGGGTGTGTTGAAGCCCAGATGCTCCAGTTTTGCCACCAGATGTTGTGGGATGATGGTGTTGAACGCTGAACTGAAGTCCAGGAACAGCATCCGCACGTGCGTGTTCTTCTCCTCCAGGTGTGCCAGGCTCAGGTGAAGAGCAGAGGAGATGGCGTCCTCAGTGGAGCGGTTCCGTCGGTAGGCAAACTGGAACGGGTCGAGTGTTGGGGGGAGACTGGAGACGATGTGTTCCTTTACCAGCCTTTCAAAGCACTTCATCATGATGGGAGTCAGTGCAACAGGCCGGTAGTCGTTGAAACAGGTGACTTGAGGTTTCTTTGGCACCGGAATGATGGAGGCAGACTTGAAGCATGCTGGCACTATGGCTTGGTCCAATGAGGTGTTAAAAATGTCTGTGAGGACACCAGCCAGCTGACCTGCACACTCCTTGAGGACCCGCCCAGGTATGTTGTCGGGGCCTGGGGCCTTCCGCGGGTTGACTCTCCTCAGAGTCTTCCACACGTCGGCGGTGTCAAGGCAGAGGACCTCCTCTTCCTGATGGGGAACAGCCTTCACTGCTGGTGTGCTGTTTAGTGCCTCAAACCTCCCAAAGAAGTTATTTAGTCCATTGAGGAAGTCAGCATCAACTTCACCCACCGGGGGGGAGGGGGTGTTGTATTCAGTGATCGCCCGGATGCCTTTCCACATGCTCCTGGTGTTGCTGGCGTCATGGAAAAGCTCCTGGATTTTCTGACTGTGGTTCCGCTTTGCTAGCCTGATGGCACGGTTCAAGTTGGCTCTCGCTGTCCTCAGTGCCTCCTTGTCACCAGACTTGAAGGCTGAGTTCCGTGCTTTCAGCGCTTGACGGACCTCCGCAGTAATCCAGGGTCGTTGGTTGGCTCGGGTGATGATGGTCTTGGTGGTGCTGACGTCCTCAATGCATTTGTTGATGTAGGCTGACACAGTCATGGCATACTCATCAATGTTGATCTTGTCCTCATAAGTTGCAGCAGCTTTGAACATGTTCCAGTCAGAGCACTCAAAACAGTCCTGGAGCGCCTCCATTGCTCCCTCAGTCCACACCCTCACCTGCCTCGCTGTTGGTTTTGCTCTGATCAGCAGGGGCCTGTATGCTGGGAATAGCATTACGGAAAGGTGATCTGAAGAGCCCAGGTGGGGGCGGGGGGCTGCTCTGAATGCTCCTTTTATGTTTGTGTAGACTAAGTCTAGAGTGTTCTCTCCCCGAGTTGCAAAATCCACGTGTTGGTAAAAATGAGGGAGAACAGTTTTCATATTTGCCTGGTTAAAATCCCCAGCAATGATGAAAACACCCTCTGTGTGTGCAGATTGCAGCTCAGAGATAGTCCGATAGAGAACACCCATAGCATCTTTAGTATTAGCGCTGGGAGGGACGTAAACCGCTGCGATGATAACAACAGTGAACTCTCTAGGCAGATAAAAAGGTCTGCAGCTAACAGTCAGAAGCTCAATGTCCGGAGAGCAGAAACTTGTGACTAATCTAGCATTTTTACACCAGGTGTTATTAATGTAAACGCAGAGTCCTCCACCTCGGGTCTTACCGCAGAGTTCTGTTTGTCTGTCGGCGCGGAAAGTAGCTAGCCCCTCCAGGCTAACGGCGTTGTCCGGGAATGATGAGGTGAGCCATGTTTCGGTCAGAATGAGAGCGCAGCAGTCTCTAAACTCCCTCTTTGCAGAGAGCTCGAGTTGTAAATGGTCCATTTTGTTGTCCAGTGAGCGAACGTTGGAAAGCCAGATGGACGGGAGCGGCGGTCTGAATGGGTTAGCCTTTAGCCTCGCTGCTAAGCCTCCTCGGCAACCGCGCTTCTTCGGCCGGCTACACCGCTTTCGCGTCGCTCTCCACCGGCGTGAGCTGCTCGTCGAGGCCGCCGCTTCACAGGCCTCCGGGGCTGGTCTCCGTAGGACGCCACAGTCACGTAAGCAGTCGAGCGTGGTATTTAAAAGTCCAAAAACACAACTTGATCGTAACTCCAACAGGCGCTCGCGGTCAAGTACTGATCGGCTGGGTAGATGAGTGGTTTCCAGCGAGTTTGGCGGCATTTTTATGCATTTTTATGCAAAAAGTCCGCGAGTTGGTACAGGAGCTGTGTTCGGCGGCTGCCGCCAGGGGCGCCGCCGGAAGATAAAACTTGACTGTGAACCGGCAAACAGAACTGGGCAGAGCAAAACAGATCAGGTTACAGACAGGATCAATGTGCTGGGAGCTCTTACCAAACTGAGGCAACGAATGCATGGGTGACAAGTGTGACGAACCGACAAATAACTGAGGAGGGAGTGAGGCTTAAATAGACAGACAAACAGGTGAGCGGAGTGAACCAATTAGCCATAGGCAGGTGAAAGCAATAATGACGCTGACAGAAGAAAAACCTAAGACTGAGGATAACACAAAGCACAGAGCAAAAATAAGAACTAATACAAAGAATGGATAACTTAAAGCAATACACAGACTAAACCGGAACCTAAAACAAGACAGAACCAACAATAGAAATAAACCCAGAGGCAGGAGAGAGCTAACTTAACCAAACAATAAACCCAAACCAAAACAGAACATTACAGAAGCAAGACGAAATGTTCTGGCAGGGAGTGGTTGAAAGGGGCAGATATATGTAGGCAGGTGAACAGGTGAGCAGAGTTGACTGTAATGACTGGCAGCAGGTGGAGCTGATCTGAGCTGACTGACTGGTGACTGAGGAGTGGACTGAGCTGAATGGATGGGGGCAGATGGCTGTTGGCTGAGGAGAGTGAAAACTAATTACTCCAGAAAAGTCCAAAACAAGTAAACAAAAACCTGAATCATGACACGCTGATGGTGGCATGGGTTCTGATCAGATCTAGAATCATTTACACTGTCTCTCAGATGCTAATGACCATTTGTTGACCGTTTTAGCTTCTCTAGCAGTGATTGTACAGTCATGCACATTCCATAGTTTTCTAACATCGTTCTGTAAATCGGCTGCTGGCTCTCCTCTATTTTAACTTGAACATTGCGTTTTTACCTGAATATACTGTATTATCTATTAATAATTGCACAGTATTTATTTCTGATAAGTTTATTCTCCTCTGCTTTACAGATTAACTTCAAATTGAGCATTTTCATTCATAATATTTAATCTAGTGTGTAAATTTGGTATATCCTGTCTATGTGTGTTTGCCTCTGTCATGCCCAAATTTCCCCTCTGTGGGACAATGAAAGTATTTCTATTAAAATAAACGTACCCCAATTAAAGGTTAGACAAAGAACATTTTAACCTTGACATTACAATCAAAATCTGTTTTTCATTATTGCTACCAGGATAGCCATGGCAAAAAATGGGATCGGTTAAGCATTTGGTGTGAAATACTTCATCAGGAAGAAGCTTTATTACGTTAAATATATTTTATTAGTCTGAATATCTATAGCAGATAGCAGATATAATTATTTTTCTGAAACCTGTATAATATGAGTCACCACATTAAGTTTTCCTTTCGGATTAATTGCCCATGTCCTCACTAAGACTAAGAACGTAGAGAACATGGACCCGGTTCTGAAGTCCTCACTAAGACTAAGAATGTAGAGAACATGGACCCGGTTCTGAAGTCCTTCCACTAAGACTAAGAACGTAGAGAACATGGACCCGGTTCTGAAGTCCTCACTAAGACTAAGAACGTAGAGAACATGGACCCGGTTCTGAAGTCCTTCCACTAAGACTAATAACGTAGAGAACATGGACCCGGTTCTGAAGTCCTCACTAAGACTAAGAACGTAGAGAACATGGACCCGGTTCTGAAGTCCTCACTAAGACTAAGAACGTAGAGAACATGGACCCGGTTCTGAAGTCCTCACTAAGACTAAGAACGTAGAGAACATGGACCCGGTTCTGAAGTCCTCACTAAGACTAAGAACGTAGAGAACATGGACCCGGTTCTGAAGTCCTCACTAAGACTAAGAACGTAGAGAACATGGACCCGGTTCTGAAGTCCTTCCACTAAGACTAAAAAAGTAGAGAACATGGACCCGGTTCTGAAGTCCTCACTAAGACTAAGAACGTAGAGAACATGGACCCGGTTCTCAAGTCCTCACTAAGACTAAGAACGTAGAGAACATGGACCCGGTTCTGAAGTCCTCACTAAGACTAAGAACATAGAGAACATGGACCCGGTTCTGAAGTCCTTCCACTAAGACTAAGAACGTAGAGAACATGGACCCGGTTCTGAAGTCCTCACTAAGACTAAGAACGTAGAGAACATGGACCCGGTTCTGAAGTCCTCACTAAGACTAAGAACGTAGAGAACATGGACCCGGTTCTGAAGTCCTCACTAAGACTAAGAATGTAGAGAACATGGACCCGGTTCTGAAGTCCTCACTAAGACCAAGAATGTAGAGAACAAGAACGTAGAGAACATGAACGTAGAGAACATGGACCCGGTTCTGAAGTCCTTCCACTAAGACTAAGAACGTAGAGAACATGGACCCGGTTCTGAAGTCCTCACTAAGACTAAGAACGTAGAGAACATGGACCCGGTTCTGAAGTCCTCACTAAGACTAAGAACGTAGAGAACATGGACCCGGTTCTGAAGTCCTCACTAAGACTAAGAACGTAGAGAACATGGACCCGGTTCTGAAGTCCTTCCACTAAGACTAAAAAAGTAGAGAACATGGACCCGGTTCTGAAGTCCTCACTAAGACTAAGAACGTAGAGAACATGGACCCGGTTCTGAAGTCCTCACTAAGACTAAGAACGTAGAGAACATGGACCCAGTTCTGAAGTCCTCACTAAGACTAAGAACATAGAGAACATGGACCCGGTTCTGAAGTCCTTCCACTAAGACTAAGAATGTAGAGAACATGGACCCGGTTCTGAAGTCCTCACTAAGACTAAGAACGTAGAGAACATGGACCCGGTTCTGAAGTCCTCACTAAGACTAAGAACGTAGAGAACATGGACCCGGTTCTGAAGTCCTCACTAAGACTAAGAACGTAGAGAACATGGACCCGGTTCTGAAGTCCTCACTAAGACTAAGAACGTAGAGAACATGGAACCGGTTCTGAAGTCCTTCCACTAAGACTAAGAACGTAGAGAACATGGACCCGGTTCTGAAGTCCTCACTAAGACTAAGAACGTAGAGAACATGGACCCGGTTCTGAAGTCCTTACTAAGACTAAGAACGTAGAGAACATGGACACGGTTCTGAAGTCCTTCCACTAAGACTAAGAACGTAGAGAACATGGACCCGGTTCTGAAGTCCTCACTAAGACTAAGAACGTAGAGAACATGGACCCGGTTCTGAAGTCCTCACTAACACTAAGAACGTAGAGAACATGGACCCGGTTCTGAAGTCCTTACTAAGACTAAGAACGTAGAGAACATGGACCCGGTTCTGAAGTCCTCACTAAGACTAAGAACGTAGAGAACATGGACCCGGTTCTGAAGTCCTCACTAAGACTAAGAACGTAGAGAACATGGAACCGGTTCTGAAGTCCTCACTAAGACTAAGAACGTAGAGAACATGGATCCGGTTCTGAAGTCCTCACTAAGACTAAGAACGTAGAGAACATGGACCCGGTTCTGAAGTCCTCACTAAGACTAAGAACGTAGAGAACATGGACCCGGTTCTGAAGTCCTCACTAAGACTAAGAACGTAGAGAACATGGACCCGGTTCTGAAGTCCTCACAAAGACTAAGAACGTAGAGAACATGGATCCGGTTCTGAAGTCCTCACTAAGACTAAGAACGTAGAGAACATGGACCCGGTTCTGAAGTCCTCACTAAGACTAAGAACGTAGAGAACATGGACCCGGTTCTGAAGTCCTTCCACTGGCTCCCTGTATCTCAGAGAATAGACTTTAAAATCCTTCTGTTAGTCTATAAATCCCTGAATTAGCACCTAAATACATCACAGACTTGTTATCAGTGCATCAACCCTCCAGACCACTCAGGTCTTCTGGCTCCAGCCTGCTCTGCAGAACCAGAACCAGAACCAGACAAGGAGAAGCAGCATTTAGTTCCTATGCTCCACTGATCTGGAACAAACTCCCAGAAAACTGGAAAAGTGCTGAAAGCCTGAGTTCCTTTAAATCAAGATTAAAAACACATTTGTTTAGGACTGTTTTTGACTGTTCTAGTTAAACTGTTTTACTGAAACATAATTAGTTCAACTTTGTAGTCCATCTGTTTTTAATGTTTGCTTTCAGTTTCTATTTTTCCATGTTCTATTTTGTTTCTACATTTCATTCCTACTTGCTTTTCTCTGTTTTTTTCTTCCTGTATTTTAATCATGTAAAGCACCTTTCATTGTCTCTGTACTGGAATGTGCTATATACATTGCCTTGCCTTGCCTAATAAAATATTTTTCTCCTCGGAAGGGTTCCAGAGATCCGCGAGCGAAGAGTGGAGGACTGGGTACAAGAGCATAGGCATACACTCCAGGTCGCCTTTGATGGTGCTCGGGACCGCCTGAAAATGGCCGCTGACCGTCGAAAGAGACGCCATGATGCTGGAGGCCTGGCTAGAGAGTTGCATGAGGGGCAGATTATACCAATCTGTATAATATGATTGAACTTAACTTTGTAAAGTGCCTTGAGATGACATGTTTCATGAATTGGCGCTATATAAATAAAATTTAATTGAATAAATCATATTCATACAGATTGGTCAAAAATGTTCCTATGTAAGGGAACCAGCTGATTGCTTCAAAGTCCCGACAAGCAGCATTCACTCCTGGAGAAGCGTAGAGCTTCAGCAGAACCGGGCTCAGTATGAACGGTCATCTGCCTCGACCGACTGGGGGTTACAGAAGACAGAGCAGAGACACAACAAGAGAGACAAACAAGCACAGAACCTCACATTGATCTAGTAATCTGTTCTACATTAGATGGTAATAGCAGGTGATCTGTCTTCTCTGGATGATTTCACAGTCAACAGAACGTCAAACCAGGTGTACCTGTCTTGTGTAAGTGTGTTTATGGAGAATTAAGATCTGAAAGGGGTTTTAATCTTCTCTAGCGTTTCATGGGGTCGGGCATACCGGAGGAGGGATCTTTGATCATTTGTCTTTACTAAATCTTTCTAAACCGGCCACAGTCCTGAGTCCTCTCTTACAGTCTAAAGGCTTTATTTCCGGGACTTTAGATGGACATAGAAGGCTTATTTGGTTTCTGGCAAACCCTCTCTGACATGTACTGAATTAATTAAATGACTGCCAATTTTTATTTTACAAAACTACCCACTAGAATTACAACGTCCTGACATATCATAGCCCACAGGTCCCTGCTGTGTTTTTGTGTGTGCGGGCAAATATGGACAGCAATAAGTTTGAATTGTTAATTGACACAAAAGTAATATTTGGTGATATCCGATGAAGACGATGGAAAGGCAGTTCTCTTATTTTCCATGAGATGTTGGAGTTTCAGCGGAGGACGTGAGCAGGTTCTGCAGGTTGTGGTGAGCTCTTGAACATCTACAGTTCCTTTGTTGATGATTTGGACATGGAGGTCACTTTTTTCAATCTCCTCTCTCTTTCTTTACACAGCATTCATCATCCGAAAGCTCCCGATGATTAAAGTCAGTACAAACGTTCAAGGCAAGAGATTAGATTAGATTAGATTCAACTTTATTGTCATTACACAGGTACAGGTACATGGCAACGAAATGCATTTTAGGTCTAACCAGAAGTGCAATAGCAGCAAGTGCAGGATAAACAATGGTTCCATAAGTACAGGACATGGGTTATTACTGAATAAATATAGAGATGGATACTATTATAAACAGAGTTTTACTGATAGACTTGTCCTATGAATATAGTACATAGATAACTAGTATTGTGAACTAAATTTACAGCTGGATATGTACCGAATATAATATACAGGTGGATATTACTATAAATAGAGTTTTTACATATATGTACAATAGCATAATATACAGATGGTTGTTATTATAACAGAGTTTACAAGTGAATATGTACTATGAATATATGTACAGATGGCTATTACTATAAGCAGAATTGTGAGCATAATATACAGGTGGCTATAAAATGAATAAATAGAGTTTGGGCAGAAGCTATTTAAATTAAAGTGCACTGGAAGGTAATTGCATATTACAGTTAAAGTACGGTATTGCAAATGTATATGTGAACAATTGGTACTGTGAATAAACAGTCGGCAGTGCAAATCAATATTCAGTCAAGGTGAGTAGTGCAAGATACATGTAAACAGTTGTTACTATAGTAACAGTCAGGAGTGTAGGTGAACATTACAGTCTTGTAAATAACAAAATGGAGGTAGGTGTGAGGAGGGAGAGGAGAGTCTATCAGTGAGGATCAGAGTTCAATAAAGAGACAGCTCTGGAGAAGAAGCTGTTCTTTAGTCTGCTGGTTCTGGTCCGGAGGAACCTGAAGCGCCTGCCGGAGGGCAGGAGAGAAAACAGTCTGTCGAAAACAGTCGGCTGGGTGAGATGAGTCCTTAAGGATGCTGCGAGCTCGATGCAGGCAGCGTCGAGGGTAGCTGATTTTTCCTCAGTGTCCTCAGGAAGAAGAGGCGCTGGTGAGCCTTCTTGACCAGGCAGGAGGTGTTGGTTGACCAGGACATGACCGCTGAGATGTGGGTCCCCAGAAACTTGAAACTGGAGACACACTCAACAGCCGTTCCATTGATGTGGATGGTGTCGTGCGTGCCTCTTGAATCTTTTCTGAAGTCCACGATGACCTCCTTCGTTTTGGTGGTGTTGAGGAGCTGGTTATTTTCAGTGCACCATGTGGCCAGGTGCTTGATCTCCTCCCTGTAGGCTGTCTCATCGTTGTTGCTGATGAGACCAATCACCGTAGTGTCGTCCGCAAACTTGATGATGGAGTTGGATGTGTACACAGGCTTGCAGTCGTGGCTGAAGAGGAAGTAGAGAAACGGGCTTAGCACACAGCCCTGTGGTACACCAGTGTTGAGTGTGATGGACGTGGAGCAGTTGGAGCCTGATCGTACGTTCTGGGGTCTGTTGGTCAGAAAGTCCAAAATCCAGTTCCACATGGAGGTGTTGATGCCCAGGTCTCGAAGTTTGGCTATTAACTTAGCCGGGATGACAGTGTTGAATGCTGAGCTAAAGAGGTAAACATTTTGAAAGCCTTGATCTTGCAAACATATCAGAGCATCTTTTGCTGTATCTTTTTATGATTTCCTCTGATGCCATGACTTGGTGGTCTTTTGAAGTTATGTGCAAATGAGTATATACAGAGGAGGCAGCAGCCATAACTGTTGCTGACTAATTTGTTTTCTAAATGGTCTACACCCAGATGAAATGAGGCACAGGCACTAAGGTTAGTAACCTGCTTGCTTTGTGCATCATTTCCAGTGTGACATCTTGGCTTCATCTTTCTCTCTGATGATTTTATGGCCCAGAAAAAGAGAGTGATTACATTTACAGTTGAGCCTTCTCTTACTAATAAACTTGTATGCTTGAATCTTCCTGAGAAGGGAGTAAAAGGGGTCTCAACTGACAAGGAAAAAGGCCAGAGGTGTTCCTTAGAGCATTTGCAGCTGGTTTCTTGGGTGTTAATTTTTTTTACTTTAACAGCGCAACAAAACCCTTTCTCAGTCTATCCCTCCACCTAGATACGACATCAGAAAAACGAAAAGTGCGTGCAATCAAAGCAACACACATCTCCCCCCACTCTGTTGTGACAGGCCATTACAAGAAGAGTAGCGGTTATAAAACCTGACTTTTTGCATCCTATGAAACATAAAAGGCCACTACGGACATCCGAGGTCACACACCTGTTAGTCTGGTGGGTGAGTTTTTGAGCATTTGAGGTTGGATTTTAAATATTTTAGAGCCTGGAGAAGGCCAGACTCTTTGATTTGCGTCGGTCAGGTAAAACCTCTGAAACAGGAGAGGGTGTACCTTCTTTCTAACATGATTATACGTAGCAGAGCAAGTTGTTTTCTGGGAGTGTATTCTTTTGAATGCATTTTGTATGCGGGTGAAATATAACTCAGTGTGACCCTTTACGTCTTTTAACTACTGTAATCCACATTTTTCATTCCTGTAGCGTTCAAGGTAGGACAAAAGTCAAGCTTTAGCCGTCCTTGCAACCGTTTATTCCAAATCTTATGCGTTTTTCAAAATGTGCTGAGACTGTGGTCATGGATGTGATCATTTTAATAAACAAACCCACGATAAAGTTGCATCTGGTAATAAAAATGACATGGCTTTCCTCCATCAGAGTTCAATAAAGGCTTAAAGACCGAACGTGATGATATAAACAACTGCAAAACATGCTGATGAACTCGGGGGGGGGGGGGGTGCTAACGCAGGAGATAAGATAAGGCGCTGAATTAACGCAGCACCCTGGGAAGAAGATCTGGCAGGGCAGGAAGCACTACACAGCAATGGTTGTCATTATCTGCTACGTAAATCACGTCAGCAAAAATTACGAAACGCTGAATATGTGTAATTTAAACTCTGAGTAACTTGTTTTCGTAGGTTTCTGTGGCCATTAAATGGCACGTATCTAATGTCCGCCACAGCACCTTTACAACATCAGCAGAAGAAACACTTCAATAAACAGCCCCACCACAACAAACAATACATTTCCTCAGAAACATTGAATTAGCTCTTTTGTCTCTTAACATAAGTTATGAGTCTGGCTCAAAAAGTTTTTTTTCCCACCATTTATTGCCCAAACACAGTTCAACACCACCCTCATTGCTTAACTACATGTATAAATGAAAGAGGATTTTTTTATTCATGTTAATAAACTCAATTTCATCAAAATTGTGTCTTTTTGATCCCGTCTGAATGTCCTTCCCCTCTCTGCGTCCATCTCTGTTCCCTGTTGTTTTGCCAAGTAACACAATAGGAACGTCCCATAAGTACTTTATTTTGGGTCCTTTTTTTTAAGTGTCTAAAACCGGGGTGATGTTTGTTCTTCTGTTAGTGGGTCTCAGGATCGCCGGTGCAGAGTTTTGTGTCGGCTGTAATCGGGCCTGCACCTTTCTGTGTCGACACGTAAACAGGCTGTTGCAGTAGTCCAAGCGTGCTGAAGCAGGAGCATGAATTAAAATCATCATCAGATATGATCCAAAACCTTCTGGTGATTAAACTCAGCACAAATGTTCCAGGCAAGACGTAAATATTTGTGAAGCCGGGTCTTTAAGGATATCAGAACATACCTTCCTGTAACTTTAAGCAATTTCCTCTAATCCCTTAAGTGGTTTTTTAGGCCAAAGCGCGGCTCATTTCCACCAGGACTTGGAGGTCCTTTGAAATTACGAGTTTATACAGCGGACTGCAACAGTTATAAATTTCAGGTGTTTAAATGCAAGTTTTCTAAATGGCCCACATCTGGATGAAATGAGGCACACACACTAATGTTAGAAACCTGCTTGGTATGTGACTGTGCATCATTTCCAGTGAGACATCTTGGATTCATCTTTCTCACCGATCACTGACTTACATTTAGCTTTTAGCTCAGCCTTACTAATAAACTTACATGCTTAAATGCTCCTGAAAAGGCAGTGAGAGGGATGTTAAAAAATGGGGTTAAAAGTAGTGTTGCACAGATACCGATACCAGTATGGGACGGGGCCCCGGTCCAGCCCTAAAATGGTGGTATCATCATCGGTGAGTACCAACAAATAGGCACCGATACCATTTTGATGTTTGTATGTCACTTGAACGCAGCCTTCTCTCTCCCGACTAGTATTATAAATGTTATATAAGTTCATGAAAGTTGCACTATTTTGGTATTTGAGAGCCAAAACTCAGGGTTTAAAAGAGATTATTCAGTTATTAATGTAATTTTACTGTCTTACTGTTGCACTACTATTATACATGTTATAATTTCACAAATGTTGCACTATTT